>CM043718.1:14583900-15167237 GCA_023969325.1 Oryzias curvinotus | reverse complement strand
TTCCTTAGCTCAAAAAATCTAACACATTTGGATGAAAATTGGGGATTTTATCAGCAGTATCATAAGATGGCTGACTGTCTTCTGTCTAAGGCACATTAGGAGAATGAAAGATATTATCGGCTGTTCCACAATCCTCAAAGTATTAGATCCAGATTGAAAATGTGAGTGGATGACAAATCTTGGGAATGGAAAGACAGATGAAAAGTCTTCTTATCAGAACTAGATGACTGAACGAAAACACTTTGCAGAAACTCTATGAAAGTTTGTAATCAGTGGGGACATCAATGTTTTTTTTTTTTTTTATTTCTGATACTAAAACAGCACTGTAAAAATGAGTTAGAATATTATGGTAGATATATTTTGCTTGTATTCTACCATATGGTCTAGTATTGTCGATTTTGTTAATTACAAAAAGGTTGCACTTTTTATTTGTCGCAATTGTTGACAATTGCATAGATTTGTTTTCTTCATGTGTTTATATAAATGAGTGGTTCTTAAAAAACTATGTTCACGTTAACATATTGTGATTCTATGGCAGAGTATTAGCCACAGAAAAAATAAAGTAGAGCTACCAAAAAAAGAAAAAAACTTATGTTACTAGCTTCAAAGTCGTAAATTTACCACTTTAAATCTCATAAATGTATACGTTTTTTCCTATACATTTACCAGATTTAAAGTTATGAGATTGAAGTCAAGTGTTCTTACAGTCCAGCAAGTGAACACTGAGCAGCAGCAGGGTAGAAACTCAATTTGGTCAAACTATCTTGGATTGAACAGATGAGCTGAATGTTTATCGATAACATTACAAATATTTGGAAGCTCCTTTGTTTGATTTACGGTTTATTAACGTTTTATTCTTTGATGGGTAGTGTGCAGGATGTGCCATCTTTAAATTTGTACAAGTGATAAAAAATCCAAATACAATAATGATGCCAAAATCTATGCATATTTGTATAAAATAATTATTTTATGTGCGATAATCTGTCCCAGATGTCACTTTTTTTTTGCAATAATGCAAAGAGAAAAAACACAATTGTACTGCAGGCAGCAGTGGATTTTTTTCCTGTTGGCTTTATATTTTCATTTGAGAAATGTCTGCATTTCTTCAATGAAAGTTTAGCTCAATTATTTTGTTTTTGTTTTTCTGCCAAATAATCTTACGATGTTTCAAAAAATAAAATAATTTAAAAAAAGCTCAAACTTGGAACTAATGTTTCTGCGAAGTCAGATATTCTAGGCTACAATAATCCTGTAGAGAGTTCTTATTCACTAATGGGATTTCAGAAATATTGCAACTGTCAATAGACCTAAATAATATTCATTAGGTTTCTAGATAAGCTAGCAAAAAGACCATGTTCCAGACAATAAACATTGAGACAATTATGTTCCAAAATTAGCAGGAAAACAATCCAAATGGAACAACATTACATTAAAATCCATAAAAAGTATGTGTGTATTGTAATTTTATTGACTGAGCTCAACAGTTTAGGTTTTAAAGGAATTCTAAATAGGCTCAAACTGAAAGCGTTTATGAAGAACAGTCCACACAGATATATCACACAGCTCTGTAATATATGGTGACTTGTCTTTGTTCTCTGGGTTTACCATTTCAAAAGGGAAGCGTCTTAACAACGTCCTCTAAGAGTTATATAATGAATAAATGCATCACTACATACTGTACCCGGCATGTGTTCTGCCCTTTCAAATGAGATCCTTTTGTCTACATCCACACCATGCAACCTTTTGAAGCCATTTTTGTCCATTTAGGTTTACCGTGAGGCTTTAGTGAGCTGGAGCTGTCAATGTCTCTTTATTTTTATGCAGATTTGGGGGTTGAAATTATTGAATGGTGACTTATGAGTTCATTTTTGCTGCCAATAGCGGTTCAGTCAAGCACTACAATCTGCTGCAATACACAATTGGCAGATTATTTTTATATATATTTTAAAATAATAACCAATTAGGGAGATATTTTGGAGTACAGTGCTGGAATTCATTTAAATTTAAATCAAAAATACTAATTTAAACCTAGTCATGGAGCAATATCAGTCATATTGTTTCCTTTTGCCCTGTGATGATGAATTACAATTAGGTTGACATTAACATGTAAAAAAATTATATTCCTTCCTGAAGAAAAAAAAAAAAGCTTCAAAGCTTGAGTGAATTCTGAATAACAAATGTGTTCTGTAAAGTGTCCTACCGGACCCTTTCAAACAATCCCCAACATGTTTTTTTCTGCACATTTCTGATTAATAATTTTGAGCGATCTGCCCTCACGTCACTTTGGACCACCAGGAACAAAAGGGTGTGGGTGTTGAGGAAAAACATGAATGCTGATTAATAATGAATGGGAAAGGGACTCAGCAGTCAAAAAGCTTGCAATGTCTTGTTGGGCCACGAAAAAAATAGAATTAAGGTTTTTTTTTACACCAAGGTCAACTGTTTCACATTCATAACAACTGATCTGGTTGGACGGTAGGAATAGAAACCAATCTATCAATTAAGTCGGTCAATCGTATCACCCATACCAAGGAATGGTTTTACAGGCACGTTGCTCTACATTCAAAATGATTTAGCACTACTAAACCATTTTAGGTAGAGAATAATTTGACCTCAGCTTGACATCATCCATTACCGTGAAGTTACACTGGTACATCTGCGATGTATCATCGTTGTATTGCAGGAGTCGGTCTCACGATCGTCACTTAGTTAACATTTCCTGCATTTCCATTCCCTATGAAATTGCGCAAACAGAACAATTTCGATTTCAATTTTGATGTTTATTGAAAAAAAAAAAAAAAAAAAAAAACGTTTTTACGCTTGGAGGAAGCAGTTTTTGAGAAATTGACATTAAAATTTTGCAAAACTTCATTGGAAACACTTATTTTGTATTAAAAGTGTCACATCACCAACCACTGGATACCACTGGCTGCCTTGGGCACTGCACAGTGGACACCGCAAGAGGTCCCACAGCATCACAGCTCATCAAAAGTTCAGCGTGTCATACGGTTTTGTTGGATCCACAGCTTCTCTGTAAAATCCCCAACCACAATTTTCCTGAATCACTTCATCTGAGGGCGCTCCCACGTGAAAGGAGCTCGTTGCCTTACACACTCTCCTTTGATAGATGATGATGAGCGCTAGTGTCATGATAGAACTTTGAATGTATTTGCTTAAAATCAAAGTATTGTTCATATCCATTGCCATATTTTTAAATGACTAATTGCGTGAGTTGGTTTGTGTTTCAATAAAGTTTTGCACATGTATGTAATGCACAAATTTAACATGCTATTGTCTCTGTTGTGTCTTTGGTCTGTCCCCCCTGGCTGCCAGAGGAGTGGTTTGTCTTGCTATCCCCATGTCATTAACATCCAAAACATAAGAAATTAGGCCCCACGCCCTATCCATCCTCACTGAGTCCTTGTAAAATGCATGTTTTGTTTCATAAATGATGTCGTGTTTTTGTATTTTTTTTGCTGTCAATGGTGAAATAGAGATCTGAGGTGCTAACGTGCATAATCCTGTTGGCACATCACAGTAAATATGAAATAAAATTGTATAAAGTTTTATTTTGAAAGTACAACAAAAGTTTCTATTCTGAAACCTGCGCCTGTTTCTTATTCTTCTTTTAACCAAATGTGATTGGTCATATTTTGTGTTTGGGTTAAAGTAAATCTGACTGTGTAACCAAAGTAATAATTCTTCCCTCATGGGAGTGATGAGCTAGGAAGATCAGCAGTTTAAAGGGAGATTTCCGATTGAAGTCACGGGAGTTAATCCCATCATTGGACTAAATAGAATCCAGGGTAAAAGAAAGGATATGCATGAGGAGAAAATTGGATCAGTGGTGATATTTCTTCAAAAAAGTGCAAAGGGGATATACTCATGGTTTAATGGATTAAACCTAGTCAAGTCACGATGACAAAGCTGACCCCTTGTTGAAGAGCTATTCTTGCCCTCCAAAGCTTAAGAAACACTTTTTCCCCCTGCATGTTCCTACTGAATCATCTGAGAATTGAATATTTGCCGTCCTGCGATCATAGCCACCAGACAAGGCCCTTGGAACCCCTTAGATCCATCTGGGAAGGGCAGATGACAGGGGAGTTTGACTCGTACACCACACTGCACCGCCTTACGCCATGACTCACAGATGGGAGCCAGCTCAGGCAGGATTTGTCACCCTAATGGAAACGTGTCTGTAAGAGGGTGCTCTACGCGCGCGTGGAAGAGATTCCTGTGAGGGTGTCTGTGTGCACGTAAGTACATGTGTGGTGAGACCGTGGTGTTGACACTCAGCGGAAAGGGGGTGGGCGGAGGAGCTTTGACAAGTGTGTGATGCATGCCTTGGTGACGGCAGCAGCCATCAGAGAGCGCTGGAGCTGTCAGAGACTGATAACCCAGACATGAGGAAGTTTATGACCTCCAGTCTAAAACTCACTTCACCAGGACCCCAGATAATGTGCACTGCAATAAAACTGTGATTTATCTTTTTTTAATATTAAGATCATAAATGAAATGTGCAGCCATGAAAGCATGCTTTATGGCAAACAAAAATGTAAAAGGAATGAAGAAAAACTGAAGTTACCAAAACCTACCCTCACTTTTGTTGAAAGTACTCCACAGGGTCTCCACCAATACACCCCAATACTCGCATTAATTAATCTTTAACAAGTGGTTCCACCTCCTTCTCAATTTCACTTTAGCATTCTGTGTGGTAAAAAGGCACATGCAGTACACAGATGGATGTTTTTCTGCTCGAGTTGTTCTCTAGTGCTAACAATTACCATCGCACCATGACCAGTAATGCTAATTAGTGAGCTGAAACTGGTTTTATCTCTCAGCCAATCTTATGCATCATATCACACACCTGCATTGGAAAATGCAAACCTTTTTTTTCTTCATGAAAAGAGCCATAAATCCATTTTCACTTTTTAGTAACACCTGTTTCATGAATAATGGTAATCAGCCGTCCCACTGCCATAACCAAAGCAACTAAAACACATCCATCATTAAGTTCCCTTTTTCATTTTTTCAGTGAATTCAACCCGTTAATTGTAAATAAAGAAAGTGGATTCTTTCATCCTTGACAAAATCTTGCAGGAGCAGCATGCACTTGTAGTCTAACATGAAATGCGTCAGTGCTTTCATTGCTCAGGGGAATACTAAGGTAAAATGTTTATATCTTGATTCAAACAAGGTTATCTCTAACAAGGGCTGATCAGCTTTTGCATGCAGACGACTCCATGATTCTTATTTTTTTTACCTACTTGTCATTTTAGATTTTTTCTTTCGTTTTGGTGGCTTCGCACAGTCAAGAAAAGTGTTTCCAAAGGAAAAAAAAAAGGTGCAAAGTCATCACTTCTGGAAAAGGTTCTGACAGCAAAGTCAGTGAGAAAATGTTTGAATTTGATTGAAATAGAAGTCTTTAAGAATGTTAAGCCCACTCTTGGCACACAACAGAAATATGCTTGAATTTCTCACAGATGTTTCAACAAAAGCAAAAGAGTAGAAACACAAAAATGTATAGCTCTAAATGAATGTGTATATTTGCTTTCAAGAGGATAAAACCATTGGAAAGGTAGAAATAGCACATGGATTAGTTAACAGGAATGCAGAGTATGTGTTCAATTTTGTCATTTATTTATTTGTAGGTGTGATTTATCCTCTTACTACACTTTAATGCTCTCTGGGTTTTAGTTGCCTAATTGGTCTTTTCCTGCTGCGTTTTTTGCAAGTGAGTTAAACCCTCTTTTTACTTAACAGGCCTTTAGATGCTTGACCTGAGCACGCGAGTGGAAATAATTACAGAATTTTAGGTTTCTGTTGCTCTCTAAAGCTAGACCCCACTATCAGCAAGGCACTGAATAGTGGATTGGAAATCTCACAGACCTTTGCAAAGCTTAAAGCAGCTTAATTATGTTGAAGCAAGTCTTTGGAGACGAGCCGTGGGGATGTTCAGAATGCTGGTCTACTCAAAATAACTTTGTGTTAAGCTGGTGTAAACAAAGCATGGGGCTGTTGCATTTTTTTGATGAGATTTTGCAAGAATTCTGCATTGACAAACTCTTAAAATTGAGCTAATGTACACTCGTGTAGTTGTGTAACTACAGTGCCACAAGTTTGTACACAAAAAGTGACAGTTGTGAGGATCAAAGACTTTGTTCCTCTTGTTTAAACTGTTATACTCATGTTTAGTGTTTAGTTGTGTATTTACATTATCCTGTTGCATTGGTCGCAGCTGCTGCTTGCTCTTTTTATCCCTCAGTATGTGTCAGACTGGAGCTGGTTTGGGTTAACTCTTGGTAGATCTTTCTGTGACTTGTGGGTGGTTGTAGAAGAGACCATGTGCAGGAAATGGGGCAGTCACATTTCAGATAAACTGATTTAGTAAATAAACAGATTTACCAAGCCAAAGTACTGTACTGTAAAGTACTTACAATAGGGTGCACTGTATTATAAGGCTAAATCAATGGTGTATTTTTGAACTTTTGTCATATATATGGCCCACAGAACTATAAAGCACATTCATTGAGACTAAAGATTCAGAGATAAGTCCGTTAGTCAGTCAGACTTAATTAATTGTGTTTAGAGTAACTCTAGAACTTGTTTGTAACCATAACCTGCATAAGATAACTGGACTGAGCAACATCCATTAGAAATTGCCTTACTTCCAGCTTCAGTGAAATTAAGCCAATTCTGTTGCAGTTTTTGCAGGATTTGGACGTCGCTATGTTGGAGCCAGGCAACATAAGTAGGCAGGGATTTCTGCTTGTCGGTCCGAGTCAATGTTTCATTTGCAACCACTGTCACCAATCAGGAGTAATCTTATTCGAAGGCCACACCCCTTCCACTAAAAGCGTCCTTAGCAGAATCTGTCAATCAAACATTTCGGTTTGAGGTGGGGGCCAGCAGACAAGAGGACATGACAGAAATTAAACTCAAAGCAGGTGTGGACATATTAAAGTGTAAAAAGAACAGATGAGTGAGTAGGATTTCCTAAAATCACAATTAAGTAATACTAGAAAAACTAGTCTATGATCTTTACAAAAGGTTTGAAATAATTATAAATGAGTTTACAAGTCTTGAAAAATATTTAAAAAATCCAATATTGGAGGAATTTCCAAGGTTTATTTCTTGTGCTGTTCCTTTGACTTTCAGCTGCTCCTTTTAGCAAACTTGGTTCCATTTACTATCTCCTGTGTTTTTTTGGGGTTTTTTTTGGCTTTACATCAGATGCCCTTTTCTGAAAAAACCCTTAAATTTACCCAGACATGGGACCGGCACTAGATGGTCCCCCTTTGTTTTTGCAATTTTCACTAATTGTACTTTTTTAATATATTATTGGAATATATTGAAAGATAAAAACAACATTAGAAATACATTAAATTGAAATGTCAATATTAATACAGTAAAAATAGTCCATGTTTTAGTGATTTCTGGTTCGGTGTCTGGTGCCACAATGGTTGATTCTTTTTGTTCCAATGGCCTTTTTGCAAACTGCACAGACAACACGATGGTCTGGAAAGTGTTTCATGGAACATAACCAAACCATTTATCACTGAAATAACATGCCATTATATGAAACTGTCACCTTTCCTGCAGCACTGCTCTGACTTCAATGGAACTGAGCTTTTCACATGACGAGTAAAAAAAAAAAAAATCATAAAGAGGACAGATTTCAGTAATAATGGATAAAGATGTATTTTTTTCTACATTATGCAGCAAAATAAAAGACGGCTATACGAGAGGAGGGCTTCAAAAAATGTCCTGGCAACCTTCCTGGCTCATTCATGTGATTTGCAATTCCTTGTACAACCTGTAAGCTAACCTGATAAGGATGAGAGAAACTCAATGACTTTCAGGTTAAAATAAGATTTTTTTTATACTCAAAGCCTAGTAAATTTAATTTATAATATATCTGAGGAGGAATTAATTTACTGCTAACAACCAGCAACTTATCGAAAAAACACAAGATACAGCTAAGGCTTCTTCAATTTTACTCTGACTGCTTTCCAAATCTATTATTAACGCAATGAAAAATATTCCACTGAATGTCACACACCAAAGGAACTTGGCAATGTCATAATAAAGATGCTCTCCTGAATATGTGTTTCATTTCACTGATCTGCCCTCAAATGAAAAAGTCTGGGTAAAATTTGGGCAAGGACACGCTGCAGAAGCAGCTACAAACCCATTTAGCCTCTTTTAAATCAATAAAGAGCTGGTGTCACATAAAAAAAGCTAGTGTGCAATTCTAAACCGAAAAGCAGAGACTTTAAGACGGTTTTCTTTTTTTGTTGTCGGTAAGAAGGGCTCAGAACACAAAGCTGACTGTGACAGTCCTGCTTTCAGTGTTTGCTAGACTTCCTCTTATGTGCAGAATGCCAGTAACTTTTGGAAACTGAGAATGTTTTGGCTACAAGAAAACTCATTTATGCAAATTCATCAAAATTAAAATTAAACACTTAGATTTGCAGCCAGAACACACTCCTGGCATCTTTCTAGCCAATACATTTCCAGCTAATACATTAGGTTTATAGAGCTTGAATCCTACAAACAAAGGTCCCTGTAGAAAATCCTCAACATGCATTTAGAAAAATGTTAGTGTCTTTCATTTGGAATGACAATTTCATGAAAAATCTACGGTTATTAAATATGGGTGCGGACCATTATTTGGGCTTTTTTGGTATACCAAACGGAAAAAGGGGAGATTTTCTTTTTATGTATGTGTGTTTATAATTCGTGATTTACCCAACCATACGTTTTTGGTTTTAACAATCAAAATGACGCTGTAAAGATCACTAGTGATCTTCATCAAACCTCAAAACCATTTGTACTGCATTTAGAGGCTCCTGACTGCATCTACAAGTACATGGTTTATATAAAAAATGTGTGTGTTTCGGCAAAAATATAAAAAAAAAATGTCGACATGGATAGTTGTTCACTCATTTTTAACCAAATTTTGAATAAAACAATAACCAACAGATGTTGTCATGACTTGTTATATTAACAAATTTGAGCCACATAAAAAGCCTGAAAAAAACACCTTTATAGAGGCAGAGCATATTATGTGTGCCATCATCTTTATCAGTCTATGTAAACAATAAAGTTAATTGATAGAATCCATGAAAATGTAAAAAAATATAAAAGGGAGAGACAATTTTGCAAACCTTTTTTCTGGAAAAAGGTTGAGAAAAGGTTGGTTGAATGGACTCTGCACTAATCAAAAAAACATCAGGAAACCAATGACTGGAAGATTGTCACATCCTATCCTGAATAAAGGTTATCCATCAAAGATGATCAAACAAGTATTCTATTCAGGACACGCTTGACTTTAGAAAAAGCTTTTAAAATGGCCACCTGTGATATTTGAATTATAGCATTTTCTATAAGAATTAAATTGTCACTTCAACGTCTTTTTTTTTATTATGAAGGAACAAAATATTGTCAGTGTATAAATAAAGAGAAACTATGGCGACATAATACTTAATTTAAAATGCTGTTAACAGGAAAATCAAGAAAAAAAAGGAAATTCCCAAATGCAAACCAAGTGTGAATACCATAGCAAGGGCATTGAATAAACATGTGGCCTAAAACTGAAAAGCCTCTTGATTCCAGAAAAAAGATTTGAGCTGGAGGGATGGGTAGACAAAACCACAGCTGTCTGCCTTGTGAAATGACCTGAGTAGCAGGCTGAGTGAATCTCGTTGTTTTATTTACTCCGCAGTGGGTGCAACAGTAAATCTTCATGCTTTGATGAATGATGTGCGGTTTGAATGGACTCTGCACGAATAAATCTTAAACATTTCCTTGTGAGCAGCAGTAAGTCGTTATTCTAGAACATGCTGTTGCACGATGTGCTGCAAACTTGTGAGGAAGACCAGATTGCAGTGCATTATGGGGTTTGTTTGATTATTTGGCTGCTTAATCTGAGGGTACACATGCCCACTCATGACAATGCTAGTCCTGATTTTGCTGAAACTTCCCTCAGTAGCTATTGCAAAGTATTTATTCATTCATCTTTTAAAGTGTGGATGCCATGCTTTGAACAACTTTGTCAAATAAAAAAGCCCTTTAAACGCTGATTCTATTGATACCAATAGTTCGCGTCGAACAAAATCCGAAGCATATGAATAATAGACATCTTTCGAAGGAATCAGAGATTTGAATTTGCCGCTAAGAGCGCAGGCTGGAAGTGACCCCGATATGACCTGTGACGTCACGAAAGGCATTGACTTCCGTAGTTCCGCTTCGGACAGCAGGTAAACAAAGCAGGTAGTCTTCGTTTCTCTCGTTAATCATCGTTAATTCTCGTTAATTCTCTGTTAATCATCAACATGCCAAGTCGTTGTGTGGCAGCTGGATATAACAATACATCTAGTGAAAGTGTATCTGTGTATAAATTCCCAAAACAAGAAACGCTGCTGAAACAATGGACAAAACAAGTTCAACGCACGAGGGCGAAACCGAACGTACTTTCCTGGAAATAAAGACCTGATCTCTATGGACAAATCGCTTTCCGGATGAAAAAATTGTCTGAAATCGGCGAATTTTAGCTTTATTTTCTATATTTCTCTGCGGATCGCTTCCTCTATGGTCGCAGCTATCTCTCGTCTACCCGGCCTAATTGACCAATGACGGGACGTTTTAGTTGCTTTCGGATGCGTCGACGGCTCTGATTGGCTCTGTCTGTACCACGTGGTCAGCGTGACGGATCCCCTAGAGACCAAAACTGGGGACACACGCTAAACTTTCACAAACAAATCTGAAGAGTTTGCGATCAATAATGCGGGCATCGTCATTATTGAGCGTGGTCACGACCTCAGTTGTGAGAAGACGATTAAAAAAAACAAATTTAAGTGGTCTTGGCTGGAAGACGGTAGCATCACTCTGTGCTTCGCTATCGGTGCTAGCCATGTTGTCTGCCTTTCATTACGTCACAAACAGGGCGGCGCGAATTCGGCGGAATGCGTGAAGCCGGCGGCCGTCCTCGTTGTTTATATCGCGTTTTTCGTTATTTATTCTTTTTCGAAAAATATTAAAAACAATCGCAACATGAAATAGAGACTATTTTCTATATTTTGGCTTATTAAAATAGGCCATGTCACCCACACTTTAAGTCGTTTTAAGGCAGGAAACATCCTGGAAAGGTCGCCAGTCTGTCACAGGGCCACATATCACACACCTTGGGACAATTTAGAGTAACCAATTAATCTATGAAGCATGTTTTTGGATGGTGGGAGGAAGCTGGAGTACCCAGAAAAACCCACACATGCACAGGGAGAATATGCCAACTCCACACAGAAAGGTCCCTTATTACTGCACTTCAGCGTCTTTTTTTTTTTTTTTTATTAAGGAACAAAATATTGTCAATGGATAAATAAAGAGACACTATGATGGCATGATAATTTAAAAAGCTGTTAACAGGAAAATTAAAAAAAAAAAAGAAAAGTACGATATATATCCAAATGTAAAGCAACTGTAGATACTGTGAGTCTTTCTTGAAATTGTCGTTTTTTTAGTAGGTGAATTTATGATCGCAAATCCAATATGCTCAATTTCACAACCATTTGAAATTGACTATTCATTGTCGGTGCACCTTATAATTCAGCGCACCCTAAGGTACAAAAAATACAGTAAATAGATGACACTTGTGAAAAGATTGGATGCTCATGTTTTTACTCAAATTTCATTTAAAGCCTCATTTCATTTTTTTTTTTAATGTCCATCTTTATATAAATCCACATAGATACAGGCATTAATAAATGTTATGAGTACCGCTCTAATCAAAATCCCTACGAGAAAGACTCCTGGGCTCACTTTGAGTTTACAGTCAACACGGTGCCTTCAGGGAAAGTGGAATGGATTAAGTCGGCATCGTTCTGCCGTGCAATCAAGATTCCCCGCTGCATTTCAACAGCAGCATTAAAAACCACGGTGTGTTTCAAGCAATGAAGCTCAATTCATCGACAACTTCACAGACAGATTCCAGTAGAGAGGCTGCGTGTGCAACCAAAGAAGGGGGGTGTGCATGTCTAAGACTAGAGAAGCGTGGGTGTAGCATTAATGGAGTAGCCTTAACAGAGCTTTCACGCCTCTTATAAAAGAATCCTGCTTTTTATGCATTGTTGAGTAAAGTAGTTTTTTTTTTTTTTTTTTACAAAAACATAAACATGTTTTGGTTTTTCAATCACAGAATTATTCTGTGCGTTTTTCTTTTTTCTTTTTTTTTTACAACCATTAGTCTACTTTCAGAACAGCTTTCTCTCACTGATTGACAGTTACCTTGTCCAACACCTCACTCTGAAACAGTCAGATACTGCTGATCTCAGCAGAGGAGTTCACACTACCTATAGGGTGCAGATCCAGGAAAGAGTGTGTTGAATGCAGCTTAAAGGAGGTCTGTGCCGGGAGAAAATGAGCCCCTAACCATCCCGCTTTGCATGCTAATAAAGCCCTCATGCTGTCCAGTATGTTCTGGCATGTTTGCTTGCCTTGCTGCCAGAGAAAGTTTCCTGGACAAAGACTGGAGACGAAGCAGCCCAATGGGATAATTATTGTGCACATCTTCATAGAAACCTGCGAGTTGAAAATTTGCTAGATGCTTTTAATTAATGACAAAGAGGAGGTGGATGGAAGCAGACGAGGGTTGAGGGAGTGCAGACAATCAACATAAATATGCTACAATGGGGTCTGAAGGCATCGAAGGAGAAGGCACTAAACTGTCATCTAAGAGCCTGATTAATGACAGCTCTCTAGCATGGAGGTGGGTTTGATTCACAGTCATACAGCTCTTCAGCCGGCCCCGAGCACCACAAAACTAGATTACTCCTCTACACATACGCGCAATATAAATCAAACAGCAGACGTTCCTTCCAGGAATATCCTTCCCTTTATACCCTGACTGAAAATATTGTTCAAGATATGGGTTAAATTGTGCACATGACAAAGTTAATTTGCCTTTTAGTGTGCACGGGCAGGGCCGCCAGAAGGATAATTATTTTTGCCCTCCTGGTGCCAAACTTCCTTCAACACAAATACTGGCTTATAAACATAATGAATCCAGAAACCCTACTCTATCAATATTCTAATTTGAAAAGAACAAAGTAGACAACCTTGCATTTAAAACAAAGCAAACTGATTGACATTTATGGATATTTATACTAAGATGATACCATCAGAGTGTAAAACGATGTGTAAATAACAAAACCATGACTCAGAGGAAAAAATGTTTCATTACTTTCCACACATGCAGAAAGAAAGATACACTCCACTTCTTTTTAAATATTTAAATTGTTTCAATACAGTGTTCCCTCATTATATCAAGGTTCGCCTTTTTCAGTGCAATGTTGCATGCTTCTCTTTTTTAGTGCACTGCTTTCTGAATGGCTGTCAACCTTGTCAATCAATCTTCTCTGTGCCTGTCTCCTGTAGACTACAGAATGCATTCAGCCTGCCAGAGTAACATAAATCCTCTATCTTAATCAGATCTTTGTTTTCATTCTATAATGCTGGACGTATTTATTTTTATTTTACTTTATTTTTTGTGAAGAGAAAAGTGTGAAAATGTTCATGTGTGAACATTGTATCAAAGTGTATCAGAAATGCAACGAAGGGTTTTACATTCTTAAAACACCTGTAATACTTCCAGGATTTAATCTATCGCAGATTATTTTCAGAACGTAATCCCCATGATAAACAAGGGAAAACTATCCAAAAAGTTAGGCATAGATAAACAATTCTTTTAGTTCTGTCTCCTTTATATAACTGATTGAATCTAACCCTGTAATACTAGAGATGTAGCCGACGACACTTAAATAACACACGCTGGACTTAAGGTAACTCTTCGGCCGTTGACGCAACCACAGTGAATCAGCTTTTATTTCAGCTTTGCACCGTTTAGTTACACTTTACTAACAAAGTGTTGCATAGCGGCGCATCGTTGCTTTTAAATCAACAGATTCCCATCGATTGTTTGAGCACCTCACTAGTGCAAAGTGTTCCATATCAGCGCAAGGTTGCTTTTTTTTTCCAATTCAGAATCTACCGGAATTATGTTTTTTATGTAAGCGGTTAAAGAGTTTCAGTACAGTCGAAAGAATGTCAACCGTCTGAATCCTGGTGGTAAAACGTAAACATGCAAATCAGTGTCATTCATGGTCAAAGTTCTCCACTTGTTCATGTTCTCCTTGTTCGATGCCAACAGCTAAATTAATTTAATAATCATCAGCAGCTGTTTGTGTTTTAGTCGATTACTTCACGGCCAGGTCCATAGTTTTAGCTGTTCCATGACAGTTTTGCAGATATTATTTATGTTTTTTTTTTGTCTTGTTAGGGTTTTTTTTCTTTTCTATTTTCTTTTATGTTTTAGCTTTAGTTGTTACATTTCCATCAACCGGCATCTGGTCCTCCAACATAATCCCTATTAGGACACATTTTTGTAAATTAAATCAATCAATTGTTTGAATAATTAAGGGCAATTATTAAATAAATATAGATCTAAAAGAATTTTAAATATACAGGTTAGAAACCACAATTTATTAAATATACATTTGTCATATTTAATAAATTTGGGTTCATCAATATAGTATTTTTCTAAGTTGAAAATAATGAGTATACATTCATAAATCTATGATTTATTTTACTTTTTGTACTTCTGCTGTAGTGAACTGCTGTACTATGAATTTTATTGTAATTGTGAATAATATTTCACATATATTACCAATCTTTGTTCCGTTAAACCTTTTTTTTTAATTGCCAAACAAAACATTTTACAGAGATTTTAAAAAATGACTGAATATCACAACTTAATTATTTCAGGAAGTGATACCATTATGATTTTCTGCCTCTAGTAAAAAGAAAGGATGATGAAATAATCAACTTGAAATAATCGTTCTGGTTTTGTTTATGTTGTTATTTTCATTCATGTTCCCTTTCATATAAAAATCCTATTTTGCTTTATTTTTCAATGCCACATCAGAGGACAACCTTTCCTTTCTCTATTTTTTATGTCACTGCCACAAAGACAAATTTTCACCTTGGTAGCTAATCAAGATCTGTTTTATTCCACTTTATCCACATTCTGTTGATCCTTAATTTACTGAAGACATTTTATGATTAAAAGTATTAAATATACACTTCACAAAACAGACGCTGCCAAATAAATGTATTCATTGATTTCACAAAAATGAAATCAAATCTTCTTTGTCGTTTCCCTCGTTGGACAGGCTGCACAGAAGTAGAAGCTTGGCCTCATAGCGATAGTGACAAGGTACGAATCATGATCACAAAAATAGCCCCGCTGAGGACAGATGGTAGGAAAGATGAACAAGCCGTGCTGAGACTGTCGCTTGGAAGGAACATCACAAATGTCCGCTTTGAGCTGTTGACAGTTTTCGTCAATTATTGTCATATAAAGGCTGAAAGTGTAAAGACCACTGTAAGCTATACATTAGTCTGAGACGACATTCTTCCCATTATCGTTCGTTTCTTCACTTCCACAGATGTCTGCCCCGTCACTCACATCTGTGACTTCACAGTAAAAGACAGTGTTAAATTTGCTCAAGAGATGCTAAAAAATAAATAAATCAACAAGCAATTTGCAGTTATGTCTTTGGAATGAAACAGAACTTTACTATGGATGTTTTTTGTCACACATGTTTCAAAGTAATATGTTACTCTCAACAATGTAATTTGCCATTTGACCATGCGATTTTAAAATGCATGCTGCAATTTAAAATTCAATGTGAAAAATTACAATTGAATCTTAAAAATTTTGAAATAAATAATCAATTAATTGCATTTTGAATTGTCATGGGTTTTTGGTAACATAATTATGATAAAAATGCATTTTGCAATTTACAATTCAATATTTAAAGAAGATATTTTTCAATACATTGTTTTCTGTAAATTCATTTATAAGTAACTTAAAATATGTCGCATTGTAATTTGTCATAGTGTATTTGTGGCAAAATTCAAAACAGCAACCCCCTGGTGTAATGCATTTTCATTTGCATAGTATCACACTTATCTGACCCAAAATTCAAACTGAGAATGCAATCTGTCAGACTTTTGTCAGAGCTGATAGCTCTTTACTCTAACCTCCAATTCCATTGGTTGACTGAGTATCTTTAAGATGTTTTTTTCTTTTTTTTAAAAAAAAAAAAGGAAATTTACACAGATGCCCCTTGCCCTGATGAGAGCCAGATGCCAGCTCTGACGAGGAAAACAAAGACGTACATGGATCTATTTGTCTGCAAGTGGGTGCCAATTGTAGTTTGTTTTTCATCTGCTCTTGTTTCACCACAATTTGAATACTCAGAAATGCTATTTAAAGCTTAATTTTCTTTATACAGTATATGTCCTCCATCATGAGAAAAATGCTACGAGAACATGTTTAAAACACCCAAAACATGTTCTTCATTGGAGTGGGTCTTAAAATCAGACAATTTGGATTTGTTCAAAGTTTATTTTTTACTGAAGTTTGAATATATTTAGAAAAAAAAAACGTTTTTTATTAAATTGATTTTAAAAATAAAACCACAAAAGGATGGTATGAATCACATCTCTATCTACCCATGGTAATCTTGAGAAAATATCTCATAAAACATTCTGTGTATTCAACCAGTTCATATGCAGTTTTTTTTTTTTCATGTTTATTTTTTGCTCACCATCAAGAGCTCATTGTACTGTTTTACCCCCAGCTGCCCCAACTTCCTTGTGTTTCTGGATACTGTCACTTTCTCTTATCCATTGTTTTCTTCAGACATATTAATTGTCTCACTAAACATTAGCAGAGCTAAATGACATTTTTCTAAAAAGCAAAAATAAAGGCACCCAGCAGTCTTCCAACAAGATCTATTGTAAAATTAAATGCTGGAAATGTACGGCTGGTGTCAATGGAGGCTCTATAAATTAACATTTGCTGACTGCAGCAAATGAAATAGGCAGCAAAGCAGGCAGCAAGGCCACTGGATACGCCAATTATGTGACATGATGACTTTTTGCACAGAGAATGAATACTGAAACTCCAGGAAAGCTGAGTCCAAATATGGATTTAGCAGGAATTCTATTTTATCCTCCTCTTCTTCTATGCCTTTTGGCTACTCACTTTAGTGGTCGCCACAGCAAGGCGTCCGCCTCCATCTAATCCTACATTCTCTTTACTAACATCAACCACCCTCATGCCCTCCTTCACTGCACCTCCTCTTTGGTCTTCTTCTAGTTTTCCTTCCTGGTAGCTCCAAAGTCAGCATCCTTTTACCATCACAAACATTTGTTTCAACCATCTCATTTTGACTTCCCATCTTCAAAAAAATCCAACATGAGCGTTTCCTTTGATGTATTCATTCCTGATCCTATCTGTCCTCATCGCTCCCAAAGAGAACCTCAGCATCTTCAGTTCTGCAACCTTGAGTGCTGTCTCCTCTCTTCCTCCGCCATTGCTATATTATAAATGTGTATTTAAAATAACTAGGTTATTTTTCTATAAGTCACTTTCATCTGAGCCATTCCCTTTGCCTGCTATTAGACAGAGAAATTCAAAGTCAAAATCACAGTTAACCACAGAAAAATCATATTACTCACTAAGACTAAGACTTCAAGAAGAACGAGGTTTGGATCAAACTACTTTATCAATTTAATTTGCAGTACACTTCCATTTCTGATTTAACACAATCTAATCAATAAAATTGATTTGTTTGTCTAATTTCTATTCTAACTGTTTTCAGATAACTAATTATTCAAGCAAAAAAAATAACTTATTATGATAATTGTGAATTTTTACTTATAAAACTGACAGAAAAATTACCTTGAAATGAATAACTGGTTTCGGTTGTATCATAAATTCACATTCAATAAACTAAGTGAAGATGAATTGAATTTGAATTACACAAAACCATACTTGTTGATCTAAGTGTTTTCTCATAGAGATTGGCAGCCATTTGACTCCCACCATAAAGATCACAGAAAAATTGATTTAAAAAGAAAAGAAACCAGATTGTGCCCTGTTGTTGGTTAAGGTCAATTAAAGCTATCAGTTCAGATTTATTGGATTTTATTTATTTTTTTACCTAAAAGCAGTAGGTGGATCCAAAACATAGTTCATGTAATGCATTCAAACTTCAAACAGCTGAATCCCCTCCTTCACCATACCTTCACTCCAGCCCAATTTAATCACGACATCCCAACTTCAACTCTAAAGGTCTTTCATGTTCAAAGTCAACAGGAATGAAAAAATGTCCTTGTGCTTTGACATGAATTAATTTTGATCTCATACATGTTTTTTGCATGCAGTCTGATTCTATAACTGAAAATATATAAGTTTGGGTTATCATTGATTTTACTCTACATGTGCATTGATTTATTTATGCTACTAAATTACCCTAAAACAGGTCCCTGTTTACTATTATGTGCAAGTCTTGTCTCCATTTGAGACTGCTAAACATCCCTGTGTCATGTCTGAATGACCATGAGACACTCTTTCAAAAAATATTGTGACAGCAATCTGACTGGGTCGGACATTACAACATGTGTGTGACACTTTTAAAGTGTAAACGACATCAGTGACGCTGAGTGACAGAATCAAACAATAGCGCAGAAAAGAATGTGCTTCTTTTCAGCTTGTCAGGGGAATATGACAGATCCTTGTTTTAAATACTGATGCAATTGAATCTTTAATGTTTTAATTTTTTGCTTTATTTATCTCCAGTACCAAAATCCAAGCAAAAGAAATAGAAGAAAACATGTTTCAGAGCATTTGTCCTTTGTGCAAGTTAGGACTTTTGCTATTTATGATGATTTCAGTGTCATTTTTTAGATAGGTTATATTGGTTCTATAGTGATGACTCTTAAAACCCCAAACACTCACAAACATGTGGGACATGTCTGAGCGATCACTGCTATAAAAGTGGACGTTGCTAGGACCTTGTGTGTGGCAGGTTTCCTCCGTCCCTCTGCAGTGCAGTTTGTCCTGATGTAATCCTGCTTCACCAAGTTGTTTGGTTCCAGACAAGCATCTCCAATGTATTGGGATTGATGAGCAGATCTTTAAGGGACTGAAAGGCAGGCCTTGAATCTCTTCTTCTGCCTTCCAATTCTCTGATTGCCCTGAAACAATTTGCCATACAGCAGCTGTTTGGACACTCAGCTCAAACATTATTACAACATGACCTGAGCATTTAGTTTGAGCTTTTTAAAGAGGGCGGAGGTACCAGGAGTAGCAGCTTGTTCCAAGACTTTAATGTCTGGGATTTTGTGTTTTCATCCAAAACACAGCTCTAGTGAAAAGGGTTGAGCTGTAGAAAGTCCAGTTCTTGCAGAGGTTGATAAGTATGACTGCAGACTGCGGGATTTGAGCTTGCTGGCAAAGGCTATGTCACACAGCGACTACATGCATTTTCAATGAATACAATTTCTGTCTTTCGTGATACACATGATACGTAATTCATAATGGTTTCTTGCGTTCGTCATTCGTAGATGTGCGCAGATGTCCATCCAGGGTTTCGGCTGACGGGTCTTTACGTGAATTCAGTTTTGAGCTGTTCAAATTTTTTGCGTCTTTGAGACTTACGCAGTATATGCATTTTTCATGTGGTTTGTACGCAATTATTAAGTCATTCTTATGCCATTGTGTATGAATTTTGCAAGATGCCTTTGCAATTTTTTGGCTTTCCACGAGCATTTCACGTTTGTCTTACAGACTTTTCACGCTTTTATATTGCGTATATGACACACATATCTCGCTAAACTATGTAAGTGACGCACAGATTGCTAATGAATTGGATGTAAACAGCACAATAATCAAGTACTGTTTGTTCTACATTGATTTACTTGTTCTTTGCGTTTTTTGGAACTTCTTCCGTGGTTTTAACGTTGTTCAGTTCGTGATACATCTATGAAATTTAAGACCACAACTTTCTCACTTTTTCCACGTATATTCACAAATGACCAAATTTCATCCGTGCAAAATGCATAAAATGTACGTACGTAGTGCCGGTGGGACATGGCCTTAAGGCTGTGGCTTTTTACTCCCAGATGATCTTGCCTGAGTTTTCCAAAGGCACTGATCCTGGCAAACCCAGTAGTTTACTCAACATCAATTTTCCCTGCTTTTGATAATGTGCTGCACAAATAGAGCGCTGTACATGACTTTTAATAAGAAAACATTTTTTATTTGTAAAATACTAATTTTTAAGGGTAGATTGTTTTTTCCTCCTCAAAGGGGCACAGCAAGCCCCCAACTTTGTTGTTAAATTTGACACAAACAAAGACGTTTCAATGTTGCAGTTCTCCCAAAGACCACTGGAGGCAAATTGCAGAAGCAAGCAATTTTCTGTAGACTTTCATGTTAAACAGTGGCGGTTTTTGATATGGGAGAGGTGGGCGATGGCCCAGGGCGGCACATAATAGGGGGCGGCATTTTCCGTGCCCAAGTGTTACACATAAGGAAATAGCTAAGTCAAAGAGGAGACTTTCAGCTTTTATTTTGACGCATCTGCCACTGAACATTGCACCCATGTCTTCATCCTCTCCCGTCTCCACACTTATGGTGCAAAAAAAAAAAAAAAAAAAAAAGGATAAAATTAACTAAGAGTGAAACAACATAAACAGCCACATGAAAAAAATTAGTCAGAAGAAAAACCCATCGTCAACCCAACTTTGACCAGAGGAGGCAGTGGGGATTATTTTCCACAATTCCCCGCTCCGACATAGCAGTTAATAATGTCATTATTTACCAACTATTGTAGATATTTTTATTACGCGTCTTTCCTGTCGTTTAGTTGGTGTCAGTGTTTGACATAAAGACAGCAGGAAGTGAAGGGAAAACAGCTGCACTTTATAACATCATAAATAAACTATAGATCATTTTTTATGAATGTATTGAGGTTTTTTGGAGGATTTTACTGTTGGTGTTCACAAAATTAGGGAAATGCCAAATATTTTTGGAGTAATCCCAGTGAAGAGTTCTATAATTTAGTTTTTAATGTTTCATAAGACCTTTTGTTCATCCTCTGCCGTTTTTACCCCTTTTGTGGTTACGGGGCTACCGGAGCCTTTCCTGGCCACTTGTGGGTGAAGGCAGGGTACACGCTGGACAGTTCGCCAGTCTGTCGCAGGGCCACAATCACACACCCATTCACTCTCACATTCTCACCTAGGGACAATTTAGAGTTACCAATTACCAACCTATGAAGCATGTTTTTGGACGATAGGAGGAAGCCGGAGATCCCGGAGAAAACCCACGCATACACAGGGAGAACATGCAAACTCCACACAGAAAGGTCTCCCATTGATGTTCTGTTTCAGGTCCCCCAGCCGGGACTTGAACTAGGGGCCTTCTTGCTGTGAGGCAAGAGCGCTAACCACCGTGCAGCCTAAAAATAATATTCACAGTAAGTTCTTTTTTTAGATCCAATCACTCTGATATGTTTTACAAAGACACACACAGGAGTCCAGCTCTAACAAAACGACAAAAGAGCAAAGAAAACTGAATGATTTGATTTGTTATTTCTTATTATTAATATTTCCAGGCTTTGTTTTGTTCTGCAGCATCTCCATATTTGTATCATTTTAAAGGAATATATATTTTTATGGAGGGCAAAATATTATACGTTATTTAAGGTTTACCTTGAGTTATCCTAGATTAATGTTCCTGTCTGTTTTTTATTCATATTTATGTTCAAAAAGTTCTGTATGAAAGGTTTAAAAGGTTTAAAAGTTTAGCTTTAGTGTGTGCAGTAAATGATCATCTTGTTGGGCCCAAAACCTAAAGCGTGTTTTTAATTTAGGCCCCCTGTGCGACTGAGTTTGACCCCCCTGTAATACGAGTCTGGAAAATTCATGCATTTTTTTGTGTAAAATGGCTAAATAGAAAATAGGGAACACAAAAGGATGTTGTCAAATCTTGTATGTGTGTGTGTGTGTGTGTGGGGTGGGGGGGGCGGTGTTACTCGCCCAGGGAGTAAGTTAGTGTTGAACCGCCAGTGATTTTAAAAGTCTAACTTTACCCACAGTTTTAACATAAGAACATTCAACATTCTAAAATCTGTTTAATGTTTTAAATTGTTTTAGGGTTTTTATCATTTATGCAAATAAAAATCTATATTTATATATGTGTATTAGGAAGGAGGTAGTTAGTTTTTTTCAAAGTGTTTACGATCTCCAGAGACAAAACAACTTTTCTCTGCTGTATCTATTTCTATAGCTGTTCTTCATCTTTCTAACAGGAAAAAATATCCAACAGAAACACGTTCATTAAGAGCCTCTCCCTTTCCTGGTTGGTGTAAAAAGGAGAGTAAAGAAATAATTAATGGAAATATCGATTTTGCACACAAGGTTCAGATAAACCAAAAGATCTAATAAAAGGATACAACAGCAGAGCTACAGGTGAAATGAATATTGTGAAGGAGACCGAATGAAGGATTTTGCTTGGAAAGCCCTCAGATCTGCCTTTGATCAACAGCGGCCGCTCTCGTGCTGTAAATTACGTTGATCTGTTGTCTTTATAGAGAGCAGAATATAGATAGGAACCCAAAAGGTCTGAAGTGTGTTCCAACAGACAACTGAGTGTTGCTGCATCTTTGATGCTCGATTTTATGTGCCTTCTTTGAGAATCACCTTAGCTTGAAAAAAATAAAAATAAATGGAGAGAGATGGAATTTCTGACAGGATCCCTTCTCAAGATGAGAGATTTTACTTGACGGCGGTGAGAGATTGTTGCCCCACTTTCTGTTTATCCCCCATAGGAATGGTCCTTACTCTTCCCTCTTTACCCGTTTGAAAACAGAGAGGCAGGCGCAGTGAAACAACTGCACTAAATACAGCCCTGCAGTTACCATAGAAACCAGCACCGGTGCATCCCTGACTAGTCCCCCTGTATTTCATTTTGCACTTGACCCAGAAAAAACACCAGGAGGTTGACGTTTAGTTTCCCCTCTATACTAAATTTTAAAGTAAGGGTGATATGGCGCACTGAGACAAAGAGGTGTGCTCATCTCTCCGTGAATGGGAGACGAGCAAAAACCAGAGGGTGTTATAGAGCAGCGTGGAGCATGCATGGGTGTGAAAAAAGGACCGAGAACACGTGCAAGTGGAGGATTGTGCCAAACATGCTTCGGGGAAAATGAATCTACAGTGACAACAAAATCGAATGCTGCTGCAAAGACGGCTGCGGCTAAACTGTAATAGACAGTGCATGATCACAGTTGTAATATATCAGGTCTTTCTTGAGCTGGCACCTTTCTCAAGATAAAGGACAAAGCAACACAGACCTATTTTTTTTGTCCCAAGGAAAAGTGTGACAATGCTGTTTTTATAGGTTATATAAAGTACAATGCTGCATTGCATCAAACAATTTTACACTACAGTCAGAGCTACTCATTACTCTACAATTCAAAAATAATGTGATCATCCCCAAAAAGAAGCATTTTCAGAAAGAAGATAGAACTATCAGAAAGGTCACTTTTTAATGATTCGCTTTTTTTTAATGCCCCAGTATTACAGAACCCTGTAATGTCCAAGCGTTTCACAAAGTTAGCTCATTTATAGCCTGCTGTCAGTTCCACCGGGATATTATTATAGTAGTCAAATAGGTCATGGGCAACCCATTATACTGCAGCCAGCCTTTATTCTACAAAACTCAAAAAAGCTTTTTTATCATTACCATACTTTTAACAATATCCACATGTTAAGGATCTTATATATTCATGGGGAAATCTCAGCCAGAACCTGAAATCTTAACCCTGTAAATATCAATAAATTGACAGAAGATTCAAGTTTTCTTGGAATTAGGATGTTTTATAAATCCAAAAATGAATTATAAAGATTTTTTAATAAGATAAACACATGGTATCAATTATGATAGTAGTTGGGTAATTTGTTAAGTTTTTTCGCTCACAGCCATGTTAGGTTAAGATACATACATTTTTACCATGGTATAATTGTTTTATACTTAATTAATTATCAACAAATTTTGCATTATTTCAACACAGCAGGTTGTCATTTTAAAAATGAATAACAACAGAAAAATACTTTCACCAAAAAGTTTTAAAAATGAGCAAAACGTTTCCCGCCAATAGTGTTCTGGAAATTTTATAAAAACCACCATTTTTAAAATGAGCCGGAAAAGCCCTTCTTCTGCCCCTAGTGGATTGATGATGAACTACAGGAGCAAAAACATGGACCAAGTTTAATATGTTTTTCTAAGGCAGGTTTGGATCATAATAAGATAGGGATCTCAGAAATGACTGTATTAAATATGGTAGAAATGGCTATACAGGGTTCATATTTAGAATCTTTTACACTCAAAAATACGTTTAAAAAGTTGCGGACATACATTTGAGTATTTACGTCTGCAGGCATGGACAAAATCAAAGGGAAAAAGCTTAGAATTAAACATAAAAAACGGCAAGATAAAACATTAAGCAGAAGCACATCTGATGTTTTTACACCCAACTTTAAATACGTGTTTATGTCTATCTGAGCAACAAGTGCAGTTTTTTTTTTTTTTTTTTTTTTTTTTGTCAAGCTCTTGTAAAAAACTAGTGCTACTCTCTAATTTTGGGAACTTTATTACATCCAAGCAGAAAAAAAGAAAGAAAGAAAGAAAATAGGTTGTTCTTTGTGAAAGAAGCTTTGGAAGTCAGCAGAATTGCAATAAAGCAGTCCAAGAAGACAAATGGGGGATAGCGGAATACATTTTCAGTGATAAACCAAACAAAAAACACTGACTGGCATTACAAAGAAAAATATCTGCATTTTCCATTAGAGTAACATAGTAAAGCCTGCATTTTGCATACATACATACTGGGTGCAGAATATTGATAAGCTTTTTTAGTATTTATTCATTGCCAGGGATGCTTGCAGGCAAAGCTCTTGGGCTTAAAGTAAGATAATTTGCTAACGTATTTAAGAGGTGTTTCTTTTTTTAGACAAGTCAGTCAAAAAGTTATTTTAAATGTAATCAAATTTAATTTTTAATGAATGGAAGTACTTATAGACACTTCTATTTAAATAATGAGAAAACAGTTTATGTTGCTATGATACAGGATGTATCATAGCATCTTTCACTCAGCATGTGGCTTTAGATGTGAAACATTCATGCTCAAAAACTGTGACTCAAGTGCCTATGTGGCATTATTTTCACAACAACTGAATTTAGTTCATGCTCCCAGTGCAAGCACTCCTTCATCTTCTCATTAAAGAGACTATCGGGTCAGTGGGAAGCTTTAATTGTGTCTGTGAGCTCCCGGTGCAATGCTATTTTATCAAAAGACAACAGGCAGAGGACCTACAATGTTGGTTTACTTTCTTTTTTAAATATTTTTTTGTCTTTGGATGATTTTTGTCCAAAATCTGTTTTGTTTCCTCAATATAATCATTAGAAGGTTTGAATTTGCAGTCAGAGTTTTGGCCAAACGCGCTCAAGTGGTGACTTCCAATAACAAGTCTAAGGAAATGCTGGTTTTGAGCCTCCACTTTAACTGTTGCATTCATGTGTTGCTACACAAGTTTTTTAATCAGTTTTTGAGCTCTACATACAAAACCTTAATGTTGAAAGTTAAACCAGTCAAACTTTGAGAAATCTTGGACTCTAATTTGGTAGTGATCCATGGGTAGCGTCCTTTTTAATTCATGGAAGTGCCAAATGCTTGAAAATTGATAATGGAGAAAGTTGTGTTTTGTGCCGGTACATGTACTCATATAGCCCTGTTCTACCTTCCGTAAAGGTCCAAAGCACTTTACAGTCACAGTCCCATTTACATACTGATGGTGGCTTCGCTGCCAAACACTGGCGCCAACTTATTACCAGCAGAAACTTTCCCAAGAACACTTCAGAACATGGGCAGGCAAGACAGGAAACAAACCTGCAATCTTCCCATCAGAGTACGACCGCCCTTCCTTGGCGCCATGACACCAAGTCTTTCATCGTTCTTAAACACGCGACACATGTTCGGTCTAAGCGTTGCTTCTAATATGCATTTAAATGAACATTTTCATATAAATCTTGTTAAATCGTCTGTCTTGTATCCTTTCAGTTTTTCAATGTTTCTGAATTGGGTCACTGTTTAATTACATTATGTTTAACTTTCATTTTCTATCAACACGTGTGAATAATTGATGTATTTATTTACGTTTCCATCTACCAAACCTCTAGTCTCTTGCACTTCAGTTCAACACAGTCTTAATAATAGTTGGGATTTGTCCCAAAAAGATAGGACTCATTTCAGTAAGCCAGCTTGTGTAATTTCTCGATTTAAATAAAGCTTTGGAAAAACAGCACTGTGATCTCCTTCGCTAATGAAACACATTGAGGAAATTTTATCACATCGCTGCATCTGATCTTCCAATCAACTGGATATAGCAAACATAAAACTGACTTGAAAGAGGTTAGATTTGTTTGATTTTCTTTAAGGAAAAAGCAAACTTTACATCACTGTACTTTTTGATAAACCCCAAACTAATAATTGCTGGTAATTGGATTGTATTCATAGTTCTGCTGCAAATGGAGCCAAAAGTTAACATAAAGTGCAGAATGGATAAAACAGAATTTTCTGAGAACATTTTAATCGTATTTCAAAGCACCACTTTTTTTTTTTTTTTGCTTTTAATGTATTTGTAACACTCAGTCTAATTAACTCATTGCCTGTTCTGCAGTCAAACAAGTCATTTGTGTTACCAGAGTGTAAGTAAATGAGGTCCTTCACCCTGTTTTCTCCCCTTTATATAATTTTCCTGATAAAGAGTAGGCTAAAACTACATTTGCATGTTGCTTTTAATAAAAACAGGGTTCAAAATGCTATTTCTAAATCTAAGTGGTATGATATTTTTTCTCCAATGTGACTGAAAGACTTGAACATTTAATATGAACAAAATCCGACCAGATTGTTCTGATTGACTAACAAGTGATTTAGTTCCTATAGAGATGTTACATTTTCTCCTGCCCTCATCAGGAAGGGCAGAACAAAGGCCTCTTTGTAGCTGATCCATATTCAGTGGACTCTTTCTGCCTTTTCTGTGCAACAGTCGCCCAAAAGGGAGAAGAGAGGGCTCCACATTCACCCACATCTCTACAGGCCAGATTTCAACCCCTGGTGTTTTAACCTTTAGCTTCTCACTATCTTACATTCCTTTATCAGAAAAAAAATAAAAATCGTCTCACATCAGACACACTTTTTGTGATAATCAGTTGAACCATTTAAAATTGTAGTCCATTGTTTTAAAAACCAAGCAGATAGTTTCAAAAAAGCATACCCTCTATTCTTATAATTAAACAAATGCGCTGGCAAATTAGACTTATTTGTTTTTCTGTATTTTCTGTTGTGAATAGCGGGCCTCTGTGGTGTTGTACACCCCTTGTTTTTTGTCTTTATGGTAATTTGAATGCCACTGCCATGCAAGCTCTGCAGGATGGGACTGCGCTGGCAGACATGACAGCTTCATATCACACTGCAGGAATCCTACGGCTCACTGTGGCTACTACAGCATGCAAAACTTTCTGCTTTTTTTTTTTTTTTTTGAACCTTCATTGTTAGCGAATGCACACCCGGGGATGCACCACATCGCAGAGGTGGTGAAGGCGTGGGAGGAACATTGGTGGGAGGGAAATAAATTATATATGTGAACTGCTTTTATCATTTTAGGGAATCTCATTCTGCCATAAAACTCCACCACACAAACAACTGGCAGATTACAACCCCAACAGAATAGGTGAAACCTTATCAACTCCATATTTATTTCAATGTCATAAATAATTTTTATAGATGTAATATTAATAAAAAAATGAAAAAAACAAAGTTGAGTCATGTAACTAGGATTACAAAATACAAAAGGTAAGGCATCAATTCAACAAATGGATAAACTGAACCTCTTGAAAAATGTTGAGTAATAAATACATATGATTGACACATCTATTTATTACCTTTATTTATGAGACACATGGGGATAAAAAATCTCTGTCATGTTTATGCCCATGTCTTACTAACTTTATTATTGTTAGTTTTATGTAAACAGCCTGCTTTGACTAACTGCCTTGAAGTGCAGCTTTTGGCCATCTCATGCAGCGAGAGATAGTTTTATTACCTCTGCTATCAAATTCCACTAAAGACTCCAAGGTGTCTCTGTGTGTTTCTTCTTTATTACCACTTTATTCCTCCAACGCTTCCCATTGCATCTACCAAGGCTGTAACGAGCCAAACAGCTTACAGCCAGGTCATGCGATATTTGGTTCAAAAACAAGCCAGGAGATAATGAATGCAACACTCAAACTACACTACGGCCAAATCCGAATTTATCTCCTACTCCTCTGGCTCCCCCCTGTTGTTCCAATTGTAGGACATCTGGAGCTGTAGTGGTGTCCAAACTTGTTATTTTAAGGGGAAGTTATGGGGACATAGGGCTGACTCCACCAGCAGGGTAATTTGTGTGGTGCTGTGCCACGAAAGAGAAGCACATTTCTTAACATAAGTGTGCTCTGAAGCACAGATGTTTACATTTAAATGTTAATATTGACTTTTTGCTTAGCATGACTTTAAAGTTGATAACCTGCCACTATTGATGACGTCATTGAGTGGCAGTAATGTCTAAATTTGAAGACACTATTTTTCCATACCTCTCCGTTTGGAGGGCTAAATGTAGGAGTAGGGAGAAACCAGAGGGGTAGGGGAAGAATTCAGATTCAGCCATATAAAAACGTAATTGAAGTATGAAACTTTTAAAAACAAAAACAAAACAAATAAATAAATAGAACAAAAAAAAAAAAAACACCTTGAGAATCTCACTGTAACTAAAAAAAGACAAAAAATATTTTACTGCTTTTCCTTTAATAATAATAAAAAAAAGGATTCATTCATTTATCTTCTATACCGGTTGTGTCCCTTTCGGCATCACGGGGCTGCCGGAGCCTATCCTGGTGACTTATGGGAGAAGGCAGAGGACAACAGGTCGCCAGTCTGTCGCAGGGCCACAAATCACACACCCATGCACACTCACATTCATACTTAGGGCAATTTAGAGTAACCAATTAACCTATGAAGCATGTTTCTGGATAGTGGGGGGAAATTCACCTTTCAGGTACTAAAAATAATCATAATATTTACCAATTTGTTAAAACAATGTTTTGAAATTGTCAATTTATTAGATAAAATGATGATTCAATGTGTGTGATTAGGTTTTGAGTGTTTTCTTTATCAATGACAAGGGTCTACAACTTGGGGCTCCGGTGCCACATGAGGCTCCTTTATCCCTGCATTCTGGTTCTTTGGCTTTGAAGAAAAATGCTAACATTGTAAATAAATAATGGGATGGTAGTTTGGTTAATAATGCTAAAAGCTTTAATCTACTGTCAGAGTGGTTTATCACAAATGATCTTAAAGCTCATCTTCTTATATTCTGCTGCACAACAGTTGTTGTTCAAGTATATAATTGCATGTCCTTGTAAAGATTTATTTTTATAAATATGATTCTACATTAATGTTTTCATGGTAAATGGTGTTTACTTATATAGTGCTTTCTACCCTCTTTCGAAGGCCCAAAGCGCTTTACAGTCACAGTCCCATTCACCCATGCACACACACATTCACACACATATTCACACACTGATGGCGGCTCAGCTGCCGAACACTGGTGCCAACCTCCCACCTTCATGTTTATATTCTATACAACAAATAGCAAAATTATGACAGAGCACCAAAATTATGATCCAAAAATTCCATGTTTGACTTCAATTTTAAGTATTTGAAAGAGGGTGCGTTTTGTTTTGAAAGGAACATGTCTGTGCTGCTGTCAAAAGTAAAATAAGTTAAAATTGTTAGATATAAAACAATGTTAAAAATAACTAATTTTAAATATTTAAAAGCTATATTTCATAAACGAATGGCTTACGGGCCACAATAACAGAAAGAAAATGTATTTTTCTAAACGTGAAGTGCAACTTTGTGGCTCTGGCTGGGTTTTGGTCACTTAGAAACTGGAGTAAATGGCTATTTTTGCATTAAATGTTGCAGACCCCTGATCCCCTAACTCAGGGGTCGGCAACCTTTTTTACTCAAAGAGCCATTTGGGGCCGCCCCTAATGAAAAAAAAGCACTCGGAGCCACAACCCGTTTTAACATCTTTATATATATTATGCATGTATATATTATATCAAGGGTGCTCATTACGTCGATCGCGATCGATTTTCAAGGACATGAGTGTAGATCGCGGTCCAGAAAAGATAAAAAAATAAAAAAGTACTTCTTTCTTTTCATCGTCATGTTTATTAGTTACATGTTTATTTGAATATTATTGTTTATGTACTGATGATTAAAAACTACACAGTGAGTTTACATAAAGATACTTTTGTATTAACAGATGAAGCGTTTTATTACAAAGACAGAAAGCAGCAACCATCGTATTCATGCTCTGCTGTAAACGGTCCAATGCGGGGAGCATCATGGCATATTATGAGGCATTTGGTGCTGCTCGCTCCGTATTTTTGAACCTTTCGTTGCGCGATGACTTCTCTTTTTCTCTCGTCTTTCCGATAATGTTCAGAAAGCGCAGGGGAGATTTCCTCCAGGGCCGAAGGCAATTCTCCTTCGGGGTTCACTTCCCTGTTCGAACCCTCAACCTCCAGAGCGGATTAAAACGGACTCCAGAACAGTTATTCTGGGAACGACGACTACTAATTTAGTGCTCCGTCCTCTGAACACACAATATATTTCACGCACACACCTCCGCTTCATGCTCACACCCCCATCTCCACCTGCACGCCCCCCCCCCTTTTTTCTCATGGCCCGCGCGCCGCTCAGCACAAACACACACCCGCAACAGTATAAAGGCCTCGCAGCTTCCTTGATGAGCTCGTATTTATCGGGCGAGAACTGCGGAGCTGATAGCAGGAGGAGACACGCGGGGCGGCTTTAATAAACTCCGGTTGCTGGACTTCTACCGGGGACGTGATGTGCTGCGGGGAGAAAAAGCCGCTCTGATGACAGAGTTTGCGCTGAGTGAATTTAAACTCGCGTCTGCAGTGACATATGTGTCAGAGGATGTCCGATTGGCCATTTTGCATGTCAATCAAGTCCCGTACTTGTCGGTGAGGATTTTGATTGGCTGGTGGAATTTCAAGAAGCACTCTCTTCCCCTTCAATCTCCCCCACGTCCCCGAAGATGACCGGACGATCGCGACCGACGCAACGAGCTCCCCTGCTCTGAAACACACATCACCGCACATCACCGAGTCCAAAACACCGGCGCAAACTCTCCGTCACCAGAAAGCCGCTCCCCGCTCCGCGACACCCCAAGCCCCCGCAGAAAATCACTCCAGACCCGGAGTGTTTATTGAAGCCGCCCCGCGTGTCCTCCTGCAATCAGCTCCGCAGCCCTCGCCCGACAAGCATGAGCCACCAAGGAAGCTGTTTTTTACGTGGCACGAGGCACAGAGCCAGCAGCACCTTTGAAATGCCATGAAAAATGAACAAACTAAAAAAAATTTGAATTTTTATAAAATACTAATTATTTTCCAAAGTCACAGGGAGCCACAACAGAAGGATGAAAGAGCCACATGTGGCTCCAGAGCCATGGGTTGCCGACCCCTGCCCTAACTGCTGTAATCTCTAATGTGCATTTGTCTGAAATAGGCAGAACACAAAATTCCGACAAACACAAGATTTTTATAGCGTAACAACATGCAGCTGCACGATTCTGATGACATGGATGTTAAAGTGTGGAGGACATTTCCTCGTCTTTTGGCAAACCTATCCGGATCAGCTGCTGCCAGAGCTGCAGGTCACATCATCAGCTCAGTTATTTCCAGGTTGTACACTTGATGTAGCAACACTTTCGAAGGCATCTCTGAAGAGTTCAAAAATGCCTTTTAAGGTGTTGCAGAGCCTTCGCCAGCCTTTGTACAACCAATGTTTTTTTTATATTATTTATGATCTTTGCTCCTAATAATGAGTACCTCAATAGTATTCTTCCTTTGGGGAATGTGAGAGTATTATTCATTGGAGTTCTCGTTATGGTACGTTGCACTGATTTGCTGGACGTGTGAAGAAGGCGTATCAGAGGACTTCAGTTCCTGCTGTTTCCAGCGGCACGGCTGACTGTGTGCTCACTTCCCACCAATTAAAAAGACAATCCATCATAACTCGCCCATGATTATTTTTTCATTATAAGAAATAAATAAAGAAAATGATTCAATAAGTCCGATGTGAAGAGACCAGGTTAAATGATCTGATATTGCCGAAGGTAATTTATTGCATCAGAATTGACTGCGGCTTGTTTACAGTGTTTAATGGTTTTGGTTTAGAGCTATTTTATTTGAAGTCTTTTTTTAAGGAAGCATAAATGCAAGTAACCTGGTATTTACTTTTAATGGAAAATACTATTTTCCCACATTCTCAGTCTTTTAAAGATGATAATCAAGGACATCTACTTGACCTCCGCAATGGCCCCCATCCCTAATTGGTGTGTGACTGGAGAAAAGAATGTGTCTGATTTCATAAGCATTGCTGCTTTATCTGAATGGTAGAGTATCAAATATGTTTCCAAGCATTTTAAAAATGTGTATATAACTGATAAACATAATATAAAGAATCATTGTTTGACTGACGCATCAACTCTTTATTTGCAAGATACTTGAATTCCAAGAAATGTATTAAAACTCTTAAATAATTGGATTTTATTTTTGTTCCTAAAAAAAAAAATAGTCCAAATTAAAGCTACAAGTAGCATTTAGCGGGCCCGAGCACGGGCGACCACCTGGCACGGGCGACCGCCCCGCGAGCCACGCCTTGTTCGAACCGTTTGGCATAGTTATTTCTTCTCCATTCTGGAGTTGCAACCTATATTTAACATGACAGCAGCATGTCGGTGGAGGGGGGGGGGGGGGGGGGGGTTTGTAATCTGTTGGCATTAAGGACTGAGACGTTTGCATATAGCATGACAAAAAAAATCTTCAACCAAAGCCTTGTTTAGACCTGCTCATTTTCTCATCAAAAAGAAGGCATTTTCAGATTAAGAAGCTGTCAATCAAGCAATCATAATAATTACTAACACTGTACCTTAGGATCAGAAAAATGGAACTGACCTAATCTCCACTACAATGTCTAGACAAGAGTCAGCTATGTCTGATAACTTGGCCGATTTGCTGGACCGGGATATTGCGAAGTGCAGGTAGTCTAGCATCCGGTGTGATGAGTCTGTGGAAAGCAGCAGTACAGCGCAGCTGTTGGTTTATATTAACATCAAGAGATAAACTCTTGACACAACTGCCCTAACAGACAACTAAAAGAGAAGATGAAATGTATAACATGGTGAAGGAGTTTTTGTGCAGAAAAAGGTACCATTAGAAAAGCTGGTAGCAGTGACTGCAGACGGGGCTCCTGCTATGATCAATAGACAAACAGGTTTCATCACTCACTGTAAAGCTGACCCAGACTTTCCAAAATGTCTGCATTACTGCTGCTTCATTCACCAGCAGGCCTTATGTGCAGAAGTGATTGGCTCTGGACACATAATGACTCCTATTGTGAAAATCATAGACAACCTCAGCTGCATGCGCCTGTAACCAATGCCTTCAGTGTGTTTTGCAAAATAAGGTTGCGTAGGTCTTTGGACAGCTCTTTGCTTTTACCCATCATGCAATGCTTCTTGTCTAACACCTTGCTGGTGAGAAACCTTTTTAAAAGGCATCAGGACTATACCAGCTGATATTACTTTGCACTAATAGGGGGCAGGTTACCTTCTGAATACTGACAAACTCCAGCTGCTTTCTTGGCTTGCCAGACCTTTTTACCCCTCCTTTTCTTCATGTGTTCAATACTTATTCCCTGTGCCATTTCACTTTATTAAACATAACTTCATTTATGGACATAAATGTTTGGATTTCTTTCTATGTGTGCATTACTTGGGTTGATGCCGATATCCGGTGAAAATTTCATGTCAATAGCTCGATTAGAAATATGTTTTTTGAGAGAAATGTTGACGTGTTCAATACTTATTTTCCCCCGCTGTAAAAGCATTGTTTTTATATTTAGAGCTCTAAGCAACCAAACAGTTGTTTGAATCGGTGATTTCTTTTAAAAAGCTGCTGAAAAAAATGATCTTTGTAAAATGTCGATTTCTAATTTGTGTTTTACATTTTGTGTTCCATCTTTTGTGCTTTAATTGGGAAGCATTTGTTATTTGTTTGGTGTTTTTAAGGTGCTACAAATATACACATCATTTCTAAGAGACATTTGTTATCAGTTGTGTTTGTTTATTTGTAGTTTAATTTCATTGGATGTATAGAAAGTAAAAGAGGTTGCAGCATTGATTATAAAAAAAGGATGTAAGAGATATTTATCATCCTATGTCACATCTGTAGGAGTGTACTGAGGTTGGTTTTTGTTGTGTTTGTAAAAAAAAGATAACATTTAAAGTTAATTGCATTTTGCATAATGATTATTGTATTCATAAATAATGGTTAACATCTGCCTCTGTAGCATATAGTTTAGTTTCAGCACAGCCACAATTTCTGTGGGATATTTTGGATACAAGGGTGATTTTGAAAAGTATGAGGGCATTGCTCCTGTATGTCTGATGACCCATCGTCAGTGTCCAAAGACACTTGCAATGCATTGTTAAATGTTCTGCAATGCAGAGAAGTTGCTGACGCTTCTTTTGTTAAAGGTTGTACTGGCAATTGTTAGAATTCCACTTTGGATGTTCTCTACCTGCTGCCGTGTGGTGTTGGGGGGTTCTGGCTGCCGCGGCTGCTGCAGCGGGGGTCTTGGTGTGGGGATGGCTGGTCACTCTCCCTCCTTTTCACATTCCACCACCCATTTTAGAAGAACATGAACACTCACCTGAGCACAGGTGCTAGCTCACCTTTGCACTAATAGTTTGTGTGAATGAATGAAATATTTCACACTAGTTGGTTTGAAGTCACAAGTGTGGATGTGTGAACACTATCTGTATTCCGTACATGTTGACTTATGGACATTTTTGCAGCTAACAGGTGTGTTTTTAACATTTGAGTGTGTGTGTTTTACATTTTGTGTTGCATTTTTTTGTGCTTTTATTGGGAGGATTTGTTATTTGTTTGGTGTTTAAAGGTGCTATGTATATGCACATCATTTTTTAGAGAAATTTGTTATCAGTTGTGTTTTTTGTTGCTGTTGTAGTTAAATTTCATTGGATGTATAGAAAGGGAAAAAAGTTGCAGCATTGATAAAAAAGGATAAAAGAGATGTTTATTATTCTATGTTGCTTCAGTGTACTGAAGTTGGATATGTTTTGTTTATAAAAAAAAAAAAGATAACATTTAAAGTTAATTGCATGTTGGATTAATAAAAAAACAATGATTAATACTAAAGATGTATAAAAGAAGTCTTTCAGTGTATAACTGGCTGTCTTTGCCCACTTTCTTACTCCTCATGTGCTGCTCACTGCTTGCTGATTTACATGAGAGCAGGGAGCAGCAGGAGGGGGCGGGGTTGTAACACGACTCCTGCAGCAGAACAGACTGAGAGAGGCTTTGACATGTAAGATGTTAAAAAAATCTTAGGCCTGACCAGTTCATTTTATATCTGTAAAAAATATCCAGGGACCACTCAGACATGTTCAGGTATATGCTTGTAAAATCTGGTGTGGATAGTTGAAACATAAGTTATAATAAAACACACTTGTTTGGAGTCCAGACGGAAAAAGCACAGATTTTGTGATGTAAAATATTTATAATAAATGCATCTGTTTCACCTAGAAGTCTGAAAAAAATATGGAAGGCAGCAAACACAGATCCCTACCGTTTTCTAATTTTTTTGTGTTGATATTTGAAAGATAAGTTATGAAAAAAAATAGGTGTTTGCAGTTTTGCCTAAAAAGACGTTTTCGGACCTTTTTGGATAAACAGCTCTCTCAGACGTCACCTGTAACTTCAATTATTCTGAATTTTTTTAGGAAGCAGTAGCACATAAATGCCTATGAAAGTGGAATTGTTGGTACTGATAACCCAAACAGAAGTTATTATAATAATAGTTGTTTAGTCCAAAATTTAATTAAAAAAATCAAGTGATGAAGTTTCTCACAGACCCTATTGTGTTACATATCAAAGCTGGAGGTTATTAAAGGCATCTAATTCTGAAATCTCAGCTTCCTGAGGCAAACGGCTGATTTGCTATGAAGCTTTGTTTTATGAGTACGTGCAATTGACCACTTCCTGTTTGGGGGGGCCTTATGAAGGCACCGTCAGATGTACACCCATGAAATTTTAGATGATGAGAGAGGACCCTTCTGAGTATCTCCAGTTTTAATTTCATGCACGTCGGACGAAGCGCAGAGAAAAGATAGGGAAGAATGCGACAAAAACTGTGTTTTTCAATAACTAGGTGGCGCTATGGAGCTCGTCCAGAATTGTCATATCCATGGGTTCAGAATGGAAGCCTCATCATATCCATTGAATTTCAGTGAGATTGGACAAGGAATGTGCACGTGAGAGCAACTTTTGTGTGCATGGCGAGACGCCCAACTTTGCCGCTCTGTCACGACCACACCCCCGCATTGAAAGTTATGGTTTTTTGTCAGGGTAAACTTCAATGGCTTTTTAACAGGTGGACATCATTTTCAGGTGTGTCTGCTCATCCTACTTGGGGCAGTGATGCTCCAAGTCCAACATGTCATTTCCTCTTGCCAGCAGGTGGCGCTACACTTTTTCCAGATTCTTTCACTGCAGATGTGTTCAGAGTCAGACTACAATCATGCACATCAATTTTGGATCAGATTGGATTATGCATGGCTGAGTAATGGACATTTTCCTTTTCATGGCGTGTTTTTGAAACAACGTCGAATTTCTACGCGCCGCCACGGTCACAAACATCCGTAAAAACTTAAAAGCTTTGCAATTTAACATCGGACATGTGTCTAGTTTACAAAACCAAAGTTTGGAGTCATTATTCACAAATCTCTAGGAGGAGTTCGTTCTAGAACGAGGCCTGCAAATGTCCAAAATAGAGCAAAAATGACATATTGTCATCAATATATCAGACTTCCTGTGCGACTGACAGCTTGGTACCGAGAGACTTTTTTGTAGGTTTCCATCTGATGAATATGCCCTGAAAAAATCAAGCTTGTACGTTAAAGCATGTGGCGGGGCTCGCGAAAACAAATTTTGTAGGTGGCGCTATCGAGCCATTTTTGTGCACCCATGCCTGTCTCCCATAAAATACGAAATTTTTCGCAACTCCTGATGTGTGTGCCAAATTTGGTGAGTTTTGGGGTATGTTAAAGGCCTCAAAAAGGCGACTCTTCCGTCGGAAGAAAAAGAATAATAATAATAATAACTCTTACAGATACAATAGGGTCCTTGCACTCCGTGCTCGGGCCCTAAAAATATAGTCAAGTAAAAAACATAATGAATTGGTGTCTGCAGATGGAAAGAAACATTTTCTTTTCCATTTTCTTTCCATTCAGTGAAGTCAACTGATTTCTCCAGTTTCTCTGAGCCTTTTAAGATAGTAGAGGATGAGATTTGCAAATACTTTGTAATTTGATGTCCAGGAAAGTGTTTTATTTAAGTTCTCTAACAAATCTATGTAGTGGGTAGATGTTCTTTAGGGAGCATCAGATTTGACAAGCACGATAGAGTATTAGGGCAACCATAAAAATTAAAAAAAGAATAATTACATCTAAGAGAAAAAAGTTGTAATTTTATACAAATAATTCATCATTAGAAAAAAGTCAAATACTGACAAGAATAAGTTGTAGAATTATGAGAAAAACGTTGCAATTTCACAAGACTAAAGGCTTAAACTATGTGAAAACATTAGTAATTTTATGAGACTAAATTTATGAGGAAAATTGTGAGGAGAAAACTCCAAAGTATACGATAACGTCTTTAATTTCATACATTTTAAAATGAGAATTTTAGGAGATTAAAGTCATAAATTTAAGACGAAAAAGTCTGTTTACTAAGAAATTTTAACAAAAAAACAAAAAAAAACATCTTTTGTTTCATTATAAGAGATGTAGAGCACATTGATTTTTTACAGTTAATAGATTATTCTTAGAAAATTACAACTTTTTTCTCATAAAATGTTTTCAAAATAAATTAAGGGTTTATATTTTTATGGGTTTATTCTTGAAAATTATGATTTTCTTTCTCGTAAATTGACTTAATGGCCTTAATTTAAAAAAAAGACCAAATCTTGAGAATTGCGATTTTTTTCATAGATGGACAACTTTATTATGTAATATAACTTTTTTCATAATTCTACTGGTTTAATTTTTTTAATATTACAATTTTATTTCCTCATACATTTACAACATTTATTTTCACCTTTTTAAAATAAATTTCTAACTTTACTCTGATGAAATTACGTAATCATATGTCTAATAAATCAAAAACTTTTATAATTACAACTTTTTCCTTATAATTTTACAACCTTATTATTGTAAATATATTTTCTTTATTTTATGGTGGCCCAAATACTCGTAAAAATGAGCTAATTCAGATCAAACAATGAGATCTAAAAAAAAATTCAGTGATAGTATTCCGTTGTGAAACACAAAACAAAACAATAACAGATTTCCTGAACTTGAGGTGTACTTATCGCAGGATTCGAGATTTTACAAGTAATGAGTTGACAATAAAACACCTGATTTGAAAACATGCTTCCTGTGATTCTGCAGTACACGTTAATCTGAGGTTTAAATGAAAGCTGTTCATTGTTGGCAGCCTACAAACAGCATATGGACTCACAGAAGCCATAATTAGCATGGGTGATTAACTGGCCAGGTTAAGTGTCTTGCGCTGGCGGCCTTGATGGAACGACCTGTCCATTGGGATCAAGCCACTTATGGGGCTCAAATGTTTCTTCAACATCAGCAGAGCAAATCTGGTGGTGATGATGCGTCACATGTATTTGGTGGTTGTGTTTGTGGTGGCATGAGTGAAGGTGAGAAACAATGAGGACATGAGCCAACGTCACCACAGAGTACGATAAGAGAGATGAGTCACAACACCGAGGGGAGCTGCCACCATTTTTTTTCTTTCTTGGAGTTACAAACACACACACAACTCACATTCAGATTTAATGAGCAGGAGTCATGCAGAGATTGGATTGGTGTTAATAAGATGGCAGTCCAAACCATTACCGCAATGTAAAGAAAATCCATTTGGAATCTCAAGTTCAAAGACTTCACTGTCAGTGGGTGACTGTGAGCTGGTGTCACTTGGCACTGAGGATTTTCCTTGTGAGTTTTTGAAACAGTTGGATGACAAAAACATTTATCTACATAAAGTTTCTCTGTTTAGTAACACCTCTGAGTATTTTTTTCTATACCCTTCTCCACTTTGACTAAATTTAAAAAAAGCTTTTACCAAATCCCTGAACATCTTGAAACTAGAGAACTGTCAGAGTTTACTGTCCTGCTCATTTCATTCTCTGAGGTCACAGTGGTAGTTTGCAGAGTAATTGTGGGCAGAGATAAGGATGCTTTCACCATTACATGGTGTTGTTCTTGTGCAGCTTCTTCAATTGGAGCCTTCAATTGTTGCTGGATGGTTTTCAGAAAGATGGAGTTCTACAGCAAAGTGAACTTAAGACTGCCTTCTTCCTCAAACTTACCACATCACTTTTTTGTCTGCCGGTCAATTGACTTCTCATTTTCCCTGAAAGAGGCCTTGACGTCTGTCTCTGTTACCAATGGCTGCAATTTTAAGCTTTGTGCCTCCAAGCAAACGGAAGAGCAGTCCACGCTCCCCGGGTGCTGTTTACCCGTGTTTCACAGAGCGCATGTAGATGGCAGTGATGAATCCCTTTCTATCCAAATCCAGCTTGTTCTCAGTAACAGCAGGGTGATGCATATATAACAGCTCGACGAGTAATTAGCAGAGTCCTAGCCACAGAGAGTGTGCTGGCAGGGCAATGCCTTTCAACTGCAGTTCACCACATGAAAGACAACTTCTAGATTTGAGTCAGTCACAAGGTTTTTTAACAACTAACCATCACTGTTCCCTGTATTTTCATTAGTGAATTTCATTGCAAGCTCATCTGTGAACTTTTGGTTGCTAAACATTCTGATATGCTCATGTTTTTTTATCTGTATGTCAGCAAGAAAGGGTTCAAGAGTAGACTCTCATTCAGAGGACATCCTGACACCAAAGATCTGTAATGATCCTGGTCTGACTTTATAGAAAAGTAGCTGGAAATAATGATCTGGGGTGTTGTCTTAAAAAATATAGTCTGAAAAGTATGGATGTTTTAAGACTATACGCTCTTAAACAATTGATTTCTTCAATCCAAATCTTGGGTTATTGTTGTTGGAATCTATTTTTGGGTGACTTTTTGGAGCACTAATTATTTTTTTAAGTTATAGTGCTTTCATTTAAACCGAATGGATGTTTTTTTCCTTTTTTTCGTAAGGTAAAATAATTCATGAAAACATTTGGCACTATTTAATCTAGCCGTTGGGTTATTAACAACCCTTCTTTGGTTATTTTTAGCTATGGTGTTTTTAGTGTGCAATAAAAAAAGACCAAGCAAATATATACACAAAGTAATTCTGTTGGTCAGTACTGGGTTTAAGGCATCGGTGGACAAACTTCTTGACTCATGAGCCACAAAGGGGTCTAAATTTGGACTGAAGGGCTGAACCAGGACCAGATGCGTTGGGTGTTTTGATAATCAACTTCAGAAGATAAAGAAATTAAAGGAAGTCTGAATGAAAGCATGCATTAATTAATCGTTAGTTTTTATTTCAAAAGTGTGGCTTTTGTTCTTATTTCAGTGTCAACTGATGGGTTGATATTGCTCAGAGAAAAACGAAAACTTAGAGATATGCTGCATTCAGGTGGTGCTGGAATGATCAGGAAAATGACTGTACGACTTGAAAACAACACATCAACGTCTAGAAAAACAACAAATCTTCCAAAACTACATAAATGCAGAATGACTTTCTGCATTTAAGACTAAAGGTATTCTTTTAGTACAGCATCTATCGGAAGACACCAGACTTACAGGAAAAATATTCCAGTTTGGTGGGCTGGATACATTTCCCATAATTTGCCCATCCCTAATCTAAAACAGAAAACAGAAACTCAAAGGAAAAAATACTTCCTTTCCTAGATGAAATAAAAGGTTTTTGCACTTCTGATGCATAATTAGCATTAATTTGTGTGGATAGAAATGGTGCTGTAAACACATTTGAAAAAAATCGGCTACTGCTTCCAAAAACCATTTTAAAATACCTCATGTGAAAAGTTTGGAATGCACAAATAAATAGAGAAAGCAGAGCACGGGCAGAAAATAAAACATTAAAGGATCATGGGTTCATTGGTGGCTCTGCTTTGGGTGACCTTTACTTCACAGCAGGTCTTAGTTCAAAACCAATTTTCAGCTTGACCTTCATTCCCCTTAACCCTCATTTCCATTTTAATCTGTGCGTGTACATGTTTTCCAGAATGCTGCTTGCAGAGCAGCGGCACGTTTGTGTTGGAAAATTATTGTCACCAACAGACAGACACAGAAACTCATGCCAAAGAACTGAAACAGTTCACAGCGCCAGTGCATTTTGCTTTAATTACATACATACAGTGAAAAGCTCGCAAGATTAAAACAATTCTGCCTTCGTATTCACAACTGGTAAGCTGTTAAGTTTCTATTTAATTAACCCCTGAGTCATAACTATGCTAAATAGGACCCAGTTGTCTGCAAACTGCACAAATTAATATAATCTTTCTTTCTCGTATTTGTTTTAGTGTAACATGCAAAGTCCAAAGGCTTCTCTGCCCTGTGGTCCCTGAACAAACATCATGCAGTTATAATCATTTTTAAAGGTTGCCAAACATGGCACATTCGGAGAAGCTTTGTGCTACTGTGAAGGAAATTAATGAGATGTTTGTCACGCCTCATTTCTTTTTCAGCAAAGTAATTTAATTATTTCATTAGGAGCTTGTAAAATGTCACTTTATGCTGGGATTTCTTGAATATCACTCTGGCCTGACGATGGAGATAAGGACACTTTCTGAGCATCAAAAATGCCCCTGAGTGGTTCTTATCCATGAAGCCGGCGGCTGTTCATTTCAGCATACTGTTGTCCAAATGCCACTTGGAATTCACTGAGATTTTCCTTCACATAGAAATTGTAAAATATAAAAAAAGGGCTCTGATTTGAAAGGCTGATAAAGTTGATGGAAACAGAGAGTATAAAAACCGCAGAGCCAGGTTATAAAGTAAAACGAACACCTGAACCACCTTAGGTTCAGACATGAAACTATACTTTTAGCTGCTTTATTCATGATTTTTTTGTGTTTCTTACTCGTAAGTTAAGTAGCAGCGATTTAAGGGTAAAAAGTGAACTTCACTTTTATTGAAATGTCACAAAATAAGTCTCTTGGTAAATTTACTCTAAATTTCTACCTCTACTTAAAATCAACCGAAAATACCCCCATATAAGTCAAAGACAACCTGGTGACCCTGACAGTTAAAGTTCTTTCCATTATTTTCTACAATTGTGAGCACTTTTGGGTTAGGTCAGGTGTTTAATATCAGATTCCGTCCTATGATGTCAGGTGCTATCTTCTCTGCAGGCAAGCACGACCAAGTACCATCACAGTGGTAAACACACGTGTGTTGGCAGCAAAAAATGACCGAGCATCATTACAGCCCAACTTGTTGAAACAGACATTAGACATGTGACCATACATTGTGATAGAATGCTCTATTAGTATCATTTTGATGTGGGCTGAACTTCATTAAAATAAAATGTGAATGGATTTGCCATTAACTTTTGTTTACTTGTTTGTTTGTACACATATTTAATTTACACCTGATTATCTTACACGCAATCTGGAAAACTGCACCTGCACTGTTCAGTACCCAGATATTTATCCCTGAGTCACACTGGTAAAATCTTTTGAAAAAGATTGTCCTGGATCGATTTTAGGTCAGTGAATCAGATCGATTAAAATAAAATAAAATCAACTATTAATAGTATCGTCAACCATAAATTATAATAGGAATCGAATTGTTGTTAAAAGGAATCATTACACCCTCTAAGTGTAACTGTTGTTGCAATATGTTTGTTTAGACTGAGCAAAAGTACAAATGAAGATTTCTCTGCCCTGACTCCTCTGTTGTTGGTTCCTATTCAGAAAACAAAACTGGGGGAGTAGCTGTTAATGTTGCTGCTTTATCATTTAAATTCCTGCACTACCATTGTGGCAGTAGAAAGACGTGTCCTTAAAGTGCACAAAAAGAAAGCAGAATTTGCTTTAATACTTAATTCTTCAGTCTTTGCTGGCAAGTAACTTCCGCTCTATCGGCATACCAATTTGCACAGATGTCGTCCTTGAGAAGCATTTGTTTAATAATGAATACAGTGTGACTTTATCTCTTAAGGTTGAAGCAAGCTTCAGAGCAGTGAAGTGCAGCACTAGGGTTTAAAAATGCACCTCCCTCTGTCTCTCCACACCTCAAATGTGGTAGCTTTAAATGAAACTAGATGGTTAGAGAGTTAAATTTCTCCCCATGCAATTGAGCTCTCTCGTGGTCTTCCTGCAGCAAGATACAGGAAATCTGTGAAATCTGATCACGTAGTTATTCTTGCTCTGCAAGCTGCATTCCTGCATAATTATTATCAGCGGAAAGCAGTTGAGAAACTATTTAAAAAACATGCATTGAATCTGCATGAGAGATTTGTATACTGGAGTTTTTCAGATTGCTTTTTATTTTATTTTGAAATTAAAAAGCATTAATAGCAAGAACAATACTATGTTTTTGCTTTTCTAGGTTTTTGTGAAATATTTCTATCACTAAATTAGAAAAAAAAGGGGAAAAAATGCTAATTTGTTCTTGGATTTTTTTTTTCTAATTAGGTAGGGGTACTTTTTTTCTAGATTTTTATTTGGTGCTAGCTAACAGAACAATGTCAAAAGATGTTATGTTCAATGTGCAGCACAAGGGGACAAAATGCATTAACCAGCCAAAAGCTTGTTTGCTTGGGGCCATTTTTTCATCTCAGCAAAGCTTAAACAGAAAATAATTCAATATTCATTATTAAACAAAACTCAAATATGTTTTCAGTCCTGTATAGGATATTAGTTATCCGGCTCCAAAATAACATTTTCGCCTCTGACGAGACACAAAAAGCTATAGACCTGTGTGATGAATTGATATAAATGATCCAGCATCCCTTTGATGTTCGGTGCTTGTGAAATGGTCCAGATGGAGATTTTCTCCTCCGTTAGGACACAAAGTGTTCCAAATTGTGCTTCCTTTTAAGCTCCTTCAGTTCAGCTGTTAGCCTTCAGAGTTTGCTGAAATAAGGCACAAAGGATGGACATGTCGTCTAACTTGGACACAAATGGCTTTAAGGGTGAATAGTAAGTCAAATCTGGACCAAAATACTTTTTAAAAATTGTAGGTTTATAAGTGTAGCTGACTGTATTAGGTAAATTGCCTCACCATGAAACTATTCATATCCTAGAAACAGAAATGTTTATTCTTAGCAATCCCTTAAAAAGACATACTGTGGACAAACAAGCCTTGAAATTTAAACCAGAAATTGAAAGTGTGGAGTACTATGTCACTGCAGGTATTTCATTAGAGTGGAAACACTAAGGCTTTGCTGAAACACCTTCCAGGTATGCGTCAGCCCCAGTAACCATTGGAAACAGACCTCTTTGTGGAGGACAAAGGCAAGCCTGAAGGATGGGTCCTGCCAACGATTCCCTCTTGTGTGCAGCCACAAGACACACGGGCCATGTTGATTTACCGACAAAGACAAGGTCTCCTTCTGGGTGAGTCAATGCAAGTATGGAACGCTCCACTCCAACAGGATATTTCACTCTTTACTGGTGCACATCTCTCAAAGGTAATGACTCGGAAAATCTGAAAATCTTTAAAAGGCAACAGCAGCTACAAGGCCATTATACATGTATGTTTCTAACTGTCACAGTGTGGAGAAGCTGACGTGGAGGGGAGGTCGCCAGCGTTTTACCTTCTTTTAAGCAGAACATTAAAAAGGAAAAGAAACACTATCATTAAGATGTCATTGTGATGGCTGCATGAATAACCTACACATAGCAAGCAGAGAGTGTCAGCCCCAAACTGCTACCGCTGTGATCACTTCCAATATTTTAAAGTATTTGACATGGGAGAGGGTGACAGCTCAGTCTATCATGCGGATTTCCACACCAACTGTTTCTGTAATTCTAGGTTCCCCCCCAAAATGTATTAACCCCAAAAAACATTTTAGAAATATTCTCTCTGTGTAAACATGTGGTCAATAGTCGGTGTATCAGATTTCCTTCACTAAGCCGGCTTAAACTTCAGCTCATAGCACTTTTAAGCTTCTTAACAAGTAAGCTCCAACTACGATAATTATTCACAGACCACCTCCAAATGTGCGAGTACAACTAAGGATTAGTTGTGAGTTAAACAGTAACTGTTTAATTACCTTATACAAACTACTGGGTAATATGTCACTAAATTATTAATCAAATAATTTTCTTTATATCAGCTATAGTTGCTCACCTCTAGCTTGATGTAAAATCCCTTCATCTTCTAATACGTTGACATGATTTATTTTATGGCCTGTAAGTCAAAGTACATTTTGTCACCAACATCTTAAAAGTAAGGGACTTTTGCTATTTACGTCAATGCTGCAGCACTCTGTGCCTTTGTCATTTCAGTTTAAAATCACTTCACATCACTTTAGCATGCTTTTATTTTGAAATACAAAGACTCTGACAAATATATTTGTGCCTTCGGAAGAAAAAAATGTTTACATTTGACGTATTTACTCAAGTCGGTTTTGTTTGTTTGCTGAAATGCAAACAGCTGAATAAAAGGGGTATTAAAATTGGAAGCCATCAGCAAAGAAATCTCATTATATTTCTATTCTAAATCCTGCTTGATCTTTACTTTTCATGGTACATCTACATTGATTTTCTTAAGTACGTAATATGCTTGCTGAAGCATTTCATCACCTGCCACACAGTTTTTATAACTTTATCTGACTTATTAGCATATTACCTCAAAATCCATTTACAAGGCACAATTGGAGCCCCTGTGAGGATCACTGTTGCATGAGGTAAACATAATTGTCACAGTAAGATTCTACAGCAGTGGGATCCAACATGTTAAACAGCAAGTTCCTAACAATGACAAGACAAAGTAATTTTAAGCAAAACCAGGCAGAATAATATAAGGCCTTTTGAGTGCACTGTGTTTAATAGTGGGATGATACTGATGACAGGGAATTCAGTGCTTTATACACAGTAATTAAAGGAGACAAAACGACTGCTTAGATTAAATAACGGCACACATCATTTGAATGGATTCTATTTACTCTTCTGCTTTGCAAACTCAGAGGTTAAAACCATTGACTGTAGATGAGAACTGAGTGAGTGTGATGTCACTCCGAGAAAATGGCTTACGTCTCGTCAATTCAGTTACCATTTTTTCGCGATACTACCATGTTGGAACCAGAAATCTTAAGTAAACAGTGATTTGTCTGAGTAGGTCCAAGTCAACATATCTTTGGTAACCACTCTTGTCTGTCAGGAGTGGTTTTGTTAGAAGGCCACACTCCCACCATTTTAAACTGGGCTTGGGAGAATCTGTCAATCAAACACTTCTTTATTGAGGCATCTATTTGGTTAGTTTATAACTAAAATAACTTGACCTATAGAAAACATTTCATGAAAAGATTAGAATAAGCAAGGACATGTTGAAAAAGATATCAAAGCAAGAATGGTTATTCTGACAAATAGAATGACAGCTCACAAATGCAACTTTCACTGCACGATGGACAGGCATCAGAAGAATCTTCACGATATCATGCCAACGCCCAATTTTTTTTTTTAAATCGTTGGGTATGGTCATGAATGTCTAGCGACCGTGAGGTGTCAGGGGATGACACCATTACGAAGTTGGACAACATCTGGACAGCCATAAGATGGTGGCAGCCGGGTGGCCGGCTGGCAGCAATGTCTCCAGACGGGTGCTGTCTATATCAAGTGCCACCAGCCCAGGGTTATATAAAAAACAGCCATTCTGCACCACTGGTCACTCGCAACTCCGATTCTTCTTCTTTGCCCATTTTGTGCACATTGCTCTTCTTCTATAAGTAGTGCAGAAGGCACAATGTTCTGTCTTCTTTGTATTCTTCTGAGCACCACGTTGATGCTGTAGTATTATTAATTACCAGGTTGATGTCTAGTAACTGCCAGGCCCCAGGCTCATGTCAATGGCTCTTGTCGAGTGCCCACACGGCAATTTCTTACAATTGGACGGTTGCAGTGGGATGTAGCATGGGGGCAGGGGCGTGGCAGTCTGAAATTGGCTGATCATCAGAGGATTTTGGGGACCTTGGAGACCCTCCAATCAGTCAATCATCGCACTTCTTCCTACCTACCACCCCCCTGCCACTGGACTGCCACCGTACTACCTCGAAATGTGCCTGAGTGGCCACTGATCGATGTCAAAAGAATTGTCTGGTCACCATAAAAAACTAACTTTTTCATAAAACCATGCTGGCCACTGCACCGCCATGTAAAGGTGCAACTGCCTACAAATGCCACCGCGCAGCCACCTGCCGATTTTTCAGGACACAGTGCGGTGGCATTTTGAGATGTGTGACTGCGGTCTAATAGCTATCTATTTCTCAATAAAGGTCTATGGGATTTTGGATTCTTGAAACCAGCTTACACTTCCTGTTTGGAACACGAGGGGGGAGGGGTCACTCAGTCTAGTTTTTATATACAGTCAATAGTTAAAACTTCGATTGAAGTGCATATTTACATTTTTTTTAATGAAAACTACACAGGGTGGATGACATCTGCACAAGTCTCCAAACCTTCCCAAGTTTTGTTTGAGTCAGATTCTCCTGGTTGTGTATGCACAATCAGGATGCTTACATTTGCATGAATAACACAGTTGCATGAAATTCATCCAAAATGTATTCAGCAGCAGGACACTTACTCTGGATATACAGCTGCAGTCATTAGTAAGCTCTTAATGTTGCTAAAGTTCCTGCAGCAGATGGTATTTGGCCTCACTGAGTTCTGATCTCAGTCTGGGATGACATCAAGAAACTGAAGTGACCCAGACAGCCGAAATCCAGAACCGTGACAAGCTGTCCAAGTTGCTTGGAAAAACCTGTCAGATACCTCAGAAATATGAGCAGGATAGGCGAGGGGGATCTGTGCTTCGTATTTTCATGCAAAAACACCCTCACAGTGAGTGCATCTAAACATTTACAGAAGCATATCTGTTACCTTTTGAAACTGAGCAAGCCAAAAATAAATGTAAGAACATTTCTGTTTTTCAGTGCCTTCATTTAACATTCACCTGAACCTCTTTGGAGACTTGGAAATCCACTGGTAGCCTCAAAGAAAGCTTCTTTGAAATGTCACCACGGATGGCTCAAACAACCTTTTAACTTTTCTTAAATATCAAATTACATTAATCAAAAGTAGGAAATGTGAAACCTTTGAAAGAAAAGTAAAAATTAAATAAAAATGGTTTTGATCTCCAGGTATACGGCCAACTTGAGGAAGATAGAAATGCTTAAAACTTCAATGTCTATTACAGAACTCCATCCACAGTACAGGGCCTCTCTGTCACAAAAAGAATTGTACATCCAGTCCTTTCTTAAAGTGAGCCTGCATCATTGTGTGCTTTAGGCTCACAAGCATATGCCAAGCCAGCGATGAGACAGGAGCCATCCTGAGAGAAACACTACCCCTCAAGTCAAATGCCAGGCTGCATCTGCTTTTGATAAGACTTTTGCTCTATCCCTGTGAGTCTGCACATTGACTCGGGCAGGGTCGCTAACCATCATGTCAGTCGCAGATTTCTCCTGCCCCTTTTCATCCATGCATAAAAAAAACAGATTCTTGAGTTTAGGGTGAGTTGCACTGACAATAAATATTTCTTCAAATTCAAGGTTTAGTTTAGTTTTTCTTTTTAAGATCCTTTTTTATAGATGGAGAGAACAGAGCTACTTATGGGTGCGTCCCTGCTGGATGCAAAGGCAGCATATGCCGATTACATGGCACACACCATCCAGCTGAGCCACCAGGATGTCACAAACACAGGTCTGTAAGAGCATTGCAACCATGGCAACACGGCAAATGAAAGCCATGTGTATTATGAACAAAGGAACACATGGAAGGACAGCAAGACGCTTAAACCACCTACAAGTGAAAAGTTAATGCATTTGGCTTGAAAGAAGCTGAAGAGTCTCAGGAAATAAATCTACTTAAAGATATTTCATTCTTATTCAATTAATGCATCAAAAATGCTCTTCCATTTCATTTTTTCTAATTTCCGTTTTGGTTTGGTTAACTTGGTGCTGTTACACCTTTCCGGTGAATCTTTCTTCCACCGAAAGACGCTTTACAGCACACTGATTTTAAATTTAGAGTAAATATAATTCACAGGTTGGGATTAGGCTTGTCTTGTGTTGGAAGGTGAGATGATCACTGGGGAAACAACAAAAATGCACACTGGCTTCCACTGTCTAACGTGATAAAATCTCTTCCCTTCGGCGACTCAGGTGACAACCAGCTGCCAGACGTCTCGCTTGCTCAGCCGTCTGATCTCAAAATTACTGACTTGTCAGAACTGAGAGAATTTCTTTTTTCCTCTAATATCCAGGAGGATTTCTTTAATTTCTCCTCTAAATGTGACAATGAAAGGAAAGAATGGATAGCCAAGATGAATGCACCTATCATACCCTTGCTACCACGGTGTAAGCTCTTTAGTGGAGTAAAAATCTTTAACCAATTGGGATTTCAATAAAACTGGGAGCTGTTACCTTTAATAAATGTAAAATTAATCTGATTCAATTTGGAATGAGGAATTAAAAGTTCAAATAAGAAAAAATTCAGTGTTAAATTAATGTTTTGCTCCGCCTTGCTTTTCCACACGAGACTCATGGTACATGTACATTGATTATATATATATACATATAAAGATTTTAAGTTAATACGTCTTACATTTTTTACTTTCTATTGATTAAAAAAAATTTTTTATAATATATATACGTAGTATGACATATTAGGACTTTTTATTTACACACATTTGTGTGTGTGTGGCCAGGTGGCATGTTTGAAGTCATGTGTGCTTGGAAAACAGATTTCTAAATATGATTATTACCACAACTATTCAAAGAATAGCACGTCAGGTTGTTTGTGCTGGTCAAATACTGCCAAGTCAATATACAGTTCAAGTGCTTAACTGACGAATCTCTGATCACAGCCACTCAATCGACTTCTCCTCCCCAACCGTAGATCAAAGCGCTATCCATCTGCTATTACCGCACTCATGTCATCCACTCTTCCAGTTAAAGGATTTCTGAGACGTTATCTTCTTTTCATCCTGAACCTGAGCTTCATTTCCACTGAGATACTGTGTATACCAAACACAAAACAGCACCTGTCACCAAAACAAAGAAAAACAATAGGGACTTGTTATTTCACCATACTGACAACATGCTTCCAATTGACTTTTTTATTTATTGCAGGTTGTTCCATTGGAAACCAAAGCAACAGAGGCCAAAAATGTCTGAAGTTCAAGTTTTTTTCTTTTCTTTTTTATTCTCTACTGAAAAGCAGAGCGATGTTTGGTTTGGAAATTTAATTAGACATACCGAGCAATTTTTCCCAGATTAACGTCACCTCCTCTGAGCAAACTATGGTAAACATTTATTCACATGGGTAAGATATATTTTGAAAATCAGTAAGGCATGTCGTGTGTGTTTACACTGAGACTTAATGGTACATTTATCAAAGAAGATGTGAGATGAACTGACAAAACATCAAAACTTAAATCTTCACTTAAATGTGCAATTTATTTTAGGCTTCCCAGAAGAATTAATTCTGATGTCAGAGAAAGATATTGCTTCTGCTAAAATGTTATTTTAGTTGTTTCATTTACAAAAGAAAAGTAATTGCATGCACATAAAGAGTAATCTTAATGCTATGAGAAGATGCATTTTAGATAAAAAAAAAATCATGACAAAAAATAGCATTTCATTTCTAAATCTTAAATTTGTGTCAACAAACCGGCATGCTGCCACTGTATAACACTGAAAAATTAGGGGGGGGTGGGGGGGGACACTTGAGCCTGGAGACAGAGCAGTGTGGAGGTTGTGAACAAGAAGTCGGCACCTAACTCCAGTTTAACATGTTCAAATGAGTCTATCATACTAAAGGCAAATATTGAGCTTCCTGTTCAGTCAGCAGCCTGCTTTGCTCTGGGTTTTTTCCCCAACCAGATTTCACTCATCATTCCACTCATTAAACCAAATTAACCAGCTGTGGCTCAGTGATATGCTGCTCAGGCTGCCAGTAAAACAACTTCAGAAGCAGGTGAGAGAAAGTAACATGGGCGTTTGAGAAAGCAGATAAGCAACTATTTGTGGTTAAAAAAAACAAAACAAAAAAAAAAAAAAAACAGTGGTGTGGGAGCACCATAAGAGCTGAGATGTACAGTCCCTGATACACAAAAGATACCTCTTTGGGTAAAAGCAGAGGCGTATGCACCAACTCCAAAGCAAAACTTATGCGTATTGGTTTACTATCCAGGGCTTCTGCTATGCCACATTGGCAAAAATTATAACAGGCCCTTTATATGTTTGTTTGTCTGAAAAACGTATTGTATAAACCCATTAGGATGCACTAGAGCTAGAATCCATTCCTGCCGTATCCCTTTTGGGGTCATGGTGTTGCTGAAGCCAACCCGACCACTTTCGGGGAAAGGCACGGTACACCCTAAACAGCTCACCATGTTGTAGGCCCAACATGCTTTTTGTTGTACCAGTAATATTATAATGGGGTTGTGAAGGGCTACAAGATAGCGGGAAAGGTGTAAACACATAGATGACGGGAAGTCGGGGTAGGCTTACTTTGTGCCAGTAGTCCCGCCCACAGCTCAGAGGTGAATTTCTGATAACCTACAGCAGCTCTACAGAAACTATGTTCGAGAACATAGTTCTGTTTTTTTGATTGGCTAAAAATCATAATATCATCATCATAATCATAATTAAAAAACCACTGGGAACACTTTTACAATAAATCAACAGATAAATGAGTGGGACTTTAAGGCCATAGTCTCCCATAAAACGGTATACACTTCCTGCACGATAGGAACAGCCGTGGATGTGAAAATATATCCAAAAAAAGTGTGTTTTTCCCTTTGAATTGAATTTTACTATCAGTGGCTACATTATTTTCCAATCAGGCTAATAACCTGATTATAAGCCATTCAGGGTTTACTTAAAGAGAAGGGCATGCAAAACACATCAACAGTTTTGACCTTGAGGCTAAATCTTTAACCCTCCATCGACCCAAACCAGGAGGAGGCTGACAAGCGTTATAAATGTCCTACATCACTAATCTCACTCAAAACAAATGGAGACCTCCCAGTTAACAGACAGGCAGAACAGAGGCACTGCATTGAGGCTTCATCTATCAAGCCTGACTGGAGACAGAGGCAGTTTGTCAGTCTAATCTGATGAACTTGTATTCCCGAAGCATGTCAAAGGGCATCATCAATAACTGTACGCGTGGACTGCTTTAAAAGGCTTTTCAAAGGTAATCACTCTTTAAAAAGATTAGCTTCTTGTTTTCTCTGTGGTTACTTAATTGGTAAACAGCACACCAAAAAATAATAAATGTTGTCTTTCCGCGTTCACTTGCTGTGATGCACATGAACATGAAGTGTCACTGACCTTCCGCTGTTTCCACTGACAAATGTTTTGATGCCAATTCAAACACCAGCCTGACAGGCAAGTGCTGGTGGGTTACAGCTGGCAAATTTCAGCAGGTCGACGTCCTGTTTGACCAGTTCATCACAAATGTCATCTACCTGGTCCTGGTGCGGGCTTTCACTGAGGAATCCACACATGGGAAAATAGGAACAGAACCTTCACCGTATCTTATTGTTGGATTTATAAAGATATGTTGAATCCCAGTCTTGGTGTAGAAACTTAAAGATATTAAGTTATTAAAGAGGGAAATTAAAATTCTCAACTGTGGAACCTCACTGTACATTTAGAGCAAGTAAAATTCTAAGCACTTACATACTTGTGAGACATTCTGATCACTTCTCAGTACTTATAATTAAAGGAAGAAACACAAATTGGATGAAGACATTTGGCAGAATTCAGCTGACTGGAGGAATCCCACAGAGAGAAAGCTAGTTTGTTTTTTCTGGACCAACAGAATTGAGCTCCTTCTGGTGATCAGATTTATAATCACGCTGAGAAAAACAGATTGTCAGACTTCACTCACTGCATTTTAACACCCAACCCTCCATGTGCAACAAGCTGAAAAATATAGTTGCATTGTTAAAATGGCAAAAGTCTCAGTCGTGTGTAAAAACCACAACAAACATTATAAACAACATATCTGTACATTTAAAATCATTAAAAGGCATTACAAATGATGAAAAACCAAATATATATATAGACATTAGTAGTTTGGGTAAGACAATTTTTAATATTTTAAAATATTTATTTTATTTGTCTTCAAGAAAATATATTGCATTTTCTGATGTTGTTTTCCAAAAAGTATCAATAAATCATTGTTGAAAAAAAAAACAATCAATTTAAATATCTGTATATGACAGGCAAGCCTTCCAAAAGATATAAGCACAAGTAAAGCCTGGTGATTGTACCATTTAGTCTCTGAGAGGCTATATTTGTCTGAGGGCTGCATGATAACTTGGCAGTAGCTGCATACAGCAGAGCTTACACTCCATCCACTTCACATGAGGCACTATTCCAAGAATACCAAAGATATATTTATTGGGATATTGCCAGAGCCTCAGTGGAGGAAAAAAGCCTCTTCAAAAAGGTTTTGACAGAAATCCTCTTTGAAATAGTGCTTTAGCTCTTACTCTATAAAGCAGATCAAGTTTTAAACAATATTACAGTGTCTGGCTGACTGTGGCAATACAACATCATACAATGGAGTTCAATGCAATTTCACAATCTTAATATATGTAAAATGTTTCTCATGGTTTCTGTAATTGCTAGCAAAAGCAGGCTTTTACCTGAATTACCTAAATAGTCTTGGTGGCATTACAGAAATGAGGAGTATAGCGATAAATGTAGTATTAGTGAATTTAACATACAAGAATTAAGGGAACACTTATTACAGAAAAGCTTGACTGTGAAGCTTTCATACAGGATGTGCAACAAAATAAAAATATAAATAAAAATGAAAAACATAAATAATTCAATATCGTTAGGCTTGGAGAAATTTTCTAGAATGCAGTGACCAAAAAGGATGACATTTCAACGCCAGACAAAGTTTAAAAAAAGGCAAAATTGTGTTGACAGAATCTCATTTGTAAAACAAAGTGCATGGCAGATAATACTAAGGGAGAGATTTGCATGTTTAATGGTTTAGTGAGACTGTAATGGTTGACTGATCGTCCATTCTGTGCCATTTCCTCTTAGAAATGGGATTTAACTGCATTTGTTGAACATAAACTGTATCCCCTATCATACATTATATATAATCCATACAATTTGTGTAGCAAACAGTTTGGATAGATTATGAATATTTAATTTTGTTGTAGCTGTATCTAATTTCTTTTTTTTTTCTTTTTATACAGGGAGCTGCCCCATTGATTTAGCCTTGGTCAGACCTATTGGAAGAATTCTGCCTGCTTCAAATTTACCAAGGTTGTTAGGGATAGAGATACCGGAGCTGCAGATACCACAGCTGCTGACAGAGTGGTGCAGATGAGTGGATGCTGTAGGCGGGGCAAGGAAAAAAAAAAAATAGAAAGAATGATGAGTCCCCAAGAAATGGTTACAGCGACACATTTCAAATACCGGCGTGTGTATCAAAGTGAACCACTGCATCCCAAAACACTGGAAATTTGTGTTTTGTTTTATGTGATCTAATAAAAAGTAAAAATTAACAATTGGCGTGTAGATGTGTGAGAACAATGGAATATGACTGCCAAAAAAATTGTCACTGAAATAAAAATTCTAGAAACGGCTATGGTTGCCATAACATCAATTTAAGTGAAAAGTTTTCCAAACAAGGTTGGAAAATTCAATTAATGCTGAACAACAGTACAAGCTCTGTTACAGCATGAAATCTTTCCTGGTTAAAAATGCTTTTGCCCTTGTGTGTGTAATAATGTGCTGATTAGGATGCTCAAATTCTTTGTTGGAGAAAATTAAAGCCAAACAAAGAGAGTAGGCTCTTGATTATCAGGTTATGACAACTACTCTTTTTAAGCAATCATGACAGTTAATCATACTTATCATTAACATTTGGGATAAATATCAAACACCAAATAAAAAAACTTGATGAGAACACAAATAATCTACCTTCAGAAAACACAGGGGACACATTCTAGATCCATTAGTCTTGGAAAAAACTAATCAATATCTATTTGCACCATATTTCTGCCAGACTGAGCCTTAAATCTATTTGCAGGAGAAAGTCGTCAGTAGTTCAGAGTTATAACGCTGTCAGGAGCTGCACAAACCTAAACAGGGAGAATCTAAAGTTTTAGCCAAATGTGGCAAACATTAATATATATATATATATACATATATATATATATATATATATATATATATATATATATATATACATATATACATATATATATATATATATACATATATACATATATATATATATATAAGGTAAGGTAAGGTAAACTTTATTGTCCTCAAAGAGGAAATTTGTTCTGGGCCACAGAGCTACAAACTGTACAACAACCTACATCGTTCACACATCACATACATGATAAAAGAGCATAAAGCGATTACATAGTAAATAAATAAAAACACAGTATGCAGATCTTCCCCCCAGACCTGACCCTCACAGTTGAGAACACGAATAGTAAAAAGTAAAAAATTGTAAAATGTTTAATACGATCCCATAAAACCACCTTGCAAAAGTTATTTTTTGTAAAGTCCATAACTATTCGCAAAACAATAACTCTCCATATAAACAGAACAACTATTAAAACTAGGGCGACTATCTTTTTTTATTTTTATGTATTACTAACAAGTTTTGGGGTTAGCGTAATCACAGTAACATTTGTTTTAGTAATATCAGTCGGATTTTTCTGAGTGACAAACAAGGTTGGGGGATACAGGTATTGTGAATACAGTAATGCAGCTAACGTGTTGTGCACTAGTATTTAATGAACACATCTTTTCACTGAAAGTAAGAAATCAAAATGAAAATCTTTGCAAGCTTTAGTAACATAATATTCAGGGCCCTTTTGCTTCTAAACTGCTTTGCTTGATTATGCATATGAAGGCCTTTTTGATTAAGTCAAACACCCTTCAAAACAAATTAAAAATTAATTTAAACAGGAAACTTGACGTGTTAACCTTTATGTTCATCAGAAATAACTAGGTTAATTTTTTTTTTAATTGTCCTCCAGTCTTTAACTTGAAGCTTTAGACCCTTTTTCTTTTTTTGGGGGGGATTTATGGGGGGTGGATTCCCGCCTTTTGTAAAAGGCATGGTGCTTTTAGAGAAGGGCCTGCTGTGCAACCTTCTGACCAACTAATCAATAAGAGAGAACTAAATGATCTCCAGTTACTGTGGCACATTCTGCTGGTCTAATTCACAAAGGCATTATCTTTCTGCTAATGCCTCAGGCAAGATTGAAAGGCGCATTAAACGCGCTACTTTTTGTCCATTGTTTCCCAGTTCAGAAGAGAATGTCTTAATAGGGCTGGTGAGACCTGCGGTAGCAAGCACTGTACAATAATATATCGTTCTTATGCATTATTTAACAGGACTGTGGGGAAGATTGTGTTTGTGCACATTTTAAATTCGGCATGAGAGCATGCAGCACTCTTAATTGGCTTGCTTGAAGGAGCTTAAGGGAAATGCTGTTCTAGTAAGAGATATTGATCAATATGACCGAATGCAGCTGCTGAAAGCACGCGCTAAATCAATGTCACCTTTGCATAAACAGTACATCAGAAGTTGCAGTTCAAGACATTTTGAAGTTTTCCATCACGCTCAGCCCGTTTCTTGCTTTCTCTACATCCTCTTGACGTAAGGTCGGACACGGCAGTGTGAGAGTGCCACAAAAGCCGGAAGACTGTGTGTCACTGCTTCTCAACAGATGTCACCAATAATTTCCTTGCCCAGGTCAACACTGTAAGCTAGGATTTGGCTGGCTAACAGCATCCAGTCAATGTCATAGGTCAAAAAAAAAAAAAAAGCCACAAACCATATTACAGCTAAGTCTTAAGATAAATCTTTTTGCGAAGCTTCTAGTTGCTTTTGACAAGCAGAAAATGGAATTTTGAATCACAGCTGCTGCTCACTGTAGCTGTAATCATTGTTACATAACTCCGTAATCATTTATAAACCAGAGAATGCAGTTTTGGAGTGACCTTTACTGTTGCTGTATAGGAACAGCTGGGTATTTCTAACACATTTTGGGTACTTGGAGATTTGACTGGCACTCTTTCAGATGTATCGTGTTGCTGTGCCCTCATTTTCTGCCCTACATTACAAACATCATCAGCTGTTTACCCCTGTGGCTCTCACCTTGTACTATATGAGTCACTACATTTCAATGAGCATCTATTGACATTGATGTCATAGATTAAGTTGCAAACCCAGACACCTGGCTGTTAGCATGGCTGGCTTAAAGCCAGATGACAAGCTTGGATCAGGGATATTTGCTGGATTTGCAGCTAACAGACAGAGGTCAAAGGTGTCCGTACCACGAGTGTCTTTTCGGGTATATTTGCCAACCAATGCAATTTGCCAACTAAAGTCAGCCAAATGTTTATTTTTGCCTCCATCATTTACTTTTTCTCTAGTAAAGTTTAAAAGGAGGTTTTAGTTTCATTTGCACACTCAAAATGTCTTTGACCTACTGCACAGCTTTTAGTCAGAGCCTAAGTACAGCATTCATCACGTCAAATCAAGTATTTCAACCCTATTTTTTTCTTTTTCTGCTCCATTGTCAGAAATAAACCACAACTTATCATTAGAAGGCATACTCCAGCAGCATGCTCTACCAGTTTTACTCATTCTGATATACAGCTCAGCTGTGAAAGGCTGAAAGCCTTCAAGATGAAAGGATATGTACAGCAATCATTATTTCTAAAGGTTACCACGTCAGAATACAAATGTCAGAAAGACAGTGGAAAAACATGACTGAGCACACAAGTGTATATTCTACTTATTTTGTTGTACGGCTGCTTCAAATGTTGCATTTGAAGTAAAAAGTCGTTGGAAAGTTTTATTCTGCTTTGTATTTTTTCATTTTTTTTAAGATTGTATCTATTTATAAAACCTCTGTTTTATAAAACCATGTTTTATGTTGTACTGACCACCTTATGCTGCGTACACACTGGGCATATGTTGCGCGTTCAAGAAATTGGAAGAGGCTTGGTGCGAAATTTCAAAGCGATCAAATTAGTTAATTTTTTTAATCGGTTGGAACTTCTGTGAACTCACATGTTCTCCCTACCCATGGGCGTATGGGTAGAGACCCCCCTCTGCACCACATATTGACGCTTTGGGTGAATCCAACTTATCGTTTTTCGACTTGCTGAAAATAAGAGATCCCTGAAGGGTAATGTAAGATTGATGCTTTAACCATGAAAAGAATTTAAGTTTTAGTTTAATTTCTGTTTTATATTTCAACAAAAATGTAGGCCAGATTAAGTGAAAGTAGTGCATTGATAGCTGCTTTAAGACTATATGGAGAAAAAGAAAAATACTTTTTTTTTCTTTTATTATTAGTATTAGTAATATTATTAAGGCAGAAGTCAGAATCTGCAAAACTTTACCGGAGTCCTTTAATCGAAGCAGGCAGCACGATGAATAATAACGAGTTGGGCTCACCTAAAGTGTCAATATGTGAAACTTAGGAGGGTCCGTAGCGCTGCTTCCATATATGACGAGTTGGAGTGAGAATGTGTCGGTTAATTAAAAAGGACACCATTCATACATCCCTACCAAATCCGAGTACCTGATTGGTAAAAGTCTAACTGGTTTAACTTTCAACATAAGTTCAATGTTCGTGCGTTTTGCACATATAGCCTGAAAATAGACTTTAAAACTTGCGTAGCGATGCATGAGCGCCAGAGTTTTGAACACGGAAGGCCAAAACACGCATGTACATGAGTTTACATAGAGTTTTCATTGGAAGTGGTCACTTGAACACCCGTTGCTGAGGCTAGTGTGAACATAACCTTACAAGTGTTGTTTTAAAATGCTTGTTAGGCACAATCAAATCCTAAAACCGCAAAGGTCAAAAATAGTAGGCATAGTTAGCTGCTTATATATGTTCAATAAACGCTAGATTTGCTTTTATTCTCTATAAGAAATATTCCTCAACCAAGATAAAGTCTAGAATTTCTGTAACAACTTGAATTATTCTTTTGAGACATTTTTTTCCGCTTTCGTGCAGTTGAATTGTTACGTTGTGAAGTCTTTATTTTCAAGGTTTCTCATCAGATTTATTTTATGCTGATTTTTCGTATTTCAGAATTATGGCTACGTTCAGAACGATCATTCTCCCTGAGTGTCAGAACTTTGGCAGTGTTTTTAAAATGCAGAGAGGAAAAGAGGAAAAGACTGGATCACTTTTGTGCAAAGAGACACTGACATACACCATCAGACCTGAAAAAGGTGTGCTTTATTTTTTACATGGCCCTGTATTATATGTGCAGAGAGATGTGTGGAAAGCAATGTAATTCACTGATCAATTTTCACTGCTTGGGCTGCTCACTGTCGCAAGGAAGAGCAATCTATCGCAGCATGCAGTGGAGAGAGTGGAGGTGCACTCTGCACAGGACAGAAGTCTACTCTAATAAAGTCACACTCACCTTCAAATGGACAAAATTATTCGAGATCTAACTAATGTGTGCATCTTTTGACTGAGCATGGGTTGATCTGGATGTGACAGCTTGTTCTGTACAGTGAACCAAGTTCATAACAAAAATCGTTTATTTCCTCCAGAAAACACGGCTGAGCGCATTATAGTCTACTGATGAGAAAGATGAAGGAATCCATACTCGCCGTGTGAAATCTCTCACATAAATAATAAATACATCCATTCATGACTTTAACATTATCACTCTAGTTCCCGTTTAGTGCTGGCATTTTACTGCTCTTCCATCTCCTCCTTTTTGAAATTCATGATGCAGCAAAGTCTAAGGGCCAACATGTTTTACATCCCTCTATGTGCTATTTACTTGTTTTTGCATGTCCTCTGTACCTCAAGCACACCACTGTTTATTTTATTTATTTTTTTACAATCCATTTCAAGAAAACCACAAAAAATAACTAATTCAAAAACTATCTGTTGCTTAAATACTTCTGTTCTTTAGTGACTATTCCTTAGATTTTTTTTTGGCAAGTGTAATTACACAATTTCTTAAACTCTTTATCATCGTAACCCTAACCCTAAAGAAACTTTACTCATCTGAAAAATAAACCCTCTAATTTTGCAGTCTACGAACTACTTGGCTGAGACTAGCTTTTACCCAGTTTAATAAACCCTCTGTGCATACATTTCTAAATATTCATGTATTAAAGTCTTATTTTGATTTGTTATGTCTTCAGTGAAAAGAAAGTATTTTTTATTACTAACGGTTTACCTGATCTTACTTTTTCTGTATGTTGTTAATCTTTTGGGATCATCATAGTATCATATCATAGGATCATTCATTTTTTTCTTCAGTACATTATATTAGATTTGATTCAACTTTACTGTCATTACACATGTACAGGTACAAAATAACGAAATCTTTTTGTGTCTTAAGGCTGTGTCACATGGTCACTATGTACATTTTTGTGCACATTGCACAGATGAACATTGCTCATAGGTGAAATTTTCACAGGTGTATCACGAATGAACCACGTTAAAACCTCAGAAGAAGTACCAATAAATGCAGAGAACACATAAATCAACAAAGAACATGAACCGCGTGTGATTATTGCACTGCTTATATACAGTTCATTAGTGATTTGTGCGTCAATTACATAGTTTTAACGTGATATGTGCACGCTATAAGTGATGTAGAAGTTATACATCGGTGGTACATGTGTGAGAAGTCTGTTAGACATATGTTTGTGTATTTACGTATGCATCTCGCAAAAATCACACACAATTACATAAGGTTTTTGCATTTAAACTAATTTTTAAACTAAACTAAACTTTAAACTACGTAAAATACGCGTAAACTGCCTAATTCTCAACCGATAATTTTGAACTGCTCAAAAATGAATTAACATAAAGACCCGTCGGCCAAAACCCTCGACAGACATCAGCGCACATTGACGACAATTGCAAGAAAAACACGATTCGCGCTTGTGTCACAAAGGACCGAAATTTCATATGGGAAAAACGCGCAAAATGTACATTGTGGCTGTGTAGTTTTAACCAGAGTGCAACAAAGTTAAGTGCAGGATATAATCGTACAACTATAAGATAAATATGCAAATATGAGGTGAATATGAATACAATATGCTGGATAGTACTGTATATTGATTTACGGGTTGGCTGATTAGAAGTGTACCAGTACAAGTACATATTTGCATTGACTTTAATAAACAATTGCGGGAATCATTTTTCAAGTTCCAATATCCGGCTTAATCCTACATGTTGGAAATCTGGGGTCACTGGTCTGTTTTAGGACTTAATTTCAACCAAGCTCTCAGCTATTTAGAGCTGAATATGTTTGGTAATTTGCCCCTTCACCAACATATAACACATCCTATGATGACAGGCAGCATTTGTTTTCAAACTCAATGTCATGGGCTTATCTCTGTAGAGGATGTTGTTCCAATAGCTCAAAATTGTATTCTCTTGCTACTGTACAATTAGAAGTCATGCTACAATACTGCCTGTAGAAAAAAATAAGAGGATTTTTCCTTGCCACCATTCCAAAAAAAATTGATTTTGTTGCACAGCAGTGTACCAATCTTATCCTAAACAAGCTCAAAACCTGAATAAGATAAGCTTGTTAATTAATTTTTTCTAGAATAAGATTATATAACAGATTGATTATATCTGGGGTATAATATTTGTCGATATACTTTATTTATTTATTTGGCAATAGATATATTTACAAAGAGGCACATTAATAGTCAGTATAAGTTTACTTTGTCTTAATTAAAGTTTAAAATCTGTCAAAAAGTGCAATGATAGGTATTTTACTGAGATAGGAGCTGTTGATGGAGGTCAAAACCCTCATCTGCTGCTGACACTGCTATGAGACAATTACGCAGGAACATTTTTGATACTGCAACACATAGTTATTCAGAATTTCATCCCCAAAATACTCAATCTTTAGAATATGGTGTGTATGTAGACAGTTATTTTTACTGTGATTTCCTACTGGTGAAGTTCCAAAACCAAATGTCCCTTTTTCTGGATGTAGCCAAGAGCGGACCATTTCAGACATCGGTTAAATGCGGCTTTTTGATTGTTATTCTAAGATGGCAGAGCAAAAACAAATATTCTTGGTTAAGGAGGCAGAAAAGGGGAACATCAGCAGCCTCTTTCCCTAAATTAAAAGCAGGATAAAGTAATACCTAATGCTAAAAAACTATGTTTGGAATCATAGATGCTCTTTAAATATAAGATGTTACGGCATCACTGTCAGTCGGATAAAGCTTCATGATATCCAAGATGTCTAATCAGCCCTGACGGTGAATCCCTCAAACATAAAATGGATCAAACCAAATGATCATTTTTTTAAAACCTATATGTAATTTCTGATATTCCAAGAATTTACGAGATAGTGGCCTCCATGATTAATTTGTGATTAATAGTAAATTTTGTGTGAAGTGGCATAATTAGAGCACCAAAAAAAGGAAAAATAAAAAAAAATAATTTTAAAGAAAATCAGCTGCCTCGTGACTCAGAGACTATTTCAATATAAATAAAAAAAGGAAACACGTGAAAATGTTGGCTTATAAATGCTGAGCATACAGATCAATTGTGTATCCCTTTTTATTTTCCCATGCCTGGAGTAACCTTCTTCTAGTCTTGATTCCATAATGTGCATACCTGACACCAGCTGCTGCTGCACCACAACACAAAAATAATGACACAACAGTGACAGTATTCACCTTAGGGCCTGCACACAGCAACTATGAAGAATCGCTGCATGCTTTTCTAACTGTTTCGTATCGATTACCAGAAGAAATATGCCTTGCGAGTCTCTGTTTGGGTTCTATGTCTCTGTTGCTGAAGATGTTGGCAGTAATGCATGGTAATGATAACGACCATCCTGTCGGATTTCATTAGGCAACACATGACAGCAAGTACTCCGACTGTAACATCCTGCAACACTGTGACAAGCCAAAGATGTGATTATCACCACTAACTGCATCCCCCACAGCTGGTTGAAAAAAATAAATAAAAAGACATAAATACATAAAGGTCCCTCAGCACACACTGCTAATTCAAATTACAAATCCAATAGGGCTCAAGGGTTTCAACCCTCCAACGAGAAAAACCCATTAACCTCCTGTTTTTAGGAGTCTTCTTTTCAAAACCCTTTTCTCCCTTTTCAAAACCTGCAAAATTTCCATTTTGATTTATTTTTGCCAGAAAACAAAAGATTACTTAAAAAGACGAGAAAGGGATGTCCCTGAAAGCCAAATAAGACAAAGTACAGTTGGATATTTTATGCTCAATCATGAGTTGATTGGAAAAAACATGTTTCAGCTACCAGTTTTTGTTTTCAAGGAATCCCTCGGACACGCGGAGGTGGACCATGATTCTGTAAACACATCTGTAAAGGTACAGTGTACAGTAGATGCAGCTGGTTGTCAAGTGGCTTTCAATGGCACTGCAGCTGCAGTAAAACTCACCGCCTTCCCTGATGCAACTACACAGCTGGCCAATACCTACACCATCCCCAGGGGGAGGTATTGGAGGGTATTGTGCGGATAAGGCAGAGTTAAATGAGGGATGTTAACTTAACTTCAGAGCAAGATATCGACATGTAGCCCCACCTTAATCTAAGAGATTTACAAACCCGACAGTTTGGAGCAGTCATCCCGGACCATCAGAGCTGCTCTCTGTTGTTTTTATTATTATTCTTTGCCTGCGTAATGAACAGCAAGCAGTGACCTCTTCAATCCCTCGCTTCGAAACCAGGACAAACAGCTTGTAAGCAATTTCCAAAGACAACTGGGTTAAAACTGGGGAGGCCGAAACTTCTAAAACTGAACATGATTAAAAATAAACAATCCCAACAGCAAACATGAACCCCATCAGCAGTCTCAGTCAGAAGACTGACACATAAACTAAAGACTAATCTGGGTGGAGGCCCTTGTAGGGTCTAACGTGAAGTTTTCCTGACATCTTTTGTTCATGCTGTGGTGAAGAGAATTTCCCCAGCTGCTGACACACCCGAGCTGTTCCCCTGATACGCCTCTCTGTGCGTGGGAACTTAATGCATGTGTCACACTTTGACCATCTTCATCAGAGGATGAGGAGCTTCTTGCTGTTTTTTGGGGGGAGCTTAAAAGGCTGAGACTGTTAAACACCAGTACAAATAGTGACTGCTCCACCATGTGAGCACAGAAAACATCTGCATGTGAAAAATAAAAGATAGATAGATAGATAGATAGATAGATAGATAGATAGATAGATAGATAGATAGATAGATAGATAGATAGATAGATAGATAGATAGATAGATAGATAGATAGATAGATAGATAGATAGATAGATAGATAGATAGATAGATAGATAGATAGATAGATAGATAGATAGATAGATAGATGCTAAACTATTCTTCTTACATGTACTTACCAAAAGCGGTGCAATTATTGATGCCAAATAGCTGACGCCACAGCTCATGATTTAACTGGACGCACACTTGTCTCACTTGATGAATAAAGAGACTCTCTGATTATCAGATGTGGAGTTATTATTTTTTTTTTTTTAAATTCCAAACACACGAGTTAAAACCGCCTCATCAAGCTGGTCAGTGCTATGATGCAGAATCCATGGGACGTGATAAGCGGCTCTAATGTCATAAAAAGCAGCCAGCGGGGGTACCACCTTCAGGTTACCTGCGTCGGGATGGAACCCCACCTCAAATCCCCGAACAATCCGATTGGGACTCAAAGTCTGGGAACAGCGAGGCTTAAAAAAATCCGCTGTAAATCCAAACAGCTCGAGGGGGAGTCCGAGAAAATCAAATGAGTTGCATCCAGCCTGCGTGCGCGCACAAGCAGGGCGAGTTCAGTTCCTTCTTCAATCACGGAGCGAGATAAAGATATGCAGTCCGGGCGATAGTTTCAGGAGGGTTGGGTGTCCAAAGCTCACAGACGGCCCCCCATCAGCACCGGGATTCGAACCCCAGCTCTTCCTTTCCGCGGCAGATGCTGTTTGTTGTCATAACTTCCACGATCAGAAGCGCATTGAAGGAATCCCACCCATGCAGGATGCCGCGTCTCATCCCCACCAAATCTCCTCTAGAATGATGCGTACCCATGCGAGCGAATACTTTCATGCACGACTCGCTCCTCCACAGCAGCGACGCAGACGGTGTCTCCGGGCGGGATGGAGCCGGGGAGCATCAGTCAGTCGGTGTCCCGGAGAATAGGTGCCCGGTGCGGTGCGTCCTCCTGCCTAAAACTCGCACGGCGCTGCTGTCACGCCATGATGTCTGGAGCGGAGTGGACACATTTTCGTCTTCACAGGAAACGACTGACACCTTTCATGGACAGCGCGGCACTGCAGCAATGTGATGTCATTTGAAATCAAAGCAAATGCCAAAAAATAAAACCCCCAAAAAAGGACGGATTTCTCTTCGTCAAGGAGCAAAGGAGTTAACGTGAAGGGGGAGCTGCTGAGAGGTGTTTGTGATACTCCGGGATGGGCTGGTGTTGCTCATGTGGTCCAGTACAGGATGATACTGCAACAGAGGAGGGGAGGGGGCGACTGAGAGGAGGAGATGGAGAGATGGAGGGAGGAAAAGAGTGGTCACTGCTGCTCTTCAAACCCCACATTCATCCCTACACTGACTAAAGGTGTGCTCAGTGCTTTGTGCTCAAGCTTTAATGATTTTTTCTTATCCCTCTTGAATAGCCATCATGGAGCACAAACACCTTTACCAGCCAGTATGTCTAAAAACAGCCTTTCCTGTTTCACTCTTTGTGGGACGGGCACTTGTCTTCATCACACACCTATGGGACATTCAAAGAAAAAGAAATTGAAAGAATTTGTTTTTAATCCTCTCAGAGGTTCAAAAAAAAAAGCCAGAGATCACACATTTTGAGATGAAAATCCTGTTTGTTTTTTAAACATGTTCTTGTGGCATTTACCTTTTGATGGGGGACATATAGGAAGAAAATTAATCTTAAAATTGCATTGCATGATTGTAGTTGTGACGTAGGACCTACAAAAAGCAAGCCACAAGTTCCCTGCTCCGCTCCATTCTGATACATCCACTTGTAGACAAATGGGTCTTTTAACGTCTTTGTTTTCCTCGTCAGAGCTGAAATCTGGTTTAAAAATTGTAAGGCTGGATAACATCAATATTGCTTGCCATTTCTGTTGTACTGATAATGTTATGTTGGGGTTGTAAGGTAGCGGGAAAGTGTGTAACCAAAGGGATTATTGGAATTCCTGTTGCTCTGTAGAATCTATGTCCTATAGCAAACAACACATTTCTTTTATTTATTTATTTGTATATTTTAGCTAAAAACGGTATAATCATAATTAAAAGACCACTGGTTAAGCTTTTACAATATGATTGGAGTGGGACTTTAAATGGAATATCCTTTTATATGAATTTTCATTCATCCAGGTTTTTATGGAGGCAACAAAAAAAGTCTCCCACAACACAAAAAGTCTGAAAAGTCAGATTGATTTGGTTGCAAGAGCTGATCTCGGAGAATTTATTCTTTGCAGTTTGTGGTAAATTTACAGCAGAATCTAACTAAAAAAGTGTGAAAGTGCTGATGATTTAAATCAGTCATTTTCTTAATTTTTTTGAGAGATGTTAGGTCAAATTAATGTTTCATGTAAACGGTTCTAAAATCTGATACCACAATTAAAGCGCAAACATATTTAAATACATTAGCAGCAGGTACACTTTATGGTCTTGTAATAAACTTGTCAAATGCAACATATATTTTTTCTCCCAGCCACAGCTTTGCAGTAGACTTCTCCTCAGTGCTGTAGTTTCCAAATGATGGTTGTTTTACTCCGGAAACATGACAGGACTGCAGTTATCTGATGCTCCACTGTTTGTACCAGAGCAGCAGCCTGCTAGAATTAAAGGGCACCACTGAATGATTGGCCCAACCTCTGTTTTGTTCAAGATACAAACATGCTGGTTGGGACACACACTTTTTTTCTTTTTAATCCAACACCTCTTCTTTTGATCTGCACAGACCCACTCGAACCATCACAGCCTAAGTGTCTGTAAATGGATTAAAACTACGCAAATTTAGACTCAAATGCCCCCTCAAGCAAGTTTTGTGCCTTTTGAACAGATTCCTCAAAATATTGTGCCGCGGAGCGCACCGTGGAATTGGAGTTTCATTATGAGATTACTCTGAGCCCGATCTGAATGAGCATGTGTGTTCATGACTTGGGTGCAGCGCACCAGACACATGCAGCGAATACTGATGGAAATTGAGAAAGAGCCATGAAGGAAGCCAATCTGCTATTTATATCAGGCTGCCTTCCACGGGGCTAAGCTCCCTCTCACAGTAATGCACTCTAAAAGTGATTGATTAGTCTGTTATTGAGATATTGTCCATCTTAACAGTCCTCACTCCCTGAAGTGATGAAATTACTGCACAGTGGTCTTTGAAAGCATAATAGCAAATTAGGTCAATGTGATCCATCCACTTTAATCAGCGACTTTGCTATCCCAAAATGCAAAGCACGGTAGTAGGGTGGGGTGGGGGTGGGGGGTCTAGTATACAGCACAACCTGCTAATGTGCTCGAAGGTTGTGCTCTGTGACCTGGAACATATTTAATGCTGAGGCGGCTCAATTTAGCATCAGGTGAACAAAGTCTTTGTCCATGTTGGCCATGTTCACCTCTAAATGCTTTTTTTTTCCCACCAACACAACCGTTGTTGCTATTTACACAAACTGTTCAGGTCAATTTTCACAAGAGTTGCAAATTTCCTTTCCCGGCATTGAGCTCGAAGGACTCTTAATGTGATGCTCCATCACTCCGGCCAGTGGATGAATGGTCCAGTGTGTACGTGTGAAATTGGGATTAAATGTAGCGCAGTGGCAAGAAAATAGAAGGAAGGCAGAGAAAAGAAAAGCAACATCATGACAGAGCATCCAGCACAGAACTCTAAAATGGATGAAGGCCTATTTGTCTCTAACATAATCCCTCCATGCGTTGTTGCTTTCATTCACACTGCGAAAACTTCCTGTTAATCTGCCACAGATGTAATGTCCTCTGTAAAGCTACATTCATGTGGTGCACGTTCAAGAGTGTGTTAGCATATGGTGTTCACACTCGACTGTGGCTGCCTGATACTAGCACATTTTTGCCACCTACAGCTGGAAGAGACTTCGTGCAAAATGTTGAAGTGGTTTACATTTGTGTATCTCACTCCAGGCTTTTTTGCTTTCACAGCTCTATTGTGATGTTTGAAAGACTTGAGCCGAATCTGAATTGTTTCTCTACCCATACGGCTTCTCCTTACCCCTATATTTGTCCCTCTAAGCTCAAGGTGTCAAGCTCGATTGGTCAGGGGGCCAAAATCGAAAACACGCTGAAGGTCGTTGGCCGAACAGAATAAACTTTTGTTGAAGACACTAAAACTTTAACTTATATTATATTCTTTAATTACAGCCACATTCGCTCCACAAATGAGACAAAGGGGCTTGTAATGTCAGAAAACAATGATCCTGCCTCCAGTCAGTTTTTAAATGTTTTGTTTTCAGAATCAACTTTTTCTCTTCTCTTTAGGGCTAGTGTTCACCAGGGCAACTGAAGCAGATCATAATGGGATCTGTAGTGAAAATGATGCCTCCATTGTATATCATTGGAAAGCTGAAGCACTGAATTATGGGATGTGTAGTTAATGTGCTATCAGCTCTACATTTTGCCGGGCCATTAATAACAATGACATGAAATTATCTCGGCCCGCAGGCCACTCGACTTTTACACATGTGTTCTAAGCGGAGAGATGTGGAAAAAAATAGTGTCTTTAAATTCAGAAGTTACACCTTTTCGAAGACGTCGTCAATAGTCGCTGAACAACTACGTTAGTGCGTAACTGCCAGTGTCCGGTAAATACACAACAACATCAGTTTTATAACTTTAAAAAGTCATGCAAAAAAAAAACGTAATACTTACATTTAAATGTAAGCTTATGTGCTTCAGAGCACACCCACATGAAAAAAAAAAACATCTCTTCTCCGCTCCACAAGTGAGACGCGGGTCACCCCACTGGTGGAGGGATAGCCAGCCCTATGTCAATACAGATCCACCTTAAAAAAAAAAAAAACACTTATGGACACCACTACAGCTTTAAAAGCCCCTACAATTGGATAAATAGGTAGGAGCCAGAGGGGTAGGGGAGGAATACGGATTTGGGCTTGGAGTCATATAATTCTGTCTGAGCACAACCACAATCATTAGTTTCTTCTCCATAATCAATTATCAAAGGGTTGGCAATTCTGGGAATTGAAAGGGATGTCATCCATCCATCACTATCAAAGCCGAGTCCCTGATTGGTCAAAGTTCAACCTGGTTTAGCTTTTCATGTGTATTCAATTTTATTATTATTATCAAGAGCCTGAAAACAATCTTAAAAACCTGCGTAACAACGTGAGAACGGTCAAGCCCAAAACACGCATATACACGTGATTACATCAACTTTATTCACTCGAACGTGCGTTGGTGTGAATGTAGCTTCACAGTCTTTTTTTGGCTCTGGAGATTTTTGTTTTTTACATAAAAATACAAATAGCAGCAGGAAGCAGCAGGCTGTTTTCAGTAAAGGCCAGCCTCTACATCATGGACAGACTGCAAATACATCATTTGCATGAAGACTTTTCTACTCCTTTGATTCATTCAAGCAAGCTCCGTATCGATTCTTGACTAGTGGGAAAGCAAAAAAACAAAAAAAACATGAGGCTGACCTCAAACTAAAAAATAACTTTAGCTTAATAAAGGATAACGTCACATTTCTCCTGCAGTCAGTACAGGTTAAACAATGGGTCACTCTCATAGTACCAAGGTCGCAATTAACCTAAATGTTTGGTAATTTACCCCTCTGGTCAGTTACACGTCTATCAGTCTGCTGCACTCTCAATAAAACCAGCATCAGCTGACGATGTTACAGACTCCTCCGTTTGTCCACATATAAAAGCATTAAGCATAGAACTCAGTCGTCTGGGGAAGTGCGAGTTTCAGCTCCCTCCCAACCATGCTGCTGCATCCCTGCTGGAAGTTTTAAAGGAATCCTGCTGCTCTTTAGCAATAAAGATGAATGTGTTTCAGCTGCAAAGGCTGTCTTCTGTCACGGAACACATGAATAACCCAGTGTGTAAAGCTGCCGTTAAGAAGCCCAAAATAAATTTAAAAAAGTCGGTATTACTAATTGGAATTAGGAATTAGACTTACTATATTGAAACCGATAAAGGACACTTTGGAAAATCACATCCATTAATTCCATCTGGAAAATGAGTTTTACAAGAAAGAAAAAAAGATTCAAAAGGTCATCTTCTTACTTTTGTAATAAAATTGAAATCCCTTCCTCGTGGACCCAGAGACACCGTCTCAATGCCAATAAGAAAACATCAGACAGAGGATGTCTGGCCTTTTTAAAGTAGCTTTCCACATTATGTTTTGACATCTTTTATCTTAACAGAGTGTCTGCACTTAGTAATTCAGTATCTGAAAGAGCACTCTGTTTCACTTCAAACAAGGGCATAAAATCAGTCATCACATTTGTTGTTTTTGTCCCTAATGAATCTCTGCATGCCTGCAGACTTGTAAGTCTTTTTTCTTCATGATTTCTGGTATGCGGTCAATTAAGACCTTACAGGCAGATCTCTTCTTGCTGACTGCATACATGTCAGTCTGACAAAAGATGAGTGTGATCAACTAAGTGCTGTCTGTCACATTTTAGCAGAAGCTGGAAGGTTCTCTACCACGGATTGTTTAGATTTTCATCATAAAACGGGTGCGAAGTGTGACATAGATTCTCCTTTTAACTGTTTCAAAACGTCAATTCTCTCTACCCGAGGTTTTCTAATGTCACTCAGAAATCATAATTAGCAGAAAATAATACAATTATACCAACACAAATAGCATTTTAGTTATCCAAAGTTCCACAAATAGCTCTGTTTACAGAAAAAAATATATTAATATATTATATTTTATATTATATATTGGTTAAATGAAAATAGATGAGACAAAAGTAGAGAATACCGTCTTTTATGGCTTCTTTTAAATGGTTATATTTTTGTCCATGTCATTATGTATGTTTGGTTCCAATATCACACAATATCACCAAAGAAAAAAAAAGTAATCATACTAGTTTGCTGCTACAACACGATGTGTATGGAGAGAAAAAAATTGACAACATGACAGAGCAGCAAAACTAGACATAAATATGGAAAAATGAGGCAAAAAAACTCCTGCTCTCAGGAAACTTTCTAAATTCATTCAATCAGTCTGGGAAAATAATTTTATGTAAATGATATGCAGAGCAAAATTATGATGGAAAACATCTCAATCATCCAATTGTGAAAGCTATACACATGTTAAGCTTTTTTTTTCTCTTACTTTCAACACATTGTATTAGTCCAATTTAGTTTGAGTTTCAGCTCAGTTGAGCTTTTTCAAAAGGCCAAAAAGCAAAATCCTTTTTTCAGATTTGTTGGTTTTTCTCCTCAGAATTTCAGGAACTGGGTTTTGTTAACCATGACACATTTAAAGCACGTAATGGCAGCAAACAGAAATCCTTAAGGCGTGTCTGTGCTCTGAAGCTACGTTCACACAGCCTTCAGCAACATGCGTTCAACTTCTAACAAAAAGTTTATGTTAACATATTTAAACGCATATTTTGGGCTTTCTCGTAGCTTTGCAAGTTTTTATGACCGTTTTTGGGCTCTACGTAAAAAATGCGAGGCCATTGAACATTTGTTGCAAGTTAACCCAGGAGAACCCATGTGGTGGTTTAAAGAAAGTTTTTACTGTTAATTTTTTGCCAGATTGCTGCTTGCCAAATTGAACAAACAAAAACCAAATGAGTTCAATTCATTTTAAAAACCGTGAAGAAAGTTGTTGTTGGATTCTCTTAAACCAGGTCAAACTGTGACTAATCAGGGACTTGGATTAATTTATGCATGATATCCCGTTTAATTCATGGAAGTGCCAGCCATTTGAAAGTTGATCATGGAGGACACCAAGCCTTTCATATATTAGAATAGAGAAAGAAAAATCCTTGCACAGATTTTGGAAATTTTGCTCAGCTTCTACATTTTGCACTAGGCCCCTTCCAACTGTAGGTGTCGGAGATGCACTAGTAAACAGTAGCAAAAGAAAAGGTAGACAAAGCACCTCCCTGATTGTCCATCATAGGCATATATGGACGTCCAAGGATTTGTGTCAAAAGCCCGTTGTATACTAGTTTGAGTTTTTTCATAGCTTCATATTTACAGCTTTTCTAAACTGGCAGAAAATAAATTTCCATAAAAACTATCTCTTTCCACAACTGACTGCAGCTCCAACCAGCCGAGCTCCACATATTGTTTTAACACAGACGGAAGCATCAAACAATATGGACAGTGTCAAGCATTTTGAAGACTGTCCTCAAATAGTAGCAGCATGCTATAAATGTTGACACATATGGTCTAAAAATCCATTCTCCTTTTGAGGCTTTGGTGGTCCTGAGTCCCCCCTGAATGCATAGCGGCAGATTATTGCCTGACTGGACTCACATGTGTCTTCATTTCCCTGCCAGGTTGTGTTTTGTTTTAACTGCAAATTTCCTTTTTCCTCAATGTTGGTCATTTGACCAGGTATTCTGTGGGCGCTCTCCTGCCTTCATCCTCCTCACACGTTGCTTAGGTTCGCCTAATTATCATGTCAAGCGTGAGTGTCTGTTGATGACTGACCCCGATCTGTTGTCTGGAGTTACGACTTTCCCTGCTCCCTTGGTTTCGCGAGTCTCTCTGCTGCTCTGATTTACTGATTTTGACCTACATGTCTGTGCTATGAAATTGAGTATTGGATTTTTAGACTGGATGTGATAAACTAAACTTCTCTCTTCTCTCTCATTTCTTTTTGGTTTGCCTCTCATTGTCATATTGACTGCAGGTTCTCTTTAGCTCAGCTTCCTGTGATCCTTCATTTCCAGGTACCTGTAGGGCATCAGAAATCCCATTTAACATCTTATTAAGACATTTTCACTAAAACCATGCTACGCAACATTTAATTTAGTTACATCAGTTTAAGTAATCTGCCTGGATAAGACATGTTCTGTGATTTTTGATCGATTCTAATCTTGTTCTTAAAGATAAAAGTGTGACATAACATTGATTATATGGAGCTTCTCTGGTTGAACCATTTAATTTAGATGCAATTTGCAATTTACACAGACTGCAAGAAGCTCATTTTTGTTACCTTTATGGATCAAATGCCTGCTTATTCAATTGATATGTAACAGAGATTGTCTGCACAGTTAGGTGGATGCCTCATGTATTTAAAAAAAGAAACAACAGCCAGTGCTTCTGCAAAAGCAACAAAGAGCACAACTGTTGCTAACATAGGTTTAAAACACACACAACCTGCACCTACCTTGAAGTAAACAAACTGATGAAGCAGGTAAACCTTTTAAAATTCTCCCTATTTTGTGAACTAAAGACCACATGGAGTGCTAATCAGCCAGTTGGTACAGAGATAATCAGCCACCATCCTTTTTGTTAGTAATTGTAATATCACTTTGTAATTGTAACAGGTCACAATCATATTAGTATTTGTTACAGCTTAATAGGCTTTAAAAGCAATAAAAACATTTTGGTTTCAGTTTATGGGCATGAAGTAATATTATTCCTGAATCCTTGTGTTTTGGAGGTTAACAAGCTGCTAGACTTTGAAAAGTGCTCCCTTAATTTACAGTACAGATAAATGCTTTTATGGCCAAAAACATGGAGATGACAGTGAACTTCAGGAAGAGCCCCCGTCCACTTCCAATCCTCAGCAGATCATTCCCTTCATTGGACTCACATAGGTTTCTAGGGTCCACATCTCACGAGACCTGAAGTGGACCGCCCACATAGACTCCCTCTAGAAGAACGCCAGCAGAGGTTGTACTTCCTGCATCAATTTAAGCAATACAACCTGCCTCAGGTTGCCGACCGTCTTTTACACTGCAGTAATCCAAACTGCCCTGACGATATCTATAAAGTTCTAGTTTGGATCTGCAATCAAATAGGGGCGGCCGTGGTGCAGTGCAGGGGCGGCCGTGGTGCAGTGGTAGGGCGGTCGACTCATGATCGTAAGATTTCAGGTTCGATTCCCGCCTTGCACGCCCTTGTGTCGAAGTGTCCTTGGGCAAGACACTGAACCCCACCTTGCCTCTGGTGGGAGGTTGGCGCCAGTGTTCGGCAGCGGAGCCGCCGCCAGTGTGTGAATGTGTGTGTGAATGTGTGTGTGTATGGGTGAATGGGACTGTGACTGTAAAGCGCTTTGGGCCTTCATAAGAAGGTAGAAGGCGCTATATAAGTATACGCCATTTACCATTTACCACATAATACTGGGCCAGACGTCAGAGAACCATCAGGTCAGAAGAGAGGATTATAGGTTCCAACCTTCCCTCCATCCAGGACCCGTACCGGTCCAGGGTTAGGAAGTGGGCTTAAAATTTCCACAGATCCCTCACGACATGGACACAATCTCTTTAGACTCCTCCCTTCAGACCGGCGTTTCAGAGCTCTGTACGCCTGTCATAAACATAGCTTCTTCCTTCAGCCATCACCCTGATGAACTCTTGACCAGTTAGGGAGAGTAAAACAACAGTGTTTCAAATCTTAAAGGTTGTACATATCTATCCTTTTCCCACTATTTTTTTATTTGTTTACACCTAGAAATGCTTAGTCTTTGTTGACTTTGTCCTTGTGCATGAGAGCATAAATTACTGAAGCCAAATTCCGTGTATGCGCGGTCATACTTGTCCAATAATGCTGATTCTGAAATTGTTTTCACATAATCTCCCACTTAAATGACAATGTATGTTGTAAATATGACAACATTTAGGTCACAGAATATTTATTAATCAAGGAAAACTGGATGAAATGTCCAGTTTGAGTCAAAATAAAAAAAAAATAAAAAAGCTGTCTAATTGCTGAATAATTCTAATAAAAGTCAGGGAATTGTGTTTTTGTGAAGTTGAACTAGTGATGTCACATCCTGTGAAAACAACCTTCTACTAAAAAGTCAAATGAAAGTCACATGCTGGTGGTTTTTCTTTATCTGAGGCCATCTGCTGCCAAAGATCATCCTACAAATCTTGTGTTCAAATTAATAACAACATATTTTGTGTTGCTGTATTGATGCATATTTCATCGAGAGTGTTTGTAATTTCATTTTGTTTATTTTATTTTATTTTTTTTGTATTGTAGTTTTTACTTCATGTTTAATAAAAAAGTCTCAGTAAAACAAACTGGCGAGATCACTACAGTCACGACAGACATATTCTCCTGTACTTCATAACAAGTTGGACATTAAAAAGGTTTTAGTGTTCAAATAGTATCTGCTTAGTTATGGAAAATGACAACTAATATCAGCAAAAATTGATCAAAATATAATGACCAAATCTGTGACGGCTTTATATCTCATTATAGGGCCAGTGCTCGTGCTACAAAGAAAAATAGTAGTGCAAACTTGCCAGCTGACTGACAGTCAGACATTATAGATGCATATGGTTGTTGGTTATGTATTCATAGCCTCTACAGTCGTATGATATAGTGTCAGGACAGGATCTCACCTGCTTATGGGATCCCAGCTGCCTCAAGGCACTAATTCTGTGTGTTCAGGAAGTCTGCCCTACGCGGTGTACTCTTCACTTCTTAGCAAAACTGTTTGAGAAAAAGATTTTAAAGCTCACCTGAGAATTTTTATTCAAACAGCCCTTATGTTTGCACTGTATGCGCATACTTCATCTTGAGATCTAAGAGCCTATACCGTGGGAGATGTGACAGACAGTGTACTTGCTGCCCCCAACAGTGTATCCACACACGTATCTGCAACGTTCGGTTTTCTTCTGGAAGTTTGTGCATGCAGTCTTATTTAATTTGACAAAACTCCCACAGAAGTAACAGCAGTGAAATTGCTCCCATGAGTCTTGATATAGATTTATACACACATCACTAATTGTGCCTTAAATTGATCAAAAGTGATTTTGTCTGCAAGGTAAGCAGACATAAAAGTAAAAAAACAAGAAAAAAAATCTCAGCAGCAGATTTTTCAAGCTGCCATGGCAACAGCACATTCAGAGAATTTTGATGAGAACAGCAGGCAAAGAGAGGCTGATTACAAGGGAGACAATTTGTTACTCTAACTGCAAGAACACGAATCTGATTGCACACACACACATGCATTGTGTTGTATTCTTCATATGGACTCCAGTGAAAAATACACATTTTTTTGGGTGCAGTTGTGTCCTTCAACCAGAGGATGAATGAGTGCAGTTGTAGCACCTTGGCATGGAGATGAAGGGCGAAGTCAAGAGCCCAGCAGACAGGGTCTTCTCCATTTTTTCAAACTGTGAAAAAAAAGTCAATCCTAAATCAAACAAGAGGAAGTGGCAATCAGACAGGCACTGCAGATGTCAATCTTGGACAGCTATTCTCACCTTCCAATCTCACTCCCCAGAGCTGCGCAAACAGACCTACTGTCCTGACAAACATAATCACTCACAGCACAGATTTAGAGAGCATCTGTCAGTGGGCAAAAAACTCTAGAAAAAAAAAAAAAACCTCTGCAGAACACCTTTTTGTGCTGAATAGACAACTCTTAGCTGCACAATATTAGGTGATGACTGCTCTGTAAAATCCCCCGTGCTCTGAAGTACAATATTCTCAGAGATGTGGCTCACCTCTGATCCGTTAAACTCATGGAAGGAACCCTGGAGCCAGCTGCAATTACACATTTTACTGCATGCATGTGATTAAAAAAAAAAGGTTCACCAAGGTGCTCAACTGAAACAAAATAATAATTTAATACATTTCATTTAATTATAGCTTTAAAGAAAATGACAACCCTTTTATTTAAGGATTTTTGTTGCTGCAGCCATGTGTACTGTCAATGAATTTAAATAATGTGCAGCATTATTTTTAAAGGACTTTATCACACCGTGAGTTGTTTAATTAATGCTAACAGGCTGCTTAGAGCTTTAAGGTCTATGTATGAAACACCTTTTTCTATGTTGAACTGTAAAACTATGTTTCATATTTCACTATCAGGAGTTAAGGTTTTGCAGTGCTGGAAGTGACTAATTTCAAAAGTTAAGTTTTGTGTATTATTTATTACTGTGACAAACTAATGTAAGGTATTGCTAATAATTAAAAATATTCTCATTACTTGTCAGAAATGTATTTATTACAACAGACTAACTGCTACAAGTTGTTCAAAGCATTTGCCGGGTCAATTTTTCTATTAGCCTTCTTAGACACACAACTACTCTAGATTCCTTTTTGTTTTCCGTAAAAGTGTGTCTAGTCCTACTTTTCCACAGAGTCATTGGCTTTTTGTCCTGCTGTTGAAGTCAAGATGTGGCTATTTAAACCTGCTTTTATTTGCTAGCATATTCGTTATAGTCACGCTTGTACTTACGGGTTGACACTGACTTTCTGAAGGTGAAGAATAGGCAGACCTGTACGGGGGCACGCTTGTGGCCTGCATGACATTTTTAAATCGCAGTCTGCTTGATGAGCCCATAGAGCGAAAATGTTCATGCACATTTTTTCTACAGGCGACAGGTTGTAGCAAATACTATAGCTGAACCCCATTGGTCCAAACTATGCAACAGGCTGAGCGACAGAACAGCATCTCTGCTTGATGCGTTCAATGAACTCCGGAACGTAGAATGCGACCCAACAACCACTCAGTCCAACTCAGTCTGCTACAATACCAATGTTATTGAAAAGGATCCACAGACTTATTGTACTTTAAAAGTGTTGAAATTACATAAAATGTGCACATTCACTTTATTTTTAGTTTTAAACATATTGTATGCCTCTTACAAAATTACATCTAAAAATATGTGGTGGTCATGGCTCTCTCGGCCAAAAAAGTTCCCGACCCCTGATCTAACCATAACAATTGATCCTCCAAATGTGCTTCTTGTTCTTTTATGTTACTAAAATAAACATTATTCGTAATCCCTTTTACACCTTATCACCCATTATAAAAATGTAAAACACTTTGTGGTACATTAGTCACTTTGTATTATTATTTGTAGCATTTATAAAGAGATTCAATTAAAAGTAATACATGAATGATGCATTACTGGAACAGCAAAGTTGTCAGGTAAGTGATTACATTTGAACAACAATAACAAACATTTTGTAATGTATTGCAACTTGAAAGTAATACAACACTGCAAAGCTGAGACTATAATACAGTATACATGCTTTTAAACTCTATTAATTATATAAAAAAAGAAGTATTCTGTTCTATTGAGCACAAAGTCTTTTTATCCTGTTCTGTTCTATTCCCCATTGAAATGTGGCATTTCTTAACTAATGCAAGATGCATCTGGATGCTGCTGAAGGAGCTCATGTAGGTGGCTTTCAAGGCTCCACACCATGAATTTGTGCTGTACAATAGATGAGAGGTAGAGTTCAGTGGCTGTATGAAATAAAAGCTACCAAGGCTGAGATTAAAGGAGGATGCCTCCAAACAAACAGAAAATGGTGGCAGTGACTGAAGGCCCCTCCTGAGCACAACAGCACCACATAGTAACCCTCATCTTCTTCTCCCAGGCCCACTCTGATGTAGTGTTATCAGTGCAGACAGGCAGGCTAGATCACTGGTTGAGGAAAGGTTAAAGCTAGTGGTCTGTTTCTTTGCCATAATGGCATACAGGTGAATGTCAAAGCTATCTAAATCATGAGGGAACACTCCGGGGCAGTGGATGTATCGGCCCACGGGAAAAGGCACAGTTATATAGGTGTTACTTGTGTTCAGTGGTGCAATGCTGTATTTAGCTGAGGTGCTTTTATTAAACTGCTTATATCTGACTCTTAGGTTAACCACTGTAGTAGAGGCTCATTGGGACGGTGCCGCAGGGTCAGGGACCAACCAAATCGCGGGAGGGGTTTGGATTGTGGCGGGGTGACGGCGCAAAAAATAACCCGCGGGATCATGTGGCAGGATATCGGATGAATATATAATATCACTACTTAGGCTGTGCGGTGTGGAGTCTACGTACTGAAGCTCCTTAAGCACCAGGTAGAATGCCATGGCTCTGTCATAACCTGTTGTTAGGGGGGTTGCAACGCCCGCCCGCCTCTACTAAGAGCTCTCTTCAGCGTCTGTCTGGGGCACACCGCACACTTTTAACCGAACAGGATTTGTGAAAATATATTTAATATTTAAGTTGCACATTACACAAGAGAAGAATGCATCAAAAGATGAGGCTGGAGGAGGACATGAATCTCTGTAATAATATCAATAAAATACGTGTTTTTTTCCTGCGGGACGGGGGCGATACAAAATCAATGCATCTCTATTACTGTGCAGGACTAAATTCTCTGAGTTTTGCGGGTGCGGCGGGGCGGGTGGACATACATATTGCGGGAGCGGGCGGGTGCAACGCATACGTTGCGGGAGCGGGCGGGATTGGTCAGAAATTCAGCGGGCGCGGGCGGGAGCGGGATGAAGAAAATAGTCCCGCGCAGGGCTCTACACTGTAGCAAAGGAATTGAAAGGAAATGAGTGAAATAAATATTATAATATCATATATATATATATATATATATTATATATATATATATAGATATATATATATATATATTGTTTCAGTTGAGCAATAATATATATATATTATATATATGATATATATATATATATATATATATATATATATATATATATGTACATATATATATACATATATATATACACATATATATATCACCTTTATATATATATATATATATATATATATATATATATACATAAAAATAAAAAATAAAAAAACGCCCCTCTCACCCTCCGCGGGTGGTTTCTCCTACAAGCTTGGGTCCTCTACCAGAGGCCTGGGAGCTTGAGGGTCCTGCGCAGTATCTTAGCTGTTCCTAGCACTGCGCTTTTCTGGACTGAGAGGTCTGAGGTCTTTCCAGGTATCTGTTGTAGCCACTCCTCCAGCTTGGGGGTTACTGCCCCGAGTGCTCCAATTACCACAGGCACCACTGTCACCTTCACTTTCCAGGCTTTCTCCAGTTCTTCTCTGAGTCCCTGGTTTTTCTCCACTTTCTCATGTTCCTTCTTCCTGATGTTCCCATCGCTTGGCACTGCCACATCCACCACAACGGCTTTCCTCTGTTCTTTATCCACCACTACAATGTCTGGTTGGTTCGCCATTACCATCCTATCAGTCTGGATCTGGAAGTCCCACAGGATCTTTGCCCTTTCATTCTCTACCACCTTCGGAGGTGTTTCCCATTTTGACCTTGGTTTCCAGTCCATATTCTACACACATGTTCCTGTATATTATTCCAGTCACTTGATTGTGGCACTCCATGTATGCTTTACCTGCCAGCATCCTACACCCTGCAGTTATGTGCTGGATTGTTTCAGGCGCCTCTTTGCACAGCCTACACCTTGGGTCTTGTCTGGTGTGGTAGATCTGAGCCTCTATCGCTCTGGTGCTCAGGGCTTGTTCCTGAGCTGCCAGGATGAGCGCTTCAGTGCTGTCCTGTAGGCCAGCCCTCTCTAGCCATTGGTAGGACTTCTTGATGACAGCCACTTCAGTTATGGTCCGGTGGTACATCCCATGCAGGGGTTTATCCTCTCATGAGGATCTGTCCTCCAGCACTGTATCCTCTGCTCTCCATTGCCTGAGACATTCACTGAGCACACTGTCAGTTGGGGCCTTGCGCTTGACATACTCATGCATCTTGGATGTTTCATCCTGGATGGTGGCTTCTACGCTCACTAGTCCTCTGCCTCCTTTCTTGTGGCTAGCATACAGTCTCAGAGTGCTGGATATGGGATGGAACTCTCCATGCATGGTGAGGAGCTTTCGTGTTTTAACATCTGTGGTCTGTACCTCTTGCTTTGGCCATCTTATTATTCCTGCAGGGTATCTGATAACTGGCAGTGCGTAGCTGTTTATCGCCCGGGTCTTATTTTTGCAATTGAGCTGCCTACTCAGGACTTGCCTTACTCAAGGGAATATATATATATATATATATATATATATATATATATATATATATATATATATATATATATATATATATATACTGTATATATATACTGTATATACACATATATATGCCCCTTTCACCCTTCCGCAGGTGGTTTCTCACCCAAGCTCCAATTGTCACTACCACATCTGACTTCCTGATTAGTTTGTAGGTAGAGCTTGAAAACAGTTAAAAGCACGCATAGCTACTGTATGTGTGAATGCAATAGTTTTGAATAGGTACGCTCAAAACGTGCATTTACTCGCATTAACATAAACTTTTCATTTACGTTGGCCGCTTGCCCAGTGTAAACATAGCATGAGACATCCAAGAAGTCAAGTTGAAAAGAAGCAATGATGGCTGTTTGAGGGCGATATTATGTGAAATGAATCAGTAGGACATTGGTTAATACGCCACTTCATAACTATAAATAATAAAGCTTGTTCCTGTTTAATTGGAAGCTTAATAACTAGTAACAAAGCTTGTTGTGCAGAGTTGTCATTGTTTTGGAGCCGTATGTTTGAGCTAGGATTGTTTAATCTTCACCAATTCCAAACTTAGTAGGGCTTGTGTTAAAGCTGGCACATATGTTTGCACCAAACTAACCATATTGTGGAACAGGCATGCTTTGCCCTGGCTTTTATTATTTCATATTTCAAATAAGATCAGAAACAACAAGTAAAATCTTGTCACATAAGATGTCTGCATGAGACAAGTAAGAAACAAGTTTTGAGAGCTTGAGCTTTGCACAATCCGCCCTAAAACAGTCATACTAAATTGAGAAATCGTTTTTAAATCCCAAAAAAAGAAAATAAAAAACTAATTGGCATTAATTTAGTCCTATACTTTCCATTTTCTGACTACTTTGAAAACATTATTTTAAGATTATTTATTTTTATTTAAAATTCTGTTCAAGATTGAGACTTTGGTAAAGTAGATTTTACTTTTCAAGTAAAATTCACGATAAATATGTATAATTTATGTTGTTTTTTTAAACGTCAGCTTTTCTGGCATCTCTAGGGGAAAAACATGCAGTTAAACAGAGATGGAGTGCAAAGGCACAAAATGTTTTCACTTTTCTTTCAAAAGCTTAAATGTGTTATTTCTAGGGAATAGAAACGGATACCAGTAACCTGTCACAGACTGTAAGAGTGCAATCTTACTGTACACTCAAGTCTCACAGGTGCCAAAGAGCGTCACCTTTATCTATGCTTTTTCTCTGTGGGCCTGTCAACAAGTACAGGGAGGCATGGCTTTTTTGTTAGCTAACTTTATATAACAACTTCTACAGTTTGAGAAACCTGAGCGTCTTGTGTCTGAATTTGCATTTCCTTTTCATTAAAAGGTTGGCTGAAGGTAACTGCATGAAAATCACTGTCTGCTTACTCCTGACAATCAAAGAAATGTAGAAGCTTTTGCTGTTTTGTCCCATTCAGCAAATCACTGGGTTAGGTAGAAAATAACCAAATCCATTTGAGATTATCCTCTATTCTGCTTTACTGATGCATTTGCGAGAGAAGAAAAAATGTAAATACACCCTTCATGCTTTTGGTCCGAACAATGAATTCTGGACTTAGTTCTATGGATATTTAGAATAAAAAAATCATTTGTTATGTATGGAGGCACTCTGTCAGAAATCCCTAAATGGAAGACACATCCCTTTAGACATTGTAGGCTAGAAGTTTGTTGTTCATTCCTTCGGGAAATGCTTTACAAAGTATGCATGAGAGCATCTGTTCGGTGTCGTTTCATGTTAGAATAAGGAACTTGGTGGCTGAAACGTATTTGCCTTCGCTTCTAATTTTATATATGAATCCCTCATTACGACAAAAGTCCCGCAGGTTAACCAGCTGTTGTTCTTTCTTCGGTGGAGTTCAAGTGTGTGCACAGGAAGACAGGAGGTGGAGTTGAGCCTTGGGCACCTGCAGCTCTGCAACTTCAATAGATAATATTGTATTCTTTGGTTTCCGCCCCCTGCAGAGCTCCTCTTTTCTGCCACTGTCATTTTAACCAGACTTGTGATGGAGCCTGTTTGCTATAATACCCCATTAATTTCCCCGGGGGCCGATCATTCAATATTCAATACTCTGTCATGCTGCACCAACTTTGGATCAAGCGGCTGAGGCTGCTTCCCCAACCCAATATCATCAGAGGCCCAAATGATCTCTGCAAGATCAGCCCACAGACACATGGACGACGTTGTTTAGGACAATTCTCATTCTTTTTCTTGCTTGTTGACAAACTAGGTCTGCTCTACCTTAAAATACACAGAGGAAACAAATAGAAAGAGACCACGTCATTGAGTAAAATAAAGCAATGCTGTGATTCATTTGAAATGGCTGATCTTTCTCAGTGCATATGTTTAGCCATGACACATCTTTATGCTCCTTATGCCAGAGAAGGCACAGCCTGGCATAAATTAGTTAATTGCTTTTTTTAACCAGCAGATGCAGTGAAATACTCCATTTTCATTACTTTTGCTAGATTGACATACTGTAGTAAGCCAAATTAGTAAAATAAAATAAATTAAAATAAAATAAGGGCAAAACCCAAACCAGTCTATAATTGGTGGTAAGGACTAATGCATGTTAGTCTGTACAGTGCATATTCATTGGTAATGTCGCCAGTTTTAGGCATGAGGGGGAAGATCAATTGCTGTTTAATCCTTTTTGGCTTTAACTGCAAAGGGACTCTTTTGAGCAATTAACTCCAGCAATAACGGTTGAGACACTGTGAAATCTGTCTATGCACCATGACAGGGCTGTAACTATTCAGAAATACATGGAATTTGATAGACCCGAGCATTCAAATGACTCCTCAAAGAGTAATGAATCCTGGTGTTTGATGCTCGTCAGGGGAAAGTGAGTGGAGATGCACAGCGTCATAAATCTAACCTTTCCTTTTCACCAGCGGTGGTCACAAAGCAGATTTTGGATGACAATTGAATGCTTTCCAGCTTCAGACAGGGAACAGAAACTCGTTCACACAGCATTGTAAAGTAGCGCAACGCCATGTGAAAAAAGCCCACCACGAGGTAATGTCAAATGCAGCAAGGTTTTTCTCCATTAACTGTGTGGTGTGAAGGAGTTGCTCCAGCTCTGCATGTTTTTGTGCAAAAATATCTGCTTTGTTACCAAGGTGACAACAAGTCCCTCTGGACGGGTTTCCTGTTGATTCATTAATAAGGAAAGCATAATTCTTTTTTTTTTTTTAATCAAATTTTCAAGATTATTTTGTTAGTCTAAGAAAATATAACAGCTCTGTGTTAGGCTGACATAAGTGGATATTTTTATATCCTAACCAAAAGTGTTTTTGGAATATACTTTACAAATAACCACTTGAAGGAAAAAAGTCACAATAAAAAAGGAAAACGCAGAGTGAAACAAGGTTCATTAAATTTGCTTTCGACGTGCGTAGCATTCGCTTGTCCAAAAATGTGTTCATAAAATTGACATGTGAGAATAGCGACCATTTTAGCCTCATCACTGCATGGAAGCATTAATTGCATTTTTCATTTACATTAAAGATATGAATGATGTTGAGAGATCTGGTACATTTATTTTGAAGACCTCTACAAAGGTTTCGGAAAACATGTCTTCTACTGCAGGAGCTGTGTCTGAATGACGGCGCTTTCAGCAGTACTTCTGACTCTCTGTGACATTAGTCTGAAGAAGGGAAAAAATAAGAATATAATTAAATGACCTTTTTTATTATGGTCTTGATGGAAAAAGAAAAATATTATTAAATTCAGGATGATCAGCTTCTCCTCCATGTTGGCTTTGGACTTGATTTGATGCCATGCGTCTTCTTTGCCAAAGTTAAGATTTTTTAAATCTTGACGCGCCGCAGCGCCCAAAACACATCACATGCTAAAAATGCACTGCTGCCAGACCGATATACTACTGAGCCAGATGCTCAAAACGTGTTATAGGACCTCTGATCGTGTCTGTACATTGACTTAACAATGAAAAAGGCCACCTCTAGCGCGTTCAGTATGAATCGTGTTCAGTGTGAACACAGCTCTACCGTTAGTATTTTATTTGAGCTCCATTTCCACCAATATCAGACAAGCTTGCTTTTGTCTTGGCCTTGACCTCATTCTTGAGGTATTAAACTAATGGTAACATCAGAAAACTGGCTTTAGAAGCATTTGTATGCTATTAAAATTAAAAATGTGTACTTTTTAGAACAATAGGGAATCAAATATCCCTTTAAATTGTAACTGCTGTCTTGTTGGAAGAGGCTATAGTGATCAAACGGTCAAAAAATACATAAACAGATGATGATTTAAACAGAGAAGGCTGGACCAATATATTAGAAAATGACTAAATTATTATACATTTATAAATTACTTGAATCCAAATTCTGCTATTGGGGTAAATGATATGAAAACTTCAGTGATGTCTTACATGGAGGAATAGTCATCCAAGTGGAAACCCCTTTGTTACGCACTTCATAGTGGATGATACTCTGAAATATGAAAGAAAAGGAGAAACTGTAACCTGCATATTTGCAGTCAGAATCAGTAGATTGTAAAAAAGCCAACATGCACGTTGTAGTGCAGTTTCACTTCACATTCAGCTTCTTGTCATGTATAAAGCCACTGACAAATACCTGGGATGTCAAATTATTGTGTAACCACAGTTCATTAATAACAGACAAATTGGCATTTATTTGTATTTTTTCATATTAATCTCATTTTTCTTCTCGAACTCATTCATTCATTCATTCATCTTCTTAACCGTTTTGTCCATTTCGGGGTCACGGGGCTGCCGGAGCTTATCCCCGCCATTTGAGGGTGAAAGCAAGGGACTTCCTGGACAGGATCTCCCGCTAGCTTACAGCCCCTCACAACTCAGCTGGCTCTTACCCTGCAGCCCTGCAAGCAGTACGTGCCAGTCGCTGCTGTGATGTAATCAATGTGCGACATTGAAGTTCTTAACAGAATTAACCAAAAACAAAGCCATAAGGCCAAAACTGGTATCTATTATGCACAGAATTAAGCCAGACAATGTGGTAGCTATAAATGAAGGAGCGCTGATTGCATCAGATGGTAAACTATGGAGTAAAGAATGTCAATATATGTGTTATAGTATTAAGATGATGTTTGTGGTCAATATTTTTTGGATTATTTAGAAAATTGTTTTTACTGTTTTTATGTGTTAAATCAAAACACTATGGACCTGATGTTCATTCATTCATCTTCTTTACCGTTTTATTCCCTTTCGGGGTCACGGGGCTGCCGGAGCCTATCCCGGCCACTTGGCGAAGGCAAGGGATACCCTGGACTGGTCGCCAGTCTGTCGCAGGGTAGAATATCCTCATTCACACACCCATTCACACTCCCACTCACACATATGGACAATTTAGAGTTGCCAATTAACCTATGAAGCATGTTTTTGGACAGTGGGAGGAAGCCGGAGATCCCGGAGAAAACCCACGCATACACGATGAGAACATGCAAACTCCACACAGAAAGGTGGAGTGTTTTCCATGTCCCCCAGCCGGGACTTGAACCGGGAGCCTTCTTGCTGTGAGGCAAGAGCGCTAACCACTCCGCCACCGAACTGATGTTTTTTTAAATTTTCATAATTTTTCAAGATAGAAAGAAAAAAATACCTCTTAGTGGTGTAGAAGAGAAGGTTGGAAGTTTGTTACTATCAGAAAATTTCAGCCATTTTTTTTGTTGCATTCTGATTTTTCGCTGTGCCAATGTAAATCTTTTTACAGGATTTATTAAATTGGAGTAAAAATAGAATAATTAAATGTATGAATTACATGTCATAATTAATTAATCACAAAAGAAAATTAATCACGTTACAGCACTAATAAAGACTCCTGCTGTTAAAACATGGCAGATTTATCCGGACAGAGGGAAGACGATTACAGTTGGGTGTGTTTTTCCCTTAACTCCCTGAAATCACTTTAAGAGCACCACAGTATGAAGTACACATTAAGCATTTATGCAGTCCCCAGATTTAATTACAGATTCTGCTTTTATCCTTGAAAAAGTGACAACTAATGAAAAAACCAAAACATTGCTGCTGTTAAAATTTTGGCTATGCCATTGGACAAAAAGAGAACTCTACACAGCTTGAACAGCTATTAATATTTTTTACAGTGCTTCATCATTAAGATCATCCTTCTTCTATCTGTATGTAAGAAGTAGATGTCTACATACCTTAATAGATTTGTTGAAGCTGCTGGCTGCTTGATAAATAAAAGATGGCAAAGGATAAATGCACAAAAACAAGACTACTGTAGGTTATGTAGGAGTGCTCTTCTTTGGATAACCCCACACTTGTTGGCCTAAAGTACCACCCATCTTTTGCTCTATTGTAAAATCATTCCTGGTAGTCTTTTAATTATTATTATGCTGCTTTTAGCAAGAAAAATCAAGACATTGTTTCTGCAAAGTGGTAGCAGTTCATTAGAAATTTGCCTCCGAGTTGTGAGCGGGACTGTAGGTGCGGAATTAGCCTGTCTCCACTTCCATCATCCAACTGTTTACACTCTCTCCCGCTAGATTACAGCCCCTCACAACCCAAACATTACTGGTTAAATTAAAATGGTGAGCACACAGTTTTACCAGCTCAGACGAGGTAAACAAAGACGTACATGGATGCAACACAATGGAGATTATTTTCCACCTACTGTAGCATATATGTCATTCCTACGAGCTTTTATTTATTTATTTATTTTTTGTCTGATTGACAATAATTTGAATAAAGAAATACTGAAGGCTTAATATTCTGAATATATGTCCTCTATCATGTAAAAAACTCAAATTTTCTTCGAAATCTTTAAATAAAAGGTTATTGAACTTGAAGGAAAGTTAATTCCTGTGAATAAATCTGTTTGTTTTTCAATATTCTTAGTTCTTATTTTTGTTTCAGCAGAACCTTAATTAGCAAAGATAAAAATCTAAACTATTTTATATTGTGTTACAGGTATTCCTACACTGGGTGAGGATCTGCCTTTTGCAGCACTATTGTCAAATCCACCTCTTTTTAGTGGAAGAGATTATTTGCTGCCAGCAACAATGTATAAATCCTGCTGTGACAGCATATGCATAATTCATGCACAGAAGGTCTGCATGTACACAAAAGTTACTGAGAATGTTGAAGATTAGTAGTTTGTTATTTATGTCCTTAGTTTCCAGTGTAAAAATCAACACTATACAAACATAGAGGTTCGTATACATTTCCAACCACTGCCTTTATTTTTCTAGCAACATAAAAGTTCAATAGAAAAACAAAATGTTAGCAATGCATAATATCATTAAATAACAGCCTCATAATTTATCTGCAGTGACTTGAAGCAGTGACTTCCTGTTTGATTGTCTCTTCCATAAGAGATTGGTCAATCCATTTCAACATGATTTCAGTTCCTGAAGGCTTTTGGGTGTAAATTTCTGACATTTATTCACCGGACCCATTATCTTAACTTTAGTTAATAATAATTATATTTAATGCATGTAATGTGACATCAGTGTGTTTTGTATACACTGCTGCAAAAATCTATATTTATGACTATGAATAACCACACTGTTAAGAGAATGGCATCATCTTACATTTTCATTATACATATATATTTTTTTTTATCAATGCTGTTATTTATTTCTGAAATGAATTTGATATAGTTTTGTGATTTCTTGTTCTTTTATCTACAATTAATGCTTGAAATAAATGAAATCCAATGACATTTTTGACATCACTCATAGGATTTTGAGAGGCAAAAATGAAGCCTTAAGAGTACTGCGTATCCTGACTGGAGTTTACTCTTCCAAACCCAACAACGTCCAAAATAAGTTTTTTGATTTCCATTGTAATTTTTCACACTTTTTCTAAATTTGTGTTTCTTTTTGTTAAAAAATAACTAAAGGAAATGCATAAATGCTCCAGCATATTTGCATACACTGAAACTAAATATGTTTTCTGCTAAAGCTCATTTGTCTCTTGAAAAGCCCGTGTGATCCAACAAAATGGAAACCCAAAAAAGAAGAAACTGTCTTACATTACAGAGTCACAGAGAATACATTTGCCAAAAAAATTCAGAAGTGTGTGTTTTTAGCACAAGTTATTTTTCTCTTTTAATTGCTGTGATAAATGTGTTTACTTGGGATTCCCAAACAAGAACTGCCGTGACAAGGACAACGAAGCTCAATTATTATTGAAAAAAATATCTTCAAGGTTTTCCGGTTTAGATGTGCTTTTAATCGAGAGCTGAATCTCCACACATGTTCAGACATCAGTGTTGTTATGCTTAGTTGAAACTTAACTTTTTTTCTCAAACTATTAGAACTCCCAAATTAATGTTATATTAGCAAGCTCTTTGTTGTTATTCTATTAGAAAAAAGAAGAGGCCTATTTTAGAGGGCAATGTTCCAAAACTGCTTGATCAACATCTTCAACATCCCATCCATCCATCCATCCATCCATTTTCATAACCTGCTCCATCCCTTTTGGGGTCACAGGGTTGCTGGAGCCTATCCCAGCTACAGTTGGCCAAAGGTGGGGTACACACAGGTCACCAGCGTCGCAGCAGGGCACATCTTCAACAAACTAAACTATTTATTCTGATAAGTTTTACTGAAAGTCACCTTGAAGATGAGTTTCAGAAAAAGATGAAAAATAAACTTAAAACAGTCAAATCTAAATCCTGCTTAAAAGGTTAGTTTGTTCAAGAATCATGCAAAAAAATCTTCACAGCATGTCAACAATCAGAAAAGATCAAACCCAGAAAAGAGTATAAAGCCCCCAAAGTCCCAGCATGACTGGGGGGTATTCCAGAAAGCAGGTTATGCTAGCTCCCACGGTAAGTTTGAGGCTAAAGAATTGTACAACCACCACTTTTGGTTCCAAAAACAGAGGTATGTTTTAGGGTATTAGTTCCCCTGGGAACTCATGCTCTGAACATAATCTGGTCTGGAGCAGGTTTAGTTGAAGGTTAGTTTGTTTTCAGAGAGGTGAAGCAGCATGTCCATTTGAAGATTTAGTGGATGAAGAAGCTCAGATAATACTTTTTCCACCACAACAGGGTGATAAGACCACGTATGGATGTTGGAAAGATAAACTTTTTTACTTTGATGTAACTTAATTATTTGCTTCAGTTAAGATAAATCATTTTTTTGTTAAGTCATATGATTTCAATATGAGTTTGTTTTGTTTCATTCATTTTATACGTCACAATGAAAATAGAAATGAGATAGAAACTTGTGCGTTTACTTTGTCCATTCTTTTTCTACAAGCAGAAACTCTTTCTTTTGCTGATGCCGCTGTATTACTTTTTTGATGGGCGTATAATCTTCATACGCCGTCATTAAAATCTCTGACTCCGTCTCACTGAAGTATGGCACTCTATTTTTTTTACCACGCGTTTCCATGGTTACTCAGGAAATCGGCGATCCATTGAGAATGTCTTTATGTACTTGCTGTGCACGTGCATTTACCCAGGGTTAACTCGAGCGTAATTACGCCAACTCATATCCGGTCTATGGGAACTGACATACCCAGAGTAAACAAGTTCAGGCGGATTTCAGCCAGAGTTCAGGGTTAAAGTCAGGGTAGTTTAAACATGCTTTCTGGAATACCCCAGGTCTATCGAAGTGTTTTGCCTCTGCTTGCTTATGTAAAAATATCTAAATAAAATAAAATAAACGTAGATATTTTTAATTAAGTAGCATTTGAGTTTTAATAATGTATTGGATTTATCTGCGCTTTTCCAGACGCTCGAAGCGCTTACAGTGTCCATTATTCATTCACTCCTCATTCATACTTGGTGATGGTAAACTACTGATGTGGTCACAGCTGCCTGGGGCAGACTGACAGGGCATGGCTGCCAGTTCACGCCTACGGCCCCTCTGACCATCACCGGGACATTCATGCACATTCACACACCAGTGGAGGCCACACTGGAGGCAGGGAGGGTGAAGTGTCTTGCCCAAGGACACAACAACAGTTGGCTGGGGGGAGCGGGAATCGAACCGCCGACCCTTCGATCATTGGATGACCTGGTCAACCACTCTTGGCAATCATTTTTAGAGTTTACATCCAAAGTTATATAGACTTCTTAAATCCTAATGTCATCTGCAAACGAAGAGCCTCAACCAGGGACCTTGTGAGAAAATTATATAAGGTCAACTCACAAATGCACACCGAACTCCTGCAGTAATTTGCTCCTGTTTTGCCGTCTTCCTCAAAGAGAAGATTTACTTGTTTCAGAAATCATAAAGCCTATTAATTTAAACCAGGGGTGGAGCTACAGGGGGCAACTGCCCCCTCCACCCCTCCAGAAAAAGCCTTTGCCCCACACTTGCCCCCCCAAACTTGAGTAAAATCTTTGAGTTGACAAAGATTAAGAAATCATCAATACAAGCTTCTTTAAACATGAAAATAAATAACAAAATCTATATTTTTAAATGCAATAAAAACAATAACAAAAAACCTTAAATATGTATTTTTGACCCTTTCAATTGTAATGGCCTCCCACTCTGGTGTTTTGCCACCCTTCCAAAGTCTTCTGCCCCCCCCCTTCCGTTCCCCATATAAAATGTTCTAGCTCATAAATGTTTAAATATCTGATAAAAGTTTTGTTTGTTAAATGTCAAAGCCTGCTGCTTGATGTATAAAATAGACATCATAACAACATGAACCATCTCAGCTATAGCTCTCAAAACCAAATGTGCATTCTTGCCCAGGTTTGAGACTCGACTACCAACTTCAAAGTCAGTAAAAGATCTTTATTATTCTTGTAAATTTGTGGTGTAATTAAGCCAAGTTTAGATTTAATCTTAAGGTGACCGTGTTAAGCCACACCATCTGATCTTTAAACTTTGGCGGCAAGCCGTTTTCCTTTGTTTTATATTTTGTTCTCAGTGTTTCAATCATCTGTTCAAACAGCTGCAGACCGCTTGTTCTTGAACATTCTCACCTTTTCATTTTAAGTTCTGTGCTGTGACTGATAAACAGATTTTTAGATGTTTGCCCTTTTTTTGGCACATTTACCAAACTAATTATAAACAGGAGGTAATTTCCAAGGGTATGGCATTCATAAGAATAAAACAAGTGCAAACCTTTCCACAATAAAAGCCATGGTTCAAACAAGTGGCAAAACTCTTCCGTTAGTGATCTGTAAAAAGGTTAAAACATGTCAGTGTTTATGCACCTTTAATTGGCAGTTTAGTTTAATAAAACTCATTTGTTGCACCATAATTGAATCCATTACATTGCATTACCATTCTGAAGAGCTGAAATCCGTTACGCCTTTCAAGAAATATTACTACCGGTAAATGGTCATTCAGAACACCATGAAACAAAGTCTGCTGTTTAAGTTAATGTGAAGAACCAATGCAAAGAAGTTAATGAGCAAAGGATGTCATCAAAAATAAATCCAGGAAAACATTGATACAGAACATTAAACCCAAGATGAAGGGGAACAATATCAGATAATGATGCATGTCTTTCCTGGTACGACTGTTCGACAAAAGGGTTCTGCTACACCTCAACCACATGGAGAGCAGTTGGTCCTCTTCACTGTCAAGGGCCCATTTGAAAAGAGGAGGCACTTCAAAAAAGTTATGAAACCATTTTGTTTCCACACCAACAGAAAAACCAGGAGCTCTGCATACGGTTGTATTGCTACAGACACAACAGGCATGTAATGCACTTTCGCTGAAGGTTCATGAACGTGCTTTTAGCATATGGTGTTCACACTGGACTGTTATGCAATTCCGGCCAGAACCAAATCCCAATTATTAATTTCTCCTCAGTGATCAATTTTCAAACGGTTAGCCCTTCTATTAATTGGAAAGAATGCTACCCATACAACACTACCAAAGCTGAGTCCCTGATTGGTCAATGTTGAACTGGTTTAACTTTCAGCGCGAGTTCAACGGCCCTGCGTTTTGTGCCTAGAGCCTGAAAATGGTCTTAACAACTTGCATAGCAACGTATGAATGCCAGAGTTTTGAATAGCCTGAAACGTGCGTTTCCATAGACTTTTGATTGGAAGGTGGTCACATGATGTGTGAGGCTGAGGGGGGGTGACACCATAGCAGTCTCTGCAAAATGTATCTTGTTTGAAGAAAGTGAGTTATCCGTTGCATTGACTTAGGAGGCATTGGTAACATTTTAATCCAAAAGGAACATTTAAGGGTATCTATTAAAAAAAATTGTATTCTTTTTTACTTAAAGTCTGTCTTACTTATCCAGACGTTATTTTTGAAATATATGTAGTTCATTTCATCTGGCTATACCTGCAGTAGAAAAAGGCTTAGTTGTTTAAGATTTTAAAAAGGTTTTGCCACCTAACGAACAGCTATCCCGTTTGTCAGGTCCTTTGCTGAGATGCACATCATTTAAAGGAACAAAAATAAAACAAAGCATTTTGAAGTAGTAATTCTTCAAGAGACAGCTAATCCAGAAGATGATGATCAAATCCTTAAATACGAGATGAAGAAGCTTTAATGACTAAAAACAGTAGTACAGCCTTAAAGAAGCTTTATGATGTTGAACTATGCCCCAAAAAATGAATGATACATTTTAATTAACTGCTTCAAATGCTGCAAGATGTCTAAAATTAACTTGAAGGACACCATTCTTTATATTGTTTTTTCCTGAGTAAATATCAAACGGGAGCATTTAAAATAAACTGAAGTTCAGAATCTGAGGTCTCCAGAATCCAGGAAATTTAACAACCAGCAAAACCTTTAATATGACCTGAATTTGACCAAACACATTATTTTTGGGACGACACCTAAAACCTCTGATGTCAGGACATCTTAAATTGAAATAAGCCGATTAGGCCACAGGATATGCAGTATAACCATAGATTTAATGAGTAATACGAGTAACTCAAAGTATATTTGGGTGTAAAGTGAAATCTTTTGCATTCCTGTTGTTAACCCTGAGGAGGAGATAATCTGCCTAAGATTCAGTCTGTTGAGATTACTGGGTGGTTTTTACAGTCTGAAGATAATTAGTGGGAGAGCTGTGCTTTGGTTGCATTCAAAGTCTAGTAAGAAGATTTTACTATGCTTGCATCCATTAAGGGACTTTCACACAAATCCAATAAATGGGGTTTTTGTCACTGGTGAAGACCTTATATGGAGATATATATATATATATATATATATATATATATATATATATATATATATATATATATACACTTCAGTGCGGAAGTGATGAATAGTTTTGAAAGAGAATGTAAACAGATCAACACAACATATGGCCCTTAGAGCCCAAACAGGTACATTTTAAACTGTTGTTTTGTCTCTTCTTAGTCTTTAGAAGCTGGCTCAAATGGTGACTTGCTTCCCTTGTGATGCAGGTCATTTTCTTTCAATAGTTTTGTTTTCCTTTGGGCGATCTATCAACAGTTTAAAAAAATCTTGACTTTAAAAGAAAAAGAGAGTAGTCCAATGATGAGGTGATGTTACCCTTTGGGATGCAAACAATGCTCATTCAAATTGATTGTATACATCTAGAATTTTAAGAAAAAAGTACAAAATTATGTTTTGATAATTTTTTTCTCGAAAGTCTCACTCTGTTCATCTTTTGATCTATTATAAACGCATTCCCAGTGGTCTTTTAATTATGATTATTCCATTTTTTGCCTAAATCTAAAAATCTGTGCCGTTTTCTTGGAGATAGTTTTTACAGATTAAAACTTATTTCATTAGAAATTTGATTGAGTTGTAGGAAGGATTGTTGGCACAGGGCAACCACACCCCCACTTCCCATCATCCATCTGTTCATAGTCTCCCCTGCTGGCTTAACCTTACATTATCAGTGCAACAAAAAGAGGAGAGCTTGACTGCAGACAAGATGGTGCCAAGACAGCATTAGCCGGAAGAATTATAGCATGTTTTATCAAAATTTTTTAATTTGAATAAATGGTTTTGATTGCAAGATGAGCATAAAATTGAGAAAAGAACAGTAATTATTTTAACCATTCAAAGTTGATACAAACAAGAGTGTTCAGATTTCTCAAGTTGTTACACCAAAACTCCAGTGTTTACATTCCTTCGACAACCATAACTTTGCAACCCTTAATGCGATCAACATGAATCAGCTTATTTTGTCGCAAAGAAAAGCAGTTTTGTGCCGGAATCATGAACTTTCGGCTCCAGTAGAAGACGTCCTGTTTTGGCTAATGATGTCGGGGCACCATCTTGTTGTCAGGTCTTCTTTAACAAAATGGTGAGTAATATTAACTCTATCCAGCTGTACGATTTGGAGCCAGAGGTCAGCTCGTTTAAAGAAAATGAAGACGGGACATGGACGACATGGACATAGTTGTGTACAAGTGAATCTATCAAAATGGAACAGAGCAGGCAGCTTGTGGCTCACATTTTGTATGTCTATGTCTCATGTACAAACTTTTTCCAATGTCATTTTTTCCTGATTCACGAAAATCTGAATAAAAAGTACTCAGAAATGCAATTTTAATCTTATTTTTCTTTATATATGTCCTACATCATCAGAAAAATGACATAAGGCCATGTTAAAAACACAAAAAACACAATTTTCATCAGAGTGTCTATACAGCTATCTCAGTATGATCTACTTTTCTTTACATCTGTGAAAACAAGGATTGTAACACCATGCAACATGTGATAAGGTGACCTACTTTATTTGAAGTATTTTATTTTCAGAACTCATCTCTTTGAAGTATCAGAGAGGAGCAACTTTTTCCTGTGATTCTGCAAAAATCTCAAACTAGTCCAGTTTCCAACCAATTTGTTCAGATGGTCTTTTAAAGGTCAAAGACTCTGCAGCAGCTGCTTGCACTTCAAACATTCCTGAACAAGTTGGAGGTTCAGAGTCAGTGAGTGATTAAGAGACCAGCCAAGGTCTGAGTCATCAGAAAGACCGCCGGGGTATAAATTCTCTTAGTTCAATAGACAATGGTCATAGCTAAGTGATTTTTATTTAATTTATTCAGTGGCTTGAAGCTGCAGTCAGATTCAGTGCAATATTTGAACTGGTTTCTCATTATTCACTGACCAATCTATTTTCATGTGGTTGGAATGACTTCAAATAAAGATTTTAAGGATATGAAAGCAGAAAAAAGCTCAGAATATTTTGTAAATGAGTTGGATTCTGCTTTACTAAATGATAACATGACAGTTGAGGTTTTAATTTAAGTCACAGCTGGTGCTGCACGATGTGCAGAAAGGTGTCAAATTCTGCAGCTACTGGCTTTTGGCAGCAAAAAAAAAGTAAAAATATATGAAAAAAAACAAGTTGAAATGTCATTTAAATATAGAACTTTGAGGGCATGAATTTTGCATTTGAAAGGACTATACCATTTTTTGCATGTTTGTTTTTCTGAGCATTGTATTTCTGAACATGTCCCGCATAAATTTAAAGATTCAAATGCGACTTTTTCATCAATCAGTTAACAGTTAAATGACTTTTTTATAAGACTCTTTTCATATTAACATTGACAATGCAGAGTTCTTTAAAACTCATTGTACCACGGTCCAGGTGAATACTTATTGGCTGTTGGGTTAGGATTTGCCCAGCAGTACTGAGGCAGACAGCTTCTTTAGAGCTACAGTTCTTAAGTCTTTTCAGTTTTGTTATAGAGGGGTCAGTGGAGGGAGGAACCAGGGGAGGTAGAGGTGCTAATTTGGTGTAAATGTCCTGTTTTCTTTATATTTGTTTTTAAAGACTCTGCATTTTTAATTAATACATTACCTGCTTTTATGTAAAACACTTTGTGCTTCACACGAATGAAAGGCGCCATGCAAATAAATAAGGTTGAAAGTTTAATTAAAAAGTGACAACTTCACGAAAGTGAATGTCCAAAGCGAAGCTTCCGTGTCATCTGTCATCAACAAAACTGGACTCTTTGTCTGGCATCCTCCTTTATCTAAACTAGACTAACCCCTTGATGGTGGCTGAGCAGGAAGACATTAGGTTCCCATTTTTTTAACAGTCTTTCATTTGGTCAAACTGCGGTTTCAAACCCACAATCTCCCAATATCAAGGTAGAAAAAACACTGAACCACTGAGCTGGTGTCTTAATTGACAATAAAAGTTGACTATAATCAGCCTTGCAATGAAAATTGATTACAAAAATCTATAACAAATGTGATGGAGGAAATTAAAAGCTTAAAAATGAGTGTGCATGGGTGCGTGATTTGTGGCCCTGCGACAGACTGTTGACATGTCCAGGATGTCCTTACCTTCGCCCTTAAGTGGCCGGGATTGGCTATGGCAGCCCCGTGACCCCGAAAGCAAGACAACAGGTTTAGAAGATGAATGAATGTGTTAGTTTGTACACAGAACTTTGAGAAACCCTCTCAATAGTGGATAATTACTTAATTGAAATACCAGAAATGAGCTTTTTAATCCTAATAACATCTCTGAGGTTTTGTACTAGCCTGTGCTGTGTTGATCATATCGATTGAAGTTCTCAGAGTTTGATTTATTACCCTGATTTAGCATTTTCCATATATTTCCTGCTATGGTTTTTGTATTTGTTTCATTTCCTGCTCTGTCCCTCCTCCTGTCAAGTTCACACCTGATTCCTGCTTACTGCCTCACCTGTTGTTTCATCTGGCTTTCGTTTTTCTGTGTCCTTGTTCAACGTTTGCTTTCTTTTTCCACATAACAGCATAGTTTGTTTATTTTCACTTTTTGGTAATAAATGTGCTCATTTTTCATCTGCCTGTCTTCCATGTTCTGCATTTGGCTTCTACGCCATTAGCGGAGCTGAGACAGTAGGATCTGGCCACTACAGAAACCCAGCAGGAAGTATTCATTAAATTGAACTATACACAGAAAAAAGAAAAGTCTGGAAACATCAAAGAAATGCAAAAAGTAATAGGATAAGTAATAAATTCAGACAAGAAGAATAAAACAAAAATGCAGACCATTGTGAAAAGTTTTTCTTTGAAAAAGAAAAGCGTTTTCTTTCCATGTTTATTCATAACAATGAGGGAATAAAAACCTTGATTTCAGTGGGAAAACCCTAAAAGTCTTTTTATAATCTGTACTTGTTTATTTGCCAGACAACAAAAAAGGCATCCATTAACTTGTGTTATCTGATCCCTTACAGTGGCAGAGAGCGCTCTGGATCTGAAAAGAAATAAACAATCAAACCCTCATGGTTAATAATTTAGCAGTTGCTCTCCCTTCATCTGCCAGTGTTTTGCACAACACAAGCAGATTTTCCAAATGAGTTTCATTGAAACCCTTTAAAATGTAGCTCATGCAAAAATACAAATATAACAAGACCGCCTTCCCCTCTGTGTGCCTTCCTTTTTATTTTTATATTGCTCCAAAAGAAAAGCACAGAGTGTTCCATTTGATTATTATAGCGTCATAATTTTCACTTTTTTGCAATTATATACACATTTAAAAAAGAAAATGAAATGTCTAGATGGAATTCCAACAATTTCATCTGCAAGGGTCTTTGGAGAGGTGATTCTTCTGTGAGTGGATCATAATTACTTGCAATTTGCAGTTCACAGTTTTATGAACTGAATGTGATTCAGATGTGCAGACAGTGAACTCTTATGGATTTCTCTGCTTATCTCAGCACAGACCCTAAAATAGATTCATGACAGACATAGAAAAAAAGACAATGTTCTTGTCAGATTGGTATAATGGTATTTATAATTTACAATTTATTAATTATTATTTAAAAAAAATGTAAAGACTTTTTTTTAAATTAGAGCTTAATAAACACACAGTAAAACATTGTAGTCATCTGGAAAAAAAATGTGCAGTCACTTGAACTAATTTTGATTATTATTTAAACTAATTTTCATCTAAGAAAAATTACATCAATCATCAATCTTGTGTACAGACAGCACAAAAAATATATGTATTTCTGATTGTGGGGTAAATATGAGGGAAAACAGTTTCAAAAGGAGTACAAATATTACACAACCCCCCTGCGACAGACTGGCGACCTGTCCGGGGTGCCCCCTGCCTTGGCCCACAAGTGGCTGGGATAGGCTCCGGCAGCCCCGTGACCCCGAAAGGGAATAAACGGAAGAAGATGAATGAATGAATGAATGAATGAATGAATGAATTACACAAACCCAAAAAAAATACAAACTGAAAATTTTAGAAATGAATAAATTTCCAAAATGAAAAGCCTAATGCTACGTTCACACCGCTGTCAGCCACGCACGTTCAAGCAGCCACTTCAATGAAAAGTCAATGTAAACTCGCATATATAAGCGTTTCAGGCTTCTGTGTTTATAAATATTATGTTCGCATTTAGCTAAGTTTCTAAAATCGTTTTTGGACTCCGCACGCAACACTGCCGTTGAATTCAATTCAATTCAATTCAATTTTATTTGTATAGCCCAAAATCACAACAACAGTCGTCTCGATGGGCTTTGAAGGAAAACATGAACTCAAAAGGATCATAAATACAAAGAGTCAATAGGAAAATACTCAAATGAACTAACAAGCTGACTAAGCTATACTGGCATCCCTGCCCTTAGACCCCCCTTCGCGGGGGTTGAAGTACCAACCGTTTGAAAATTTGATCATGTAGAAGAAATGATTAATTGCAGTTTGTTCCCAGGCGGAATTATGACACCAAGTCTTTAACTTATTCAAAGAAAACTGGAAGAAAAAGTCTGAAGTAAAATTTGCACCGTTTCGACATTTAGCACCAAGTCCCCTCCATCTGTGGGTGGGTGACATGCGCAAGCAGACAGTGGGGAAAAAAACGAAGAAGCGCCCGCCCTTCTACAGTGTAAGCACCAAGAATGCACTTTTAGCGCATTCTTGAACACGTCTCATAAGACCGGTGAGTTTGTAGCTTTGTGGGACAATCATGGGTTCATGTCGCCATTTTGATACCTTAATGCAGTATTTCTTTTTTCTTTAAGTCTTTTGGGTTTATGAATAAATATTCTATGTTTAATGTGTAAAAATGTTTCCAACTTTACAGGGATATTTAGAAGAAAATATTCCATCCATTCGTCCATCCATTTTCTTAACCCACTGTTTTTGCTTCTGGAGCTGCCAGAGTAACCTAACCTGGCCACTGTTGGGCAAAGTTAGGGTACACCCTGGACAGGTCGCAGGGGCCCACAATCATACACGTATACACGTATTCACGGTCACACCTAGGAACCATTTAAGAGTAATCTATTAACCTACGAGGCACATCTTTGGACTGTGGACTGAGTAGGGATGACCTGGAGTACCTGGAGAAAACCCACGCATGCACATGGAGAACATGCAAGCTCCACACAGGGAGGTCCCAGCTGGGCCTTCCCATTGTGCCACCTAGAATACAATCCAAATAATGAGAAATACCAATATACACCTATCTGGTTTTGGAGAATCTGGTTAAAGCCCTCTGAAAACAGCACACTGATATTTGTTGGCTGCCTCCCTCTTTGAAACTGCCTCTGCCTTGCAGGTGACCTTCCAAGGTCTATTTTTGTCATGTAATGACTGTCATTATGTATTCCTGCGCTTTGCAATCCTTATGCTGCAGCAGTTTTGCTTGCATGGAGGCATTTAGATCACAACTGTGCAACAACACCAAGTGGAACTGGCTGGCATCCACCAAGTATCTGATAAATTGTCAGGTTTTCCCACATATCTTTGGCGAAAGCCCTCCTTAGAAAAGGCTGTTGCTCATCCACCCCCCTCTTGATTGCCTGACATCCTTTATTAACAGTCAAGTAATTCTGTTCCCTAGGCAACAGCTTCCTGCTGATACAAAGATTCAGGTATCACCTTGAAAGTTGAAGTATGTTTTTGGAAGCTGCATTGCTTTCATTTGCATGCCACTGCAACAATCTTTGTTTGTTTGTTTGTTTTTTAACTACACAGAGTTTAGATGTTTGGCTCTTTGTTTTGATAGTTTCCCATCCTGAGCCAGATTACATTCAGGCGACAGATTATTTGATACAGTCATCTTTACAGTCATCTTTACATTCTCCTCCTTACATGCTCACTGCTTTGGCACTGCAATTTCCGCAGGGTTCTCCTTCTGCTTGTTTTCAGAGGAAGGCATCTTTTTTTAACTGCAGTTTGATTTAGATTTTGTTCCATGACTGCTGAAATGTTGTCTGGTTGCATGATTTCTCCAGGACTTTGAACTTTTGGCAATTTGAAATAATTAATAAGGAAATGTAATTTAAACTGTGCCATTAACTCCCTGACTGGCACTGGTGTTGGATCAGCCTTGAATTGAATAAGTAATAATATTTCACCCAAGAAGCACATCATCATGAATATTTCATTTCATTTGGATTTCCATATTGTTACTTGCAAGTTGATTTCTGGGCAAAAAGTTTGGATGGCAATAAAATGTGACTTTGCTTCAAACTTACTGAATATTTGCACGTGCTTGGAATGTGTCATTATCGTCCACAGTGGATCAGATTCACTCTCCGGATAGAACTTGAACTTTACATGTTCAGAAATCTGAAGGGTCAATCTCAAAGGAGATATGCAGGTTTTTGCCACAAAAAGATGGTCAAAATGAACTGCTAAAGTTCAATCCAAGCGTCAGAAAAAGGAAGAAATGGAAATGGGTGAACCATTGTTGGTCTGTGTTCGTCAGAATCTGGGGTTATTGGGACTTTAAGGGTTAAGGCTTAAAGGAAAATATACAGTCTGGTTTGGATAACATTTAAGCTAAAATGAACACAGATAGCCCTTTGGTACAACCAAAGCATGCCAAGGACTGTGTTTCCAACAGTGACAAAGACCACTTTAGATGGCACTCATTTTGTTACAGAGCAACAGTAGATCAGACCGTCTTCAAATGAAGGCTTTCTGAACAGATGACCCATAATTCAGCTGTGATATTTGAAAGCAGCTGGCCAAAACAAGCACATTCAATCAAAGTCTCTGTAACTGTCATGCTGGCTCTTCTCACCTGGCTCAGAAACGGGCGTTCAACCGACCACTTCCAATGAAAATTCTATGTAAATCATGTTTTGGGCTTCTGCACACAAAACCTGCGTGCTCACACATCGCTACGCAAGTTTTTAAGTTAGTTTCCGTGCACTACATAAAAAACACACGGCCATTGAAAGCTTGCTGAAAGGTAAACCAGGCAAACTTTGACCAATCAGGGACTTAGATTTGGTAGTGATGTATGGATAGCGTTCCTTTCAATTCATGAAAGTGCCAACTGTTCGCAAGATTTCCACCGCTTCCACATTTTGCACCAGGCCTCTTCAAACTGCAGATACATGCTTTAGTATTGAGTAGAGACAACTCTACAATACAAACAGGCATAAATATTTTCCCACTTCTCCCTCTTGTTTAAACTCTTGAAGTTAAGATTTCCATATAAAATAAGTCCAGACACGGCACAAAAGAGATTGATTGACAAGGCCAACAGCCAGTTAGGATGCAGAATGCAGTAGATTTTTTTTAAAAAGCATGCAAAGTTGCACTTAAAAGTATCTGCAAAACAGCAAATTAGTCCTAAGACCCCATATTTCTAAACCCTGAATATCTCCCAACAACTGCATTCTACTGAATTACCTCACCCATCAAGATATGGGGATTTCAAATGATACCAAATGATAAGGGCTAGGACCCTGGTAAATTGTGATTTTTAAAAACCTTTAATAGGGAAAAAAAAAAAATCTTTTAGGTGGGAGGTTATAGTGAGGAAATGTTGTACTTTTTCATGAGTGGGAAGACGAAGGAATAACAAATATTCCTGCTAAATATGTCAAATACAAGACTGTGCAAATAAAAAAATAAAGAAAATTGTACAAACCTTTAATTCACAAATACATTTTTATACAAACTTTTTTTAAGTTTGGATAAAAACAGACAAGATACTGACACATTTTTATGTGAAACATTTATATAGAAAAAAAGAAAAAGCTAAAAATTTAAAAATAAATACTGTAATTACGTTATTCTCCCAGATGATCCTTTTCAGGGGTTACCAGACCATAAAAAAATGCTTTTTAGTACTGTTGCTCATATGTTTGTGTTGGTTTCATTTTAACCAAAAGGAACCATCTTTTCCTTGAAACTAAAATCATGTGGAATGTACCACATAGCAAGTGACCCCAGAGCACTTTTTCAATTTTTTTCTGTTAATACTGATATCACTATGGGTTGTTATGGGTTAAGACTTTTCAAGGCCTGTTGAATTTTTACTTGATTTGATAAATATGACCATAGAATCTTTCTTATTTGTATGATTATATGCATCATCATGGTTTGCACATCAGTTTCACTCCATCAGCATCACATTTTGTGCACATCATTTTTGTCAGCTTATATTTTGCTCATCCATCTCCCTGCTGTAATAGCTGCTACATCACACTTTCATAATGACATATTCTACATGATTGTAATGCTACAGGACACACCAGTGTGCCTCTGCTATCAAGAGCATAGACAGTCTGTCAATTAGAAGACCCAAAATGTAAATTTACCTACTGTTCTGTTCATTTCATGCAAACTTCAGATGATTCAAACATCAAGAACTGATGCAATGTCTGCTGGCCAGTTCAAAATTCACCCGAATACAGATTCATTTGAGTGCCAGGAGTGAAAGCCTGCAATAAATGTCAAATGAATACAAAAGTTGCATTCAAAGTTTATTTTAAATAAATATGTACTTCCGGGAAAAAAAAAATAATAATAACTCAAGAAAATGTTTGTATTAAAATTCCCACTGAATGGAGATATGGCATCCTTGAGAAAGTTGGTGAATACAGAATGTGTGTCAAAGGGCCCTTAAAGAGAGGCAGAACTGGGTTTCTACGAGGTCATGGTAGTAAACGCCCTTTAAAACACTTGAAAACATGATTCATACTCCAAGGGAGATTTGTCAAAGCAGTGCTGATTGGAACTGTGGTAGGCACGGTGACATGCATGCACAACATGCTGAAACAAGCATCTTCTCAGCCTGAAGCAGCAATACCAATTTTTCATCCTGATCTCTTTCCAATAGGAAGCTGCAACTACAAGCATGGACACACCTGATTTACTGCCGCTTAAAAATCTAATTAAGCCTCTTGACAAATGAAATCTATCATCCCATCATCTGGTTGGTGAGTATCTTATTGGTAAGAACTCTCCATAGATGGGGCAAATTTTCAGTTTTTCATGATGTGCTTTTTATTTTTTTTTTGGAAGATGTCACATTGAATATTTGAAAGTAATCAGCAGTTTGGCAGTGTTAGTGGTTAGCAAAGACAAATGTCGATGCTGTGCTCCAACACAGTTTTCATTATTTCGCTTCACAGTGGAGACCCCATAAACCAAACTACTCTGCACAGAGTTATAATGATGCTGTTTAGTTTATCAAATGATGGCCCTGTGGTATTATCAGAGTTATAGCCTCTGCGGATCTTACAACAAACTAGCTATTGCCTTTTGCCAAACTTAAGCCTTTAAAAAGCAATTCGGATTTTGCAAATAAAGGTTGTAGTTACAAATTGGGAAATGTATAATTCTTAAAGCCACACAAATATCTTTACGAGTATAAAACATACTATTTTGTTGTAATGGTTTTATGCACAACAGCAAAATAATTCAAATAATCTCTTCATTCATCTTTGCAGTTATGCAAATATCAGCATGTAATCCAGTACATTATCCTGCCCCAAGATTATTCACATAAAAACCCACTTGCATGCCCTGTTTTTGTCAAGCAATAATGCTTGAAATTGTTAAATGCATTTCCAAGTTGTGTGAAAAGTGCACGGCAATGTCACTAAAATCAATAGAAGTATGGCTCAAGTGTCACTTGGAGTTTGCAAACAGATTTCTTTCCTAGACTCAGTGGACCGCTGTAGATGAGCCGGGCAATTAAGCAGGAATATGTGGGTAAATTAAATTAAATGCCTACTAATTGCTTCAATCATAAATCCACTTTTTCTACTTTAAAAGCAGCATGAAATCTTCATTAGCAGTATCTTCAAGCCACGAAGTCTGCATGTTTTACTGCTGATTGTTTGCTTTCATTTCTGTTCAGACTTTGCTGCTTTTCCCATCTAAGCAGTGTATGGGGCTGATTCACTGCCAGTATACGAGTCTGTGGTTTAGTCTATAAAAGCGGCCTTTGTTTTAGCCAAGGTAACATCTGTGAATAAAAGACTGCAGTCTCTAATGGATTGAGATACCGTATACTGTGATGCCGTTTAAGAAAGACATCAGCAATGGCCTTAGAGAGGCAGTTATTTCTGCCCACTAATCTAAAAAGTGTTATAAGTCCATTTTCAGACGATTTGAAATCCATCTCCCAGCAGCTTGAAGTTGCATTTGAACAAATCACACCCTTTCTGGAATAATGGCAAAATGTCCTTCAAAAAACAAAGACCAAAGTGAATGCGTTTGGTCATAACTCACAGCATAAAATGTCATAAGGTCAGACATTACATTATGCTAAAAGTCCTAAAGAAGTCTAGTATATGACACACTGATGAGTAGAACACTATGAATCAAGGAAACCAAGAGTCAGAGATTTCACAGCACATAATAAAAAAAAAACCATGAAAAAACATTTTTAGTAACCTTTACCAAAGAATGTTACAGAAACAATCCTGAAAATGTTAAAGGATGCTGGACTTTTATATTACATTTTCTTTTCTAAGAAATTCCTTCCAATGACAGTAAATTGAGTGTTTTGTGTACCATTAACGGAAATATTGAAAGTATTTCCATCAAATATCTATAGCTAGTTTATCCTGATTAAGGTCACCCCATCAGCGCACCATCACAAGGCACATACAAGCCACCACACAGGCCCACTCACAAAGGACAGTTTAAAACCTCCAGTTAATCTATAAATCATAACCCTGGACACAAGCACAAAGAAAACATGCTAAGCCAACAAAAAAATCAGACGCAGGTAGAATATGAGCCAAACCCCCTTGTTCACCGCCAAACCACACTGCAGCTCATAAGAGAAACTGTAGAGATGGAGTTTTTTTTTTTTTTTTTTTTTTTTTTCAAATAAGCTTCAATCCCAGTCCAACCACATCTGTTTGCCCCTTGGCCCCATTCTCATCAAAATAATGTCCTCATGTACTGATGCCTTTATTCTAAACACACTAGTACAGTACTTATAGAAATGTACTTTTATGTTGATTTACATTTGGCAAGTTAACAGACGAAGCTTTTGAGTGCACTGTTTTGCTTGCGTTGTAAATAAGCAGTGAGTATTGAAGACACCATAAAGGTTTTGAACCCGGTTATTCTTGTAAACACACACATTCCCATTTTCCATAGAATGCCTCCACAATAGCAAAAGTCCAAAGCGGCCTGGTGCGCTGCACTCACAGCAGACCCTTACCGTGGAGAGGCAACCAAACTGAGCCCACCTCTCCAAGTTAGCACAAGAGCATAAAATAAAGTGATAACACCATTCAGATAAACTTAAAAAGGTCAAGTCCAGAGTCCTGCAACAGGGATGTCCTGGAGGAGCACTGTCCTGCTAGATTTCCAGATATCCCAGCCGACCGACTGCTGACGACCTGTATCAGATGTATTTCACAAAACATAGAAGGAGTTGCCCTGGGGGACCTGGACATCTCCATCCTACACTGTGGTTGTCATAGTTCGTGAAAAGGCATTTTGTCTTAAAAAGGAAAGGATTTTGAAATATTTTTTAATTCAAAATGATATGTAAGCAGTTGGCTTGTAAGTGATTTTCGATCAAATAAGTGATGAGACTGCGGATTACACCCAAAAGTTGTGAACATTTGCACTTCTACAAATCAAGCAGCGAGTGGTGTGAATTTTTATTTTTTCACACTGGAGAGGCACAGCAGCAGCACACTCTCCATTGCTGAGGATGACAACTTAATAAACCCACCTTGCTGTGATGAGGGCAGCCTGACCCCCATTTTGATGAATAAAGTGCCTGGGCTCCAACAAAAAGGATAAAGTTAACAATGTGTGCCTCTAATCCTAATTTTTACATTCACACAGGCAGAATTCAAAATTGCATTGGCCAAGCCCCACAGCCACCCATCATTCTTGCCTTTTTGTTTATCAGTCACTTGATATTGTAATGTTTTTTTTTTGCTATTATTATGATTTACTTTTATTAAAACACAGTGAAATACTTTTTGACAGTTCAGCAGTCAGGTGAATTGTGACTGCTAGTTTGTCCGTTATTGCAACAACAAAAACCCCTGAAGTGTAACGGTCTCCAACCTTATGGACAAATGAAAGAATGCATGATGGGAACGTCCAGTGAGAATGCAGGCAAATTCCCAAGTCCTGCCTCCCTCACTGCAATTTTAAATGCACTAACTGAGAAATCAACCTGAAATCGTCAGAGTCTGAACTTCTTTCTTTGTTGCCAACAGTGTAAATTCAATAATTGACAAGGACAGTCACAGTCAGTAATTTCAATCATTTATGAAGTCAGATATCTTAAGAAGAATATGCAGTTTGCCTTTAGTAGTTTTGGCATTTGCCCTGTTCAAAAGAAATGTCAAAAATATATTAAAAATGAAACTAGAATTTCTTTGATCTTCAGTTGAGTTACGAAGCAATTATAATAAGGCAATCCATTTCATAATTTACCCATTAATGCCATAAGGGCTTAGAGTTATGGAAAAGTTAATAGATCTAATAGAACCATCCAACATTTCCCTGAAATACTATCTTGTTAAAAAAAAAAAAAAAGCAAATTGGATCTATTCTACACTGTTTTACCGCCTTTCGCAATAGCACAGTCCTTCTCAAATAGTGGGGATGCAAAGCCAGGGGGGGTGCGTATGACATGATCCCGGGGAACATGCTTTGCTTTTTGCCATGTAAAGTGTAATTGTTCATCCACGGCAGCAGGTGGTGCATTTTCAAAGTCTGCGTTGGAGTTTAACAACTTTTCAAATTGCTGTCAACAAACCCCTCGAGAGACACCACAGAGAAATATGTAACAGTAACGAAAAGAAAGGGAGAGAGACAGTGGTAGAGAGACAAATGAAAGTCTCCCAAAAGCTGAGACGAGGAAATATAACGAAGCTTATCTAGCATTTGGATTCACTATGACAGCGACGACAAGAAAAAGACCATTTTTTTACCTATTTCTTTAGACTAAAAACGTTAAATATATTGGTGCTGCTGTGTAAATTTTTCAGATCAATTTATATTTAATTTTATTTATTGATTGAATTATTTTTCTCAGCATCAAATGGTTCAGTTGGTCAAAACATTTTCTAGTTTAAATAAGGACTGACATTTACTTTTTTAATTTTAGCTAATTGACGCTTTTTTTTTAGACTGTGACTGCAAAATAAAGTAATATTTGTTGAAAGTTGATTTATATACCTTTTTTCTTTTGTTAATGTTAAAAAGGATACAATTTAAGGTATATTTATACAATTTTGACAGATAATGATCTTATTTAGAGTAACGGGGGGGGATTTTCTCTTTCCTAGGGGGGGGCTTTGCAAAAAATACTTGAGAAAGCACTGCTATAACAGCTGTGTACTCAATATTTGTGAAATGTGGGGGCATTATTACTGGAAACAAAGAAAAGATTAAAAGTTTGAGATTTTCTACTTTTCAAAGAAAATGGAAAGAAACCCCAGAAGATGCTGCTGCCGAGCCGCTCCTTCTGAATTAAATATTCTACTGAAGACAGCTAAGATTTCTCCAAGGTCGCTCCCCATGAAAAACCTTGTACATTCAGCAGGACAGAAAATTTGAAGTTGGTTCTGTTGACATTTAAAATAGAAGAATTAGTTCTGGAATTCTTAATTTGGGTTCTTTAAAATCAAACTTGAGCTGTTTGGAAAACGAAATAATGGTTTTGTTCAGTAGAAAGTCAAAAACTTGATGATTAAATATAAAGGTTCCACTTAGGCTTCACTCGTCAAATTGATCTACAAAAACATTTGTTCTTGTTTTTTTCTTATATTAGTCAAATCTGCAGTTGTGCTTTTCTTGACTTTGTACTTCCCAAAAGTTAAAGTCCACAAAAGCCTTAAACCTTTAACAATTCTGAAAGTATTATTTACTTTTTTTTTTTAAAGTTATGATTGATTTGAATTAACGCATTTGTAATGACATTTTAAATGTTCAGTTCTTAACACAATTATTATTTTTCCCTGAATATAACTCCAATCAATAGAGGAAGGGTTAGCTGGAGTTTACAGCTGTCAAACAGAGAACAATTTCAATGCACTCATTAAATAAGTCAATTATTCATGGCTGTTTACTTACTGCAAATCCAACAGGACAACATTTCATTAAAAAAAAAAAAACTTTCCTGGAATAAAAAAAGGTGGAATATGGTTTAACTTGATGAAAGATGAAAAATAAAAAAATGAAATGAAAAAAAAGAAAACATTCTTTACTTTTTTTTTCAAATGTTCTTTTTTCAACTAACTGTAAGCTATCCACATTTCGCTGAACTGTGGTTTCTCACCGACTTACAAGCATTTCTGAATTCATGGAAACATTTTGCTGTGGGATTAGATCTTACCTAAGAACCTTATTTACTAAAACAATTTGGTAAATGTAGTTGTGTTTTACAGAAGCAAAGTTTATGAATAATTCTGTTACAAATTTTTTAAAGAACACACCGGTATATGAAAATTAAAAAAAAAAAAAAGAAAACGCCCCTCACCTCCACGGGTGGTTTCTCACACAAGCTCGGGTCCTCTACCATGGGAGCTTGAGGGTTCTACGCAGTATCTTATGTTTCTAGCTGTTCTTAGCTTTTCTGGACTGAGAGGTCTGAGGTCTTTCCAGGTATCTGTTGTAGCCACTCCTCCAGCTTGGGGGTTACTGCCCCGAGTGCTCCAATTACCACAGGCACCACTGTCACCTTCGCTTTCCATACTTTCTCCAGTTCTTCTCTGAGTCCCTGGTATTACTCCAGTTTCTCATGTTCCTTCTTCCTGATTTTCCCATCGCTTGGCACTGCCACATCCACCACAACGGCTTTCCTCTGTTCTTTATCCACCACTACAATGTCTGGTTGGTCCGCCATTACCATTCTATCAGTCTGGATCTGGAAGTCCCAGAGGATCTTTGCTCTTTCATTCTCTACCACCTTCGGAGGTGTTTTTCCCATTTTTACCTTGGTTTCCAGTCCATATTCTGCACACATGTTCCTGTATATTATTCCAGCCACTTGGTTGTGGCGCTCCATGTATGCTTTACCTGCCAGCATCTTACCCCCTGCAGTTATGTGCTGGATTGTTTCAGGCGCCTCTTTGCACAGCCTACACCTTGGGTCTTGTCTAGTGTGGTAGATCTGAGCCTCTATCGCTCTGGTGCTCAGGGCTTGTTCCTGAGCTGCCAGGATGAGTGCTTCAGTGCTGTCCTGTAGGCCAGCCCTTTCTAACCATTGGTAGACGTAAAACAAAAAATATTTACATTTGAGTAATGCATTACCTAAGTTATGGTTATGAAAGAAAAAAACACCACCCTGTTGTGTTCCTCTTTCCCAACTCCTCGTTTATTATTTTGTGTGGGTCTGAGTGTGTGACTGAGCGTGTAAGCCAGAGTGAACAGTTCCTGGCTTGCTCCACTCAGGTTGCCGCTTACCTGTGGCTCATTGTGTAATCAAGTGAGAAGCCTCTTAAGTTCCACTCTATCAGGCAACACCAGGGTGTAACAGTCCCTTGTAAAGTACAGACAGCTAGTTTTAAACTAAGTTCTGTGAATTCCTGGAATATTCCAGTTTTTCTTAAGGTGCAGGAATCTCTGACTTGTCATGGTCACTACTCAAGACCACAGAGGGATTACATCTTTACCCTGACTGCTGTCAGCAGCCCTTCCATATCGGTGCTATTTAGTCAGATATCCATCAAGCCAGTGCTATGAACCTTTTGTTTAAATATTTAATGAAGGAGTTCAATTTGCTAAATCCCCAATTTCCAGAGTTTAATTTTAAAAAGCACAAATTAATCCAAAAGGACATGCGGTTCAGTTACTGAAAAAGACAGAGTGGGAATGTTTGCTCACAGTAATTAGAAAATGTCTGGGGATGTAAATTATAAAAGCTCTATAAACACTGACTCCCCAGGTTAGTGTGCAAACAATCAGTTGCAACTGGCTGCTTTGAGCAGTTTCCACTTTTTTCTTTCATTAATTTAGAAATTTTAAAAGATACCAAAACATTTCAAATACTTGGGGGTCCTTATTTTCAAATTTCATGAGGGACGCAGGTCAAGGTGAGATCCAGCAGATTAAAATTGTTTTGAAAGTTGTGTATGAGGGTGTTGGGGAAAAAAAAAAAGCTCCTTGGAGGTTTTTTCTACCAATCACCACGCTGTCATAAACGGACCTACACAGGAAAAAGACGGAAAGAAAATCTTTTCTTCACCACTGCCCCACAGTTCAGGATTGCCAGTTTAAAAACACATAAATGTCTGACGAGTGTCAGCTCTCAGAAAGATGAAAAATATTTACAAAATGCCAAAAGTGTATTAAGTTGATGCTTTAAAGATGAATCATCAAAGTGTTGCATACAATTTGCCTTAGCAAGTAATTGAGGTCATGACCTTGCATCATATGTAATATGAATTTACTGAAATGTATTTAAAAATGTAATCTCAGACAAAATCTTATGAGGACAGTGATTCCAATGACTGACTGAAAATGATTGAGGCAGATTTCTGTATTAACCTCTCCTACATTTTGTTCCTCAGTGATATGTGTGCATATTTTCTGTTGTGTCATTAAAGTCCCAATCTGATCATCTGTTGATCTGATTTAGGAAGGCTTTCAGAAGTCTTTTGATAATGCAGTTTTAAGCGAAAATTTAAAGAATAAATACATAAATAACTGTCATTTTCTAGGACATAGTTGTGGGCAGGACTGTTGGCTTGGATCAACCCTTCCCCCACTTCCCATCATCTATCTGCGTAAACACTCTCCTAAGCTATCTTCCAGCCCCTCACACACCCAACCTAGCATTACCCCAACAGTTTTGAGGCAGATGCCATCTCAGATGATGAAAACAAAGACGTGCAAGTGGATGCATCAGAATGGAGCGGAGCAGGGAACTTGTGGCCCGCCAATTGTAGCTTCTAAATCTAAATCATGACTGCAAGTTTTTTCAAACAACATTTTTTTTGTCTGCTCCGGATTCACAATGCTTTGAATTAAAAGTTTAGAAATGCCATTTTGAGCTTAATTTTCCTTATATGAGCTCCATCATGAGGAAAATGCTTCAAGAACATGCTAAAAACATATTTTTCATTGGATAGGGTCTCTGAGAGTGTTCCGCATCCAACAATCATAAGATCGGCGTTTGAGCATTGTGATTGATTATATCTACAGGTGTGGGGTGAATGTCACAGTATGGCCATAGTAGGACCTCCATTGAAATATAACTGAAAAACGCAGACTGACCTGATCGCATAGGAATAGAACACTTTTTGCAGAGAGAATGAAAGAAACGAAAATGAAAAGCTCACCATCCCCTGCTCATATTCACATATTCCTTGAAGACACGCTGTCAAATCATTGGATTTGTATTTTTAACACATAAAAAGGCTTGTCAAAAATCCCCAAAAGCACTATTTTTTTTTTTGCTTTCCTTCTTTGTCCAGGAAGCAGAAACAACCACAACTACCCCAAAAATCTGCACTATGTTTCAAAAAGGACCACCGCTGAGAACATCACTGTAGAACTGTGTGGGTTGAAAGCTACACGGCTCCTGAGCAAAAAAGACCTACGCCGCACAACAAAAAACTGCTCGGTATATTGTAAGGATAGAGGCTCCCACACTTAGAGAATATCTGCATAAACCGAGTGATGAAAGAGGCCAAAAACATTATATCGAGCATTACCTCTAACAATTCAGCCCAGTCACCCACTAAACTGCTTCAGAGGGAAAAAAAAAAAGAGCCCACACAAATAGACAGAGCAACGGCTTCTTTACTGAGCCGTATAGCCTTCATCTTCAGCTCATCTCCCCCAACCACACCCACCTACCTATTACTCAGACTGGTAGCACACCATTTTTCAAAAAATGTGCATGCAACATATCTGCTGTCTGATTCTGTTGTGCTGCCAAGTGGTTGTTTTTTCATTCTGCAGATTCTAAGCTTGGCTAAGCTTTATATCACACTTTACTGTGCAGCAGCGAGCTAGTGCAGCTGCTTCACCTTTGCACAAAGAACAACTCTCCCTCTGATGATCGGGCTGTCAGATGAAAGAAAAGAAGAAAAATGGTGTCACATAAAATCATGAAGACTTCCCAAACTTCACCAAAAGATCTGATGGTATGCGATTGTTTTTGTTTGGTTTGTTCTAATTACATGCCCAGTCAAATGTTACCTGTTCATCAAAGATCCAGTGTTTGAGCATTTCAAATAATTTACAAAGATTAAGATATTAAAGCAAATTTAAAAAACAATTTTAAACATTTTCTACATAACAAATAAAATAATAATCTTTCACTGATTTGCACAGATAGTTTTGAAGAGATTTTTATGCCATCTGCCCTTCCTGACACAACCTTGTATCTTATCCAGGCTGGGGACCAGCACAGGGAGACCCAGACTTGGGCCCCCCTTGTGTCTACATAGTTGCTCTAAGCGTATTCACCACACTGGATGAAGCTCAATGCGCCCCCCTTGGAAACAAACCCTCATGCGGCACACGCAGCCAATTGAGCCATCCAGCTGCTTAATTCTAAAATATTTATGTTGATTCCAAGTCCCACAGATGTTTGGATCACTTGCTTGATTTTCTGGCAATTAGTTAAAAATGTGTCTGAGACACAACAAAAGCTATCAAATTTGAGGACATTTTTTAAAAAGAGAAAATGCAAAAACATAAAAATTTCTCTTTCAACTGGTTTGATGTATAAATTTAATAATTAACGCTGGTCTGACACGACTGCAACGTTTGTCACAGTAATAGTAGAGACAAATCTACTAGCATCTACAACCAAACGTTTCAGAATGAAGGATAATTGCTCCATCCTTTTTTGGAGAAAAAAAAAGGTTCATGTTGTCCTTAAATTGAAGAGTCAGTGGTAAGCCCATAATTTGATATCATCAGTGGTGTTGAATGCAGCCAAGAGGTTTAAAAAGCAGCAACAAAACAATTCCACAGCAATAAAGAGAACATCTGCAACTTTAAGTAAGGAAACTTACCACAATGATATATTCTAACATTTAAGCCTAAAATTAAAAATAAAAGAAAACCAAATTTAACTGGTAGTCTAAGTAAAATATGGATGAACAATTTTCTTTGTGTCAACCCAAGACCAAATGTTTTCTTAGTTTACAAATTGTAAGATGAAAAGATGATGGTAAACTGCTTTTTCTGGTGTAAACAATTTATTTTCTTTTTGGCCCAATTTAGGGTTTTGAGTTATTTTACAGCTGAAAAGAAACAAAGCATTATTTGTTTAGTGGAAATCAAAGCAATATTTAACTTTTGAGAAATGTCTAATTAGAAAACTTTGATTTTTATACCCAAATTCATGAGGTTTTTTTTTTAATCATTTTGACTCATTAATTTCTGGCATTTGGACACTGTAGTGTTTAAGTGAGGCGTTTTGGTCAGCCTTGTGGGGGTTTGATTGGCTAGTGTCAATTCAAACCTGCTATCACGAGCTACACAGGTTAATCAATGGCTTTACCGCCCTGGCAATCAAAGTGAATGAGACGCCAAAGTGTTTTCGCTTGAAACTTACACTTGTGTGCCGTGTCTAATGGATTCTCATTCAATAAATGATGAGCAGCGAGTCAACAGCCGCCTGGAATTAGAGGAATTGAGTTACTTTTCCAGAAGCCGAGCAGATAACATGCCTATAATGTTAAATGCTATAAAAGTTCCATTTTGTGTTGCTTTATTGGTGTAACAATACATGTATCACAAAGCCTGCAGCTCTCTGATAACACATTCACAGATCACAGAGCATGTGTGCATGTGGGTGTATCCATGGTAAACAAAAGGGTATGTTGTTGGTTTTTCCAACCTCTATGAAAATAATCTCTTTGCCCCTTAAAAATAGTTGTCATGATTCAACTAAAAAACGTCTTTTTTCTGAGTTTGTCTTTGTGGGCGCAATAGTTATTGTTGAGCAAAAGTGATCACATTTGGCGACATGAACTGTATACTGTGGAAGTAAAAGGTTTGTGCTTTAAAATAAAAAACTGGGATTTTGCAAAGGGGGGCATGTGCATATGATTTTCAGTTACCATAAAAATGGTGTCACGCTGTAGGCATGCTTCCAAAACGTTTCACCCCGGAAGTGTGATGGATGTGAAATTACTGACACCACTTTTGATGGACAAACAGCAGCAACGGACTGTAAACATTTCACATACTTCTAATGCTACGTTCACGTAGAACACAACTCACACGTCAAAAACCCACCTTTCTATTAACAAGTGTTAAATTTGCTAGTCGATGATTGACCAAACGTGATCATAGATTCAACGCTCCAGATACGTGTGGGAGGAGCTAGTACTAAAGGTTTTTATTCTTGTCACTACATACAGTAGAAGCTTTTGATTGTATATCTCATTTACAACCCATGAATGATGTTGAGAGATCCGATGTATTTACTTTAAAGAGCTCTACAAAAGCATTGTTTGTCAAGTCTCCATGTATGGGATCATGAGATCATTCAGAGCCTCTCCCAGTACAGCGAGCTTCACCTTCATGTCATCAACACATCACAGGCCAAAGCTGAGTTCCTGATTGATTGATGCGACACAACAATGTATAGACTTTTTAACTTTCAACTCGTCGTTCCACGATGACCAAAATATGCAGCTGCCAGGCCGACGTGGCGTGCCCAATGCTCAAATTGTGACGCAGGATCTCTAATTGCATCTGTACATTGACTTAACATTAAAACTAGACGCCCCGATGTGCGAATCACATTTGGTGTGAACAAAGCATAACCAGCACTTGTTTTGTGTCATTCCTCTGGTAGTCATGTCTCAGTCCAAAAATAAAATCATGATTAGTAAAATATTAAGAAAATTACCATTTAGTCATTTTAAATAAAATTGTTAAACAATATAATTAAGTTTATACTCCCAAAGATATGTATTTATTGTTTCATTAAGGATTTAAAATGTCAAAATTACATGGGTAACTTGACCCCCTTTCCCTGTTAAACTGGTAATATTTTCATGAAATGAGCCATAGCAACCAATTTTCTGGGGGGTGTATTAACAGCAGTTAGATACACATGTAACCTTCTTGCTGTGTAAGACCATAGTCTAGAAAACGTCAATTTAACCACATTTTCCCATTAAATGTCTCTTAGAATCAGAAATGATACCATAGTTTAGGCCTATAATAACCATAGTGGCTAATAGACGTCTAACCATGTCCGTAACCCCTTTGACTGCATGAAATTTACCAATAAGGAAGAGTTTTCCGCTGTTTTGATCTTTGGGCATCTTTTTCTTTATCAGAGGAAGTGATGAGAACATGGCCATCTGCCAGTGCTCTTAAGCACCACACAAAAATCAATAACACCAGCCTTAAATGTATCTTGACACAAAAGCAGAACACAATGACATGATCTTAGCTGTTGTCAACTGCCAAACCATTTTAACTCCCAAACCAAAAAAAAAAAAAAAAAAAAAAAAAAAATCAGTGCTAATGAATGAGGCGTGAAAACACTGCACTAACAATAGAAGCGGTGATAGGGATGTCACTCTCGTCTTTATTTGTTCGAGTCTGGCCAGTTGAATGCATTTTCTCTCAGCTGAGTAGCTTTTCCTGTCCTTCAGAAAAATACACTGATCAGCCACAATGTTTAGGTAGGTGGTACATGTCAAAGTAACACCCACATAAACACCAAGACCTTTGCTGTTTCTGCAGAGCATTGCATTGCAACAAGATGATCAATGTTATTCACTGCTTTCAATGTTGTGTTTGACTGGTTTTAAGACACGTTCTTTTCAATTTCCTTCTAATCTTGTTCAAAGAGATGTTGTCTTTCTCTGTTTTTCTCACCAGATGAGGGATGGCTGTTAGCAGATGGGGGTGCACGGCCTGATTCTTCAAGAAAGAACATTTTCTTAGCACACCTGAAGGCTGAATCCACCACCCCCTGCAAGTCATCATCAATACCCTTCGATTTCTCTTTATTGTTAATTTTAAGCCCGTCTCCTGCTCCTCTAGTTTTGACCTTACAAGATTTAACATCATTCAGGCAAACAACAAAGGTGTTAACTGTGAATGTAGACAGCATTTCTTCTTTTACATAAGGTTCTATTATGAGGTAATTACTTCACAAAAGTAGATCCACAAACATAATGTGAGAGTTTTCTGAGATACAAAACCAGAGGTCACACGTGACTTAGAAACGGAGTACTTTGACATGATATGAAGACATGCAAAGAATTAAATGTATGAGAAGTCTTGCAGAGAGACTTTGAGAATCAGGGGGTTGCACAGTCGGAGATTCTAATCCTGGTTAGATGAGCAGCAAGGGGTGTAGTCAGGACAGCCCTGGGAAGATCTAAGAGAATGTGAAAGTGTCTAGGTGTGGTCTTTTGAGACACACTGGATAAGATTATCTACAATCTTTAGCTCAAAAAATCTAATCTTAAAATCAGTGGACTTTCATAGAAAAGCCAGTGAGAATTGAGGAGAACAGGGTTATGGTGTAGCTAAAAGAGCAAAGTCTATGGAAGATACTGTTATAGTTGGCATAGTTTAAAAATGGGATGTAGGTTATCAATGCTGTTTGACAAGGTTCACCGAGTGACTGATTATTTGTACATATTCCATATAAAGTGGCACTTCTAATGCCTGGAGTTCACACTGGACAAGCAGGAAGGGGCTTCTTTTTTCTTTTTCTACTGTTTACTAGCGCATGTCTGCCACCTACAGTTGGAAGAGGCTTAGTGAAAAATCTCATGAATCTTTCTCCAGACTTTTTCTTTCACAGCTCTATTGTAATAAATGAAAGACTTGGTGTCATATAATTCCAGCTGGGCACAAACCACAATTATGAATTTCTCTACCATGATTAATTTTCAAACTGTCTGCACTTTGTGAATTAAAAGGGATGCCTTCCATATGTCACTATTAAATCCGAGTCCCTGATTGGTCAAAGTTCAACGTGGCTGATGCAATCCGACGCATTTTCTGCATAGAGCCCAAAATGACTGTAGCAACTTGCATAACCACATGTGACCACATGTGAATCAAAGAATTTTGAACGTGGAAGTCACGTATGACTTTTCATTGGTAGTGACTGTCTAAAGGCGGTCCAAACATAGCTTAGCTCAAGAATCACAGCTAATTATTATTAAATACATTGTTTAATCTGTGATCTAATTGAATAAAGCATAAACCTGTTACGGAAGGGTTTCTGAATCTGAAAACCATCTTTATCAAAGATCAAACAGGTAACTGGACAAATACCAGACGAAAGAGATTTCAGTTGCTCCAGTGGAGCCGCAAAGTGGCCACAAACCTGTTGTGGTGCAGTGTAACATAAAATGCAAAACTGTTAGTTCAGCTCTCAATGGGTCTCCTGTGTATAAAACGATATTCTCATTTATAAATGTCATCCTCTATGAATAGTTTACTTCTAGCTTTTTACTTCACTGGGTTGTCTTAGCTCATGCAAATGAATTTAAATGCAAAGTCCCACAGCACAAGTTGTCAAGATTGTTTCTTTAAGCTTGTTCTTTCATGTTGTAAATATAAACTGTGCAACCTTACCTTTCTAAGTAGGTAGGAGTTTAACTGTGCAGTGTTTATTGCTGAGTTCACTCATTTAGTTTAAGAAAGTACAGTCGGAAAAAAATAGAGAAAAAAGTTTGAAAAGTGCCACATTGACCCGAGCTTTAGAGGATATTTATCAAACATTGTACTGAATCTGGGTAAAAAAAACATTAGCATTTATGTAGACGGTTAAAAGTTCGCCAGAGACAGCCTTCAACCAGATTACCTTCTGAAAGAGTGAGTATTCGCTGTATTGTGCTGTAGTCTAAAAAGTGTTAGTCATGCACAGGATTTACTGGCTTGCCTCCATCAGTGCATCATTTCTGAACAAGCTTTCCCTGATTGTCGGTGAGCTGTCAAGGTCAATTACTGTAGTGACAAGTATTGGTTAAAAACTGGCCATCCACACCTCTGAGTCCTTGGCAAAGTCTTTGTTTTAATTTGAATGAGATGAGAAAAAGCGCTGCTGGAGATCCCAAACTCAAAGTAATTAAAGGACAGACATGAAATATGAGTAACTTTGAGAACTGGCCTGCTTGGATGGTGAAATGTACCTTAACTCTTCTTTATAAGTGCATATCCCAGATATGAGGACACCTCTACATGTTTGTTTTCAGTAGGTTTAAGCTTATCAGAAAAGAACCTCTTCTTAGGGAGCTTCCTCGTGGCTTGGAGAGTCTCCTGGAAAGGTTCTTGTACACCTCTTCATCAATGACTGTATAATAGAACTGGACTGAGTGACCCCTCCCCCCTGACATTCCAAATAAGAATTACTCGCTGGTTCCAAAAAGCAGAAATCAAATATATGTCTATTATAAAATGAACAGCTATTGCAAATATTTGTCAGAATAATCATACTTGCTCTACTAGATTTTTCCTAACATGTTCTTGATAATCCAATTTTTTAATTATTTTTTTTTCTGTAGTGCACGTCATAAATTGACCAACCAGGTGCCTCAATAAAAGTAGGTGGTCTCATGTTGAACGTTTGAAATATTTGATTGACAGATTCTCTAGAGCCTGCTTTTAAGAAGTAGGGTTGTGGACTTCTAACAAGCTCACTCCTGATTGGTGAGTGAGCTCAGAAACACTGACTCTCACCGACTTAGCCCAATCACTGCTTACTGACCTTGCCTGGCTCCAACTTGGTTGTGTCATCATGAAAAAATGGCAACTGAATTGACTTAATTTCATTGGAACCAGAAATAAGCCATTTTCTATGAGTGACATCACACTTAGTCGGCTCAGTTCTCTTATACAGCCAATTCTCTTTACTCAGAACACCATGATCCTGGCCAAAATTAACTTTCCCCTGCCTTCTTCCTTAATTTTCACACTCAATCCATAAAAACCAGCCTTTTCCTCTTTGGAGTTGAGAAGTGAACCAGGCTGGGATATTTTCAATATCCTGACAGACGCAGAGATTTAGATGCTTGATGCCTTTCAAACTGATTCTCTCTGTCAAACTGTTAGATTTGTTAGTTCTTTTTTTTGGGGGTAATCTTCAGGTAACTGTGTGTTCAGTTTTGTTGAAAAAAAAAAGACAAATGGTGTGACAGATCTTAGAATAAAACATTAAACTCACTGTATAGAGTATTGTTGGCCTTTTAATTACAATTATGTAGTTTATAGCTAAAAACCGGTGGCATTTTCTAGGACATCGTTTCTGAAGAGCGGCAGTAGTTTATTAGATATTTGCCTCTGAGTTTTGGGGGGAATCATCGCCACGGAGCAACCGTACTCCTTTTCCCCTCCCCGTTTTAGAGAGCGACCTTGTAGCCCACAAAGCGTGTTTTCTACTTCACATATATGCTCTTTTTCAAACAGCATTATTTTGTCTGCTTGTGTTTCACAATGATTTTAATAAAGGTAATTTTAAGCCTAATTTCCTGTCCATCATTAGCAAAATGCCACAGAAACAAGTAAAAAAAAAAAAAAATCCCCCACCAAAAACTTGATTTTCAGCGGAGGAGGTCTTTTAAGATTGTTGTACAACTTTTTGAGAGGTTTGATTAACATTACTTCTTTTCTGCTGTACCACACCATCAGCAGATTTTACTTACAGTTCTAATGTCACTGTGCCCTCATCTCCCAGTCCTGCATGCTCTTTCAATCGATTGGAAATCAATATTTTAGTCCACCCTTCAGCTCCCCCCTCCTCTCCCTATCTTCAGTCCTGCATTGTGTTTTTGCCGCTTAACTTCTATCTGCATTCCTAAAGATGTCGATTCCTCTAACTGTGGAGTCCAGCACCAGAAAAAATGTAAATGAGCAGCTTTCAAGCCAGTGTCAACACTTTACAAACATTTTGGATCATCACTGTCCTGATCTTGTTTAGCTTCTCTGCTTAATCAACCCGATAAAGAATCAATCATTCAAGCATTATAGTGGAAAAATGGTGGAAGATGAAAAGAGAAAAGCTGAGAACCAGTATCTGAGTCACCTCCCAGCTGGAGTGTACTTTTTGATGGATGGGTGCTGGTGCAGGCCTGGATGGACGTCAAACTGATGGCAGCATTAAAGGAGCATCCCACTCTAACTCTTGTCACTTACTGAGGACAGGCTGTCCACCAATCACGAGCTGAAACTGCTGAACTCATCAAGACAGAAACTTTGTGTCCATTTCCTACCAAGTCAGCCCAGAGTAACTTCAGTAAGAAAAACATGAAGAGAATCCATGTGTGCATTCATACAACTTTGATAGGTTTGATGTTGCTTCAAAAATCAAATATTTGATGTTGATAAGTAAAAGATGAACATAACTCCAAAAACTGTTAATAATACTTGTTCTTTTACATTTTGAAACAAATTTGCTTAGGATGTGCTTGGAAGGAATTCCTTCACATTGCGATCCGCCTCTGCCTGAAAACTTTTACTTCAGCTTGAGAGGCGGGTGAGTACAGAACAGACACTTGCAGCAGCAGTGTTGGAGTTTGACCGGCTGGTTAGTTTGAGCAGAGAACAACGTGGCCTGTCCATGCAAGCATGCAAGGAGCATCGAGCATTCTGTCCCAACTGCTGAAAGACCCACTCCAATGAAAAATGTGTTTTTAGCATGTTCTTGTAGCATTTTTCTCAATATGGAGAACATATATTAGGAATATTAAGATTCAAACTGTGTTCATAAGTATTATTTATCAAGCCATAAGCTCCCTGCTCCTCTCCATTCTGATGCATCCACTTGCAGATAAATAGATCCTTGTATGCCTTTGTTTTCCTCATCAAAATTGTTTGGCTGGATAGTTCCAATATTGCTCGCATTTTTGTTGCCCTGCTAATGTTAGCTTGAGGGTGTAAGCAACAGGAGAGAGTGTAAACATGATAGGAAATTAGCATTAGCTTAGTCACACTTCCTGGATGCTGGACACCTGACTCTCAATCAATCACAGCATTCTTAAGCACTTCACTGAACTGAGATGAGTGGAAGTATTGTTTGTGCCACTCTGCTTTCATTACCAAGAATAGTATCTGGATCTGATTTTCTGTTTCCTGTTTCTGTTTTCTGACCCCGTTTCCGACTCAGTTTGCGACTCCGTTTGCCTGCCACCTGCCCCGACTCTCACCTCCTCCTGTCTCTTCTCTGATGCTCCCATGCCTGTCATTGACCCCTGACCCTGATTTAGCTTTGTGAACTTTTAGCTAAACTAACAAACCTGCTGCATTTGGAACCAGCCGTCTGCCTGTTCTTGTGACAAAAGGGTGAAATGAGGCTAAAACTACGGTACTCACAAATTGAGTATCACCTTTTGATATCCCATTAGTTCTCCTGACCAACAACAACACGTCACTGCCCAGCAGGGGGGGAAACAAAAACATATGTCTATGACCTTTCATTATAAAAGCAATATAAACAAGAGATTGAGTGGTCAACAAAACACCCTTTGATTATTGTAATTTTTTTATAGCTAATTAATTCTGTTGTAAAAGTGGTTCAATTACAATCAAATAGTTAAGCTCTCCCTGTGCCTACTTGTCTTTATTGCTTCTGTTAAAAGACTTCTAGTTTCCCATCTCAGTTTAATAGCGTTTTCTGAATTGCTACATGAGTCTTTTTAGTCTTTTTGTAACACAATTGCTAAGGTAAGGCTTTAAAAATAGAGATTCTCAATATTATATTATATTATATATATAATATACACACATACATACTTTTTTTTCTGTAACACTTAAATAAAGGCAACATTAGATATGACTTTTTTAATGATCCACATGAAAAGCCACTGTTCTTCATAAGAAGGGAAGATTGAACCGCCACTCTGGCAAATTTCCCAGAAGGTCTTTTCCAATCGCGTTGTGGTTTGCGTTGACTTTTATTTCAATACCACAATCAGTTCTCTCAAAGTTGTCTCATTCCCCCCGTCCTGAGTTTGACCTCTACGGTTCCTCTTCACTGCCATTTGCTAATTGCATTGCAAACTGTGATGGCAGCAATTATTTTACGTCTCAGACTGCTAGGCAGCTGTTTCGATGAGTTCAAACCAGCTGATTACTGGGACAAGGTTTTGTTTAAAAGTAGGAAATGCCATCATTTGGCTTTCAAATGCATACGGTAAACAAAGCTATGGTAATTAAAAATGTAATTCCTAAGGTAATTAAAATCTGATTTCCACAAAAAAAAGTCTTAAGCTGTGCTTCATTGCCTCATTATAGATAATAATTTTACAGAAACTGATCTAAAATCCACGATTTGTTTTTTGTTTTGTTTTGGTGTTCAACATTCTTTCATTGTGAACATTCACATGCACATCCCTGTTTAGTTGTGATCGTTGTAAATAAATGCAGCTCGGCACAAGCATGCAGTAAAAGGCTGACAGTTTTGATGGAAGCCCTTTTTTAATGCGAGTTTAGGAGATGGGGTGATGTAGAAATTTTCTGGCACAACAGCATGAGTTGATCATCACGTTTAGTTTTTTTTTGCTTAACAAATAGGTCAAGTTGACATGTCCATTTGTGTCTCCTGTTGATAATGAATTTTATGATATGACACAGAGGCTATGTGCGCAGCATGACTGCAGGTATGCTCCTCAGGAAGCTCACATTCTGTCCACATAAGCTCAGTACTTTTACGCAGATCCACTGGTGGACTTAGCAGTATTGGGGCCCTGGGTGAACAATAACATGGAGCCCTCTGCAGCAGTTGTATTAATTTTTTATTTCTTTTAAATCACCTGGGGCAAATTATCCATCGTATAACTTTGTCACTGGCCCCCTTTTGGACAGTATCAGTGTGAAGGATGTTTTGATATTTATTTAAAAAGTGAAATTACATTTAAATATGTAACAAAAGTATTTTATATACAATATTTTTACTTGGAAAAAATATTGAATTTTTTTGAATGCGCCAGTTTGTTACTCACTCACTTTCTAGAGGGAATGAATGAGGGTCATCTGTCTTTTCTTTGATTTGTCAGGTTTTACTGAAAAAATGAAAGAAAATTACTTGACTGATGGAACTAACAGTACCCTATGGGGTGTCTTCTATAAACAATAAAAATAAAAACTCAAAATTAAAGCTTTCTGCCTCTTGTTTTGCCTTTCCTCTCTGTTGCTGTCCTTTTTCTCATTTTTGACTTTCATTAACTTCATTTTAATTTCATTTGATGCTGTTGTACTTGTTCTTGTTTTTTCTTTCTTCCTTAACAATATTTTTGTTGTTGTTTAACTGACATTATTAGAAATGTGTTACTTGTGTTTCCTCTTCTTTTATTGCATCAACAGTATATTAATAATGATCATTTTAACTCACCTTACCGCTCCTTACTTTTTTTTTTAAATCTCCCCAAATACTTCCAGTAGGACAGAGATGGGGGTTACGATTTAAGGAAATAGTTGAACTTCAAAAAGCAGTGAATTAGTAAAAAAAAAAAAAAATATGCTTTTCAATTTGTGGTGTGGATTTATGGAACGGTTTGGATAAAGGTTGAATGGAAGGTTGGATGAAACAGAGCAAAAGTTTACATGTATAAAAAAAAACATAAAAGATGTCACCGATGGAACTTTACAAGGCTAGAAATGATTAATAAAAACAAATAAACAAATGTCACTTTTGCATATGTGTTATACAGAGGGTAATTTGAATGATTTGAAGAAAACAAATGTAAATAGAAATATGCACAACATAAGGTGTTGTAAAAAGGGGTGAGTTCATTAAAGGTTTTTCTTCTACCCACTACTTTTGAAGCACATTGTTTTGTTTGATCTATCTTAAACTCTTACACTTGTTTTCATTCTGTCTTTGAAATAAAAAAAAATATATATCATCTTTCTGCTGGCTATGTTTCTTTTGACAGAATAGTCCATTGCTATACAGGGACGGGGGAGGAAGGAGCCCTTTCACATAAGCAGTCTTGTGCCATGTCAGTGATATAGTTTTTTTTTAATTTTTTTATTTATTTTTTTTTATGACTGCAGGCCCTCGGTGTTGGGGGCCCCAGGCAGCTTAGCCAAATGGTAAGTCCGCCCCTGCATAGATCTTTTCAAATACGTTTTTTCAAGAGCTTGTTCATGAGCGGCAATCATTTTTAGTTACGTTTTTCTTCTGTTGAAATTAAAAAAGTGACTCACCGTATTATTCTTTTTCTTAAAATGTTCCTTAAAATAACAATTTTTTCCCAGTTGTTGCATTCATCAATATCAATCCAAATATTGTTTTTACATTAAAAAGTGAATGAGTGTGAAGTTGCTACATCAATTTCTGACCAAACATGAGTGAAAGGTGGACCTTTACAAATGTTTGTAATCCCTGCTTTTTATCATGTAAACTATACTTAGACAGTTGGGAATCTTTGTCATATGACTATTATTGTACAAATTTCTACATGTTTATATAGTTTCTCACAGTCTCAAATTATTTTAAAAATGTATCTCATATGTTAGCCATGTGTATTAAAAGTAATAGGAAACAAATAACACAAAATAAATCTGAATATGATTACTAGCCCACAAAATGAGTTTTTACACAACCACGATTACCAGAAGTGAAAGTTTCATTACGTCTGCATTCAGCCTTGACTTTTTCTGTGTCAGAACCATCATTTGTTGCCTTTCAATAGATGATTACAAAACAGAAAATTATTCAATTCTTAAATAGGTTACAAGCTGAGAAGTGACTCAGTTGTGAATGTGGGTGATTTATGCATCTTGAGTATCAAAAGCATTTTTTCTTTTAGAAAGAATAAATGTCCTGTGAATTTTAGATTTGATACCAATTATTGACAAAAGCTAATCTTTTCTGTTACACAGTTGGTTGAATATGTATGCAAAACAATTAGAATAGGGAAAAATGCTTTTCAGTGATAGGTATTGAATGTTCCTATTTTTACCATCTCCTTTATTATACAGCTGATATTGCTTACAAATGATAATAATAATAGTAACTCACAAATAATACAGTAAATTGCATCTGGCGTTTTAATAAGATATTTTAATTTGTCCTCTTATGAGCAGAGTCACAGTTTGGTTGCAAAATAATTCAGAACTTCTGACACACACACTGTCAAAAACAAGAATGCATGCAAACACATTTAGTCCACTGTCATGTTAGGTTATAGTCTCATAAATAAATCTACTCGAGTACCAGGAACAAGAGGGGGTAAAAACCTGCAGCTGTGTTAGTCTCCATTTGAATGGACCTGCGCTGCAGGTATCACACTCCTATTTACACAGCTGATTAACCAAAGTAAGCACTTACCAATGCTGGGAGTAATCAGTGCAGACAAGATCATATGGTCACCCATTTGCAGGAGGATGACTTGAATTTGGAATTTGTGTATCTGCAAAACGACGCAACACACCAATGTTTTACTCTCAGGACACCAATCATGTTAACTCATAAAGGAACTGATTTCATTTTGTTTCTCCGAAAATAACCTGATGTTGTGTTTTTTGTGTGTGAAATCAAATCTATTTCTCATTACAGAGGCTGCGTTGGAAAGAAGCAATGTTGCATGTCTGTGGTATAACGTCGGACTGTTTTGAATAAAAGCTCTTTGTCTGATATTGGCTTTCTAAAAAAGAATGAAATAAATAAAGCTCTTTGCTAGAACTTCCCTTTCCAATGTGGAGTTGAGTCACGCAGCACAAGTATTATAGAAAAAAAAGACATTTCATTGAGTTAAATGACATGAGCAAACAAATATAGTGAAATAAGCTCTTTATTGTTTTCGTTTAACAGAAAAGGGAAAAAAAATCACTTCACTTTGATGACTTCTTCATTACCAGCCTCAGAGCCATTGTATTTCAATCCCAATGATAAATGCTGAAATTAAATAGAGTTGTGTCTTCTTTGATCAAAGCAGAAGAGGCTCTGCTCCAACATTAAGGGAGAGACGAACGCAAAAGATTTATGGTTCCGCCTTAAAGTAACATCAGACAGCGAGAACAAAGCACACTGTCTTGTTCCCACGGTGGCCACTTATCTTCCAATATGTTCTCTTGTCGCTTATGTTTACATGACATTCACGCTGACCTTTCTTAAGGCAAGGATAATGTCTCGAGTGTAACCTTTGTTGTTTGTGCTGAAATGTCTCCAGATGCTACTCTGCGCTTCAGACAGTATATTTCCAAATGAGCGCAGCCATCCCATAATCAAAAGTCTAAAAAGGATACCTTTGGCCCTTTCAGGCACTTCTTCCAATGGTAACTCCAAGAGGCAAACACATCTGGAGTTGTATTTTTTTTTTCCCTTTAACTTCTTCAAACGGTAAATAGCTTCCAGGCCACTTAACTCTGAATGCAGAATGAGATGACAGAATTTATGGAGCAATTTGCTTTGATCTTGGTGCCTTGTCCCCATTTTACAGGAAGCACCTGCCTCAAACACATTTCAAGAGATTAGGAGCGAGCTTGTTATCTTCCCACTCCACGTTTGTGTCTTTTACAGGACCGGAATTTCAATGCAGGACCAGACACTGTGAAACTGTTTCCAGAAGAAGCAGAACACAGACATCGTTCATCTGTTGCTAAAGTGTTGTTCAGCCTTTTCAAAGGCCTGCTCATGCCTTTTTTTAAGCATTCTCTCAATACTCTGAACAATGCTTTTAACTTTTTCTCTTCCTCAGAAAGACCCATTTTAGTTCCTCCTCACAGTCATGTGGTTGACACGGAGTAATTCTTTGTCGCACATACGTGGTATTTTTGCACTGGAAAATATAATTCTAAACCAAAGCCCAGCAACAGAGATCTCATCATACGGAAAACTCAATAGCTAAGAATGATTGTTTTTCTTTGCAACAGGAAAAAGAAACTCCCTTGGCAGCTATAACTGTAGGTTTCTCATAGAAAAAGTCATTTGGGCTCTAAAAAATTATGCATCAGAACATGACTGCGCCCATTTGCTTTAGGGCATCTTGGAAGTGTACATTGATGCTTGATGGTTAGTTTGAGTTATAGTTTGCATAATGTAATTGCATGTGGTTCTTGCTGCTTACTTCTTAATGTCAGCAAGCTCTATGCTGTTCTATAATTTCTTGCATGCCAACAAACATTTGTAACAACACAAATCATTAGATCTACAGGGCCTGGATATACAACTGTGCAGGCAAGTGTCCATTAGCGAAAGTGGCACATTAGGAAGCTTTGGATCTGGCGCAAAAGTAGTTTCACAGTGAAAATTGTGAAAGTCAGTCATGCTTTCAGCTTAATGATTTGAAGTTTTGTTTCTTCAGACGCTGACAAGTGATTTTAGTGAACACTCCAATGAGATTTTAACCCCTGGATAAATAAAAAGAAGCATATACTGAAAGGTTATCATGCAAGGCAGTTGGCATGCTGTGAATCTTTGGCCATTTATGCGATTGACGTGGTTTAGCTAATTCTTATGACGGAATTTTAGGGCCAGTTTACAAAAAATATTTTTTTTCAAATTATGACTTTTAAGTCGTAAATTGACAAGGAAAAAAGTCATAACTGTTAAATTATGAGAAAAAATCTTGTTACGAGGAAAAAACACCAAAGTTGTCTGTTTATCGGAGCCTTGCTTGAAGATGAAAGATGTGGAGTATTTTGTGAAGCTTTACTTCCCAATTGGATTCAAAAACAAAGAAATTCTGAACTTTTTGCTGCCTCAAAATCAGATTATTGTCAGTGGAGCCGGCTTTCTGGGGTTCGGTGTTGGTGAAGCGGAGTTTCATATGTAAAATAAGGAGATCAGAGAAACATCAGTTTTAGTGAAGAGAACCGTCACTTTATTTTTCTTTTCATACACATACCCAGAAGTCCATTTGTCTCATCATGAACCTGTCATGTGCACAACACCAATGCGGAAGGTAAATAATTGTTACATACGCCCCCTCCTCCAGATGAAACGGCCCGTTTCAATATGAAACAACAAAGATGAATGAAAACAGCCTGTTATATTAGCATTAGAACGTTGAAAATGACAAAAAGGTGCTCCTCCTCAGACAGAAACGTCTTACAGACGTAGAGATCCTGTCTTTCATAGAGGAAGAAAGGATTCAAGTGGACAGCTGCCTGCAGGGACACCGATGGCTTCATCAACGGGCTGCAGAGATCCTGCAAGCCACCCATCAATAAATGAAACATTAATAAATCGTAAATCAAACAAAGGAGCTTCCAAACATTTTTAACGTTATCAGTAAACATTCAGCTTACCTGTTCAACTAAGTTTAGTTGTTCTACTCTGCTGCCGCGTGTCTTTCAGTTGTTGCATTGTATATGCTCACTTCGACTTTAATCACTGTTTTTTCTCATAAATTTACAACTTTAAATCCTGTAATATTACTTTTTTACTATACATTAAAATTGGGTAAACAAGGCGTTGAAATGAAAGCTCAGTGGTCTTGTGGTAGAGTGTCTGCCCTAAGATTGTAAAGTCATAAGTTCCAACCCAGGCAGGGTCCTGAAAAAAAAAAAAATTGGACCTAATGCCTCCCTGCTTGACAGCCAGCATTAAGGGGTTGGAATGGGGTTAAACCACCAAAACGCCCCCAGCCTGTGGCTGTGTCTGTAGAACAAATTTCACACATCTTTAAAAATAAAACTGTTTCCACAAAATGAATTATATTGTTTTGTTATCCAACGTTTTCAATAAAATTGATCAGGACTTGTAAAGACCCTTGCAATAATGGCACAACAGAATCTGCTGATCTTCATGGATTACGTAAGCACTTCACTACTTGCTTCAGAATCCACTAGAATTACATCAGTTCCATAAACGGTTGAAGAGTTGTGGCAGTCTAAAGAATGTCAACAGTGGAGCCAAAGCTTCAGTGTTTAAGGGTAAATGTACACACCATAACCTCTGTGTACATATGCAGCTTTAAAGGTAAAATAAAGAAATAAATAATGACAAAGTTCATATGCTGCCTTACTTCTCTTTTTTTTTAAATGCTTCTTACATTTGCTTTGTTTTGTTTAGAATCTTGAGTTTAAATTGAATCTTCTGTTGCGTCTCGGCCTGTCATGAAACATCCCTCCCGTTGATGCCAGGTGTTTTGTGATGGGTTCACTTTTCATGGTAAGATGCATGTCTTAATTGGAACCTACTCTCATCTCTGTCACAGAAAGACACAAAGCAGTGTGGATTTGCAAGTACTGAAGGATTTTGTAGTTTTCCAGGTTAATTTGTAATAGCTTGGTAAACCCTGATATCATATGTTTAAGAAAACAGTTGGTCTGTTTTGGAACTTTTGATTGTATAGGAGATCTGGACCAAGTGAGTCCAACACCCATAGAAAATGGCATATTCTGAAGAAAGACTGTTAAAATCCCATGTCAGCAATAAAAGTTTCAAAAAGACAGCATGCTCTTTTAATCTGCTGATGTTTTTGTTTATATGTATACATTCATGATTAGATCATCATTCTACTTGCTGTTTGGAGGCAACTAGAACTTGCACCAGAAATATAACTTTGTTTGGTGGAGTGTGACATTTGTTTAAAAAAATAAAAATAAAAATAAAAAAAGAGTATATGCAGACACACTCATCCAGACGCTTAATAATTAAACTTAACAGTAAATTATTGATTCAAGTTACTTTTCAAAGTTGACAAAAGTTCCAGATGAGAAATTCTTTCTGCTGCAGCTTTATGAGCCTTTTGAATAAACTGAGATATTTTCCTTTTTGTTTTGCAACCAAAGGAAATTAAGTCAAATTAGATGTCGCAAAAATATTAGAGTCGCCACAAAAGTTTTTAAGTCCTAAACTCCCATTGAAAGTTAAACAAGGCTGTTTTTGGACCAACCAGAAACTCGGCTTTGGTAGTGATGTATGAATTGTGTCCCTATTAATTTACAGAGGTGCCAACCATTTAATAATTGATCATGGAGGAGAATTGAATGATTGCAGTTTGTGGCCGGCAAGAATTATATGACACCAAATCTTTCATATGTTGGGAAAGGGCTGGAAAAAAAAAAAAAAGACTGGAGCAAGATTCACAAGATTTTGCACCACTTTGACATTTTGCACCAAGCCTCTTCCAAAGTGTAGGTGGGAGACGTGTTGAGGGATCAGATAGTGACAGTCCAGTGTGAACATCAGACAGGGCTGGGCAGGCCCGTGGGCCTGATACGTCCCGCCTCCATGTTTGGTCCAGCTGCCCAAAAAATATATCGGAGATGTATGATTTTTTTTTTTCTCAGTCTGGCCACGAGATCGAGACCCATATAAAACATGACATTTTAATCCACCCTTCTGCAGTTTGTTCACCAATCTGAACCCCTCTAAAAACCACTATCAAATAGACCAGAAGACAGTGTTCCCTTACTACGTTGCATTTCAGCTTTTGCAGTTTTGCTCATTCCGTTAGAGAGATTATGGTGCTTTTTTTTTTACCAAACAGCGTACCCTGTTCTGTGTCCTGATTGGTGGAAGATCTTGTCAATCAATCTCCTCCGTGACACGCAGCTCTCCAGAGAAATCTTTGATCGCAATTAGATCTTAGTTTTCATTCAATGTTTCTGGACTTAATTACTATGAAGGTTTGAAGTTTGAGAATTTAAACAAGAGAGAAAAGTGTGAAAACGTTCATATGTCTGAGGAAAGTGCATAAAGTGTGTAGTAAGGAGTTTTACTGCCATAAAATGTCTGTAATAATACTCTGCAGATTTCATCGTCCACGGTTATTTTTAGAACAAAACTCCCGCAATAAACAAGAGAATATTGTACTGGTGAAAAGGTAATGCAGATGTATGTCCAGCTGCAGCACAAGTCATGTGAATTTGACTTTTTTTCAACATCCCTGGATGAGAAATAGACATGCAGGACACAGCGCTGCAGCTCAGTTTTAACTAAGTGAAGTTTAGTGTAAAATGTGAGATGTCAGAGGAGCAGCAGCTCTCCAAAGTTGCAAAGGGACTATGATGGGAAAGGATCGACTATTTATTGGTTATATTTTTAAACAATTCTTTTTTTCTTACTTTTTTCTTTGAAAATCACAGAGACAGTTGGTTATTTTTTATTTGACAAAGAATGTGTTATTTGCTTTATTAAAGGAATAATGAATGAATGAATGAATGAATGAATGAATGAATGAATGAATGAATGAATGAAACGTTATTTTTTATAGCACTTGACAATTCCATCAATAAAAGAATGACCAAAGAAGTATAAAATTAGACAAATCAGAGAGGACAAAAGTTATGTGGCCCTCACAAGAAAAAGTTGGGGGACCCCTGCTCTAGCATGGATGTGATGTTGAAAGATTTGTTGTTTTTGATTCTTCCAATCATTCAAACACCCCATGAACGTAGTATTTCTCTAAGTTTAGGTTCTACATGAGTTACATCAAGCAATTTGTGCAATTGGCTCTAAAATAAGAACTAAAGCCACAGTTTTGAAATAAAAACTGAAGAATGTTCTGTTTAAAATTGTATATTAATTTTTAGTCAAAATTATTTCATCAAGATTGCGTATTTTTTCTCTCTCTTATAAAGGGGATTACCAAAACACTCACACACTCATCTGCTCCTGGTCTGGCCCTGCTATCGAATTTTAGAACCTATGTGGCCCATGAGTTGAAAGGTTTGCCCACCCCTGGGCTAAGAGCCCATTCAAGAACACGCTTTAAGGGCATGTGATGCATGTTCAATGATGTGCCCCACTACTTCGGCTTAGTTGGATAACTGTGGTGGAGTGGGGTTTGCTTGTTTTGCAACACTTGTCCAATAGTGAAAAAGACAAGTCCCAACTATTTTAAGGAAATGGAAAATTTGAATATTGCCCATAATTTTTTTTCATTCTGGGTAAGTTTTGGTCAGAGAAAATAGACGTATGACAGCTTTACGTCACAATGTTCATATCCCAACACAATAGATAAGTCCACCAAACTACATCTTTGTTTGACCACATTACTTACTTTAGGTTTTATTTCATTTTAATCATATAAAAAAAGCTACTGTAGCTGTTATATTTTTTAAAAAGGAAAACATCCAGATTAGTGTGTGTACTTTGACAACACGTAGACATTGTTTGTGAGGATATGCGGAACAGCTCTAGCTTTTTAACATTTCTTGGTTAATTGCACTTTAGAGAAAGTAAACATCACAAGTGATGTTTACAATGATATACAGAAAAGAGTAATTCATGTGAGACAACCATAAAATACAAGCAAAAAAAGGCTAATGGAAATGTAAAAGTAGCTGTGAAATCATTTGGAGGTCAGTAGTTAGCACAGGTTTAATGAAATCATAATCTTCAGTGCCACACTAATAACAAACATCGAACAGACCCCATCTTTTAAGCATAATGGCAGCAAGGAAAAGAGATTATAACAAAGATAAACAATCAGCCATGTCTGTAGTCTCTCAGTAACTCCCTTCTCTTAATGACATCCCATCCTGCCAACGGTGAGAACACACCAAGCACGTGCTTTGCACATCTCATTTGATTTTCATTTATCGTAGATGCACCACTTTCTGTCTATGCTGATTCAAGCAGATAGGGAGATCAAACGAGCATGTCTTGCCCCGCCCCCTCTCGCCCCATCTTTGGTTTCATCAGATCCGCAACAAGATCCATTACAAAAGGTTCTCAGCTAAATCATGAGGCTTATAATTCATGCGTGTGCAACAAATCTGCACTGGAAACCAGACAAGTAACTGAAGCTCTTTAGAGATTACCATTCATTGAAAGCGTTATTAAAGAATTACCTGCTCGCCAATTCAAAAGAAAAGTTTTAATTCTGCCTCAAAAAATGCACGAGCGACAGTATTTATAGATCCAATTAACTAAACGTTTTAAACTTGTGCCGTATATTGTATGTGTAAGTACAAATATGTGTATTCATGATGATTCAAATTATAATGACGTCATTTACATGTATATATCTCTTTTACCTTTATGTTTTTCTTAATCAAGTCATGAATAGTTATCCAGAGTTTGATACATCGATGAGTAGATATTTATCTGTTTTGTATTCTTTCATGTCTTTGGCTTTCATTGCTTGAAATGAATCAATTCCAAAGCAAAGACAATGTCTTTGACATTAATTTTAATCACGTCATTATTTCTCAAAACATTTATTTCAAATCCATTAATATACAGTAGGGCAAAAAAGTATTTAGTCAGCCACCAATTGTACAAGTTCTTCCACATAAAAGATGAAAGGACTATAATTTTCATCATAGGAATACCTCAACTACGATAGAAAAAAATGAGAAAAAAGTCCAGAAACTTTGATTTTTAAAGAATTAATGTGTAAATTATGGTGGAAAATAAAAGAAATTTTACCTACAACAAAGATTTTCTGGCTCTCACTGAACTGTAACCTCTTCCGTAAGAGGATCCTCTGTCCTCCATTCGTTATCTGTATTAATGGCACCTATTTAAACATGTTATCTATATAACAAATTCAAAGAGGTTAAATACCATTATTACCATTGAACTGGTTATCTACAGAAAAGACACCTGTCCACAACCTGAAACAGTCACACTCCAAACTCCACTATTGCCAAGACTAAGAGCTTTCTAAGGACACCAGAAACCAAATTGTTGACCTGCACCAGACTGGAAAGGCTGAATATGCAATAGGCAAGCAGCTTGGTGTGAAGAAATCAACAGTGGGAAGAATTATTTGGAAATGGAAGACCAATGATAACCTCCCTCCATCTGGGTCTCCTCGCAAGATCTCACCCTGTTCGGTCCAATTGATCACAAAAACGGTGGGCAAAATTCCCAGAACCCCACGGGGGGACCTGTTGAATGACCTGCAGAGAGCTGGGACCAAAGTAACAAAGGCTACCATCAGTAACACTCTACGCTGCCAGGGTAGTGTATTACACATCTACGGTGCCAGATGTGTCCCCCTGCCATAGCCAGTACATGTGGAGACCTGTCTAAAGTTTGCTAGACCATTTGGATGACCCAGAAGGGGTTTGGGAGAATGTCCTATGGTCAGATGAAACCAAAATAGAACTTTTTGTAAGAACTCTACTCATCGTGTTAGAGGAGAAAAATTGTTGAGTTGCTTCCAAAGGACACCACACCTACTGTAATGCATGGGGGTGGAATAATCATGCTTTGGGGCAGTTTTTCAGCAAAGGGACCAGAACAAATTATCCGTGTAAAGTAAAAAATGAATGGGGCCATGTCTCGTCAGCTTTTGATTGAAAACCTCCTTCCATCAGCAAGAGTATTAAAGATGAAACGTGGCTGGGTCTATCAGCATGACAACGATCCCAAACACACTACCTGGGTAATGAAGGAGTGGATTTGTAAGAAGTATTTCAAGGTCCTGCAGTGGCCTAGCCAGTCTCCAGATATCAACCCCATAAAGTCTGTATTGCCCAGCGACAGCCTCAAAACATCACCGCTCTGGAGGAGAGCTGCATGGACAAATGGGCCAAAATACAAGCAACCATTAGTGAAAACCTTGTGAAGACTTACGGCACACGTTTGACTGCTGTCATTGCCAACAAAAGGGTATATAACATAGGATTGAATTGGATTTTTTTATTGACCAAATACTTTTTTTTCACCAAAATTTACAAATAAATTCTTTAAAAATCAGACAATGTGATTTGTTTTCTCATTTTGTCTCTCATAGTGGAGGTATACCTGTGATGTATATTTTTAAGTGGGAGAACTTGCGCAATTGGTGGCTGACTTAATACTTTTTTGCCCCACTGTATGCCTCTTTGGAGAAGTAGTCCTTTTGTGTGCTTTACTTTTCATGTGAAATTTCAATTTGATTGGCCCTTGAGAATCTGTTTGTTCCCTGTAATTGTATCATCCTGCTTCCTTCGCCTGTTATTCCATCCAAAATAACAATTAGAATTTTGTCGTTGCAATAATTTACAAATGAATAAATAAATAACCCCTTTGCAATATTTGAAAAGAGGAAGAAAAAGAGGAAAAAATGATCTTCTGGGGTAAAAAAGTGTGACAATAGATCAGCACAAATCTGCTTTGACAGACTGAATTACTCTGTTTGACAATAAATAACTCCATCCTTAATCTGTAGAATTTACTTTTGCAATCCCTCCTTCCTGCTTTTGTCAAACACAAATGGGAAATTGTGAAAGACTGCTCAGACTGCACCAGCGTGTTCTTTGCACATGTGAAAAGATTAAATAATTTGTCAGGCCATTAGGCAGAACAAGGCATTTAACAAATACATCAACTAATGGTATAGTAGCAGCCTGTATGCAGTCTTCAAGCAAGCACATACCAGCAGCAGGCTGTGAAATAAAAGCAAATAAATCCGTTTTTGATCACGGGCATACAGAAGTGGGCGCATGACATCTAATACAGTAGAGCAATTTTATTTCACTACAGGTTTATTTATTTTTCTACTATCGACAATCGTGCTACAAAACAATAAGAAGATATCAAATGTATTTACATTAGAAATCTTATATGACAATAATATAGATTAAATAAAAACAAGGCTTAATATTAAGGTAAAAAATTGAAACCTTTTACTTGCCATTTCTAGTATTCTTCTTTATGTTATAATTCTGTTGCCCCATTTATCAATTTTTTAAACAATTATGTATTGAATTAAAGTTATCACTTTTTTTTATTTCTTAGTTACTGACAAACACAATCTCTGTTTCCTTGTCTGCTTTTTGTTCAGTTAAAAAACAAATATCATAATGCCTCTGCTGGCAACTAACCATCACCCAGCAACACCATTTGAGATAGTTTATAGTTCTGCACCCACCCAGCGTGCAGCTACTGTGCAGCTTTACTCTCTTGGAGAAATTCCACCCTCAGCACTTTTTTATCTGTGTAAATGTAGCCGTTTATTGCAGGTCATAAGACTGCTATGCCAGCGTTTGAAGCATTTAATGGAGTAGAGTGCAGGAAGTGAAGCGGGCATGTTAGAAAAAAACAAACAACAAGCAGGTGAATTTTATTATGATTTGTAAAACATGACATACAGTAGATTATTGTTACAATGAGAAAATAGACATTTATAAGCTGAAGCACAGGAGCATAATCTTAAAAAAAAAAAAAAAAAAAAAAAGCTGCCTCAGATGGTGAAGAAGGCGACAGCTTATATACACAAAGGTCCAATACTAATTTCTACTCTCAGACTAAATTAGGAGGGCCAGGGATTTCTTTCCTATGTACATCATCAGATCCATGGAATAGTTTTGTGTTTTTATCACTGCATGCTCACCTTTACGTTCATTTACCATCATGCACATATCTTCCACAGCTCATTAATAACATTTAAATCCAGGTAAGCGTGTGGAATATTTTCATTTACAAACTCCAAAATGCATACATGCTATACGGCATCTTTCTATGAAGAGCACAACTTTTGCTATAGTTAAATATAAGCTGGAGGTGTGACATGCATTGTTGCTAAGCAACATGTTCAATCACCACTGCTTTTATGGCATTTTAAGGCTTCATAAATCTGCACTACAGCTGTAACATCAGATGAATAGATAAAGGTTTGCGGAGCATAAATCAGTTATTTTGGGCAACTGGATTTTTTAGGTTTAAAATTAGAATGTAACAAAAATTATAACCTTTTAAATGGTCTATTGAATTTAGCTAATTGTAAAACGCAGTTCACGACTTAAAATACTATACAAAACACAATCAATGTCAGAAAGAACTTTATCTGTAGTGATTATTGTAATACAATTCAGTCCAGATAATGCCAATAAAAACAGATTATTCTAATTGTATGCCAACAGATTATACTAAAAGTGTTATCAGGGAAATTCCCCATTCTGAGCAAGCAAAGGCGACACGACAACAAATTACCTTTCTGTTCCAATTCTACTAAATGGAACAAAAATGATCAATTTATTTGAATATTCTTTGAAAAAAAATGTTTTACAAATTTTTCGGTTTTTGTTTTTTTAACATTTATCTGTAATACCCCTTAAGGGAAAATCTCGAACAGCAATTAAAAATCATATCAGGCAGAAAATATTCAAGCCAAATGGAAGCAACTGCTGTGATTGATGTTTGGATGACAGATTTTTTCGACACAACTGACAGCTAATCCTTAACTTAATCTTCATTAGCATGTACGGTCAATTACTATTCAAATGAATACATTTGAGCATTTCAGTTATTAGATTTTGACCTCCATTAAAGTTGTTCTATCATGCAGTTTTCATAGAAGAGCCCTTTTGACTTTACATCAAGTCAAATAACCGCTCTCACATCATTTTTATCTTGTAAAAATAGAACCAGCTATGAGGTAGCAATTGTTATCAAAGCAGGTTCATCTTCATCTTCAGACTTTGTAATAGAAAACTACCTTTTACTCACACGGTAAAACATTTTTTAGACACGGTCCTAATTGCATGATCACACAATTCAATTCAAGTCAAATGACGCTTTGGCATGATTTCAATATGGAAGAAGTCCCTTACTCAGGAACTCTGGGCTACTGCACTCTACACAGCACTTATTGAGCCTTCGTTCTGAACTCATAACTAAATTACCTGCTCTTTTTCTTATCCGGTACTTCACCATCATATTTTTGCCTTTGAATCATAGATGTCTCATGTGAATTACTTTGCATTCCAGATTATTTCCCTGGCCCTTCTCCCCCCTGTTCTCCAAATGGAATGTTGCTTCGCTGTGGTTTGGCCCTTGACCCCCATCAAGGCGTTGGGGTTCATTCATCTATGGTCAGAGCTTATCCCAAGCATCCAAAATGTCATTAACCCAGACCCTAACCACCAAAGATTGTAAAGTTATCTAACCGTATCATAAATAAACTATTACACATCCTCATGGGATCTCTTTTGCTGAAATGTAACTTTCAAGTTTTTTGTTTTTTATTACTTCTTGTTTGCATTTATTTTTGTTTTTTAGTTAATTTATCTCATCAGAGATATTTATTAATTAATTATTAATTATCCTGCAGAATTAAATCTTAACCTTTAATTTTTAAAGTTGTGCCAAACGCAAAAAACAAAAAAAAAAACATTTATTTAACCTTGTTATTTACTCTCTGCACGGTGGCGCAGTGGTTGGCACTCTTGCCTCACAGCAAAGAAGCCCCCGGTGCAAGTCCTGGATGGGGCACCTGAAACAGAACATCAACGGGGGACCTTTCTATGTGGAGTTTGCATGTTCTCCCCGTGCATGCGTGGGTTTTCTCCGGGGTCTCTGGTTTCCTCCCACCGTCCAAAAAGATGCTTCATAGGTCAACTGGCAGCTCTAAATTGTCAATAGGTGTGAGTGTGAGAATGAATAGGTGTGTGATTGGGGCCCTGCGACAGACTGGCGACTGGTGTCCAAGGTGTCCCCTGCCTTCACCCGTAAGTGGCCGGGAAAGGCTCCGGCTGCCCCGTGACCCCATAAGGGACAAAACGGAAGAAGATGAATGAATGTACTCTATATTAGAATACAACCCTTTGAGCGAAAACTAAAACAAGACTTGAATAAATAAATTACTAAACCGTTGAAAAATACTTGCACCCAACTTGCAAAAAACCAAAGACCATCATTTCATTATGATTAAACAAAAGCCTATTTTTGCTCACCCTCAGTTCTTTCTTTATATTTGTTTCAATGTGTTGGTAATAAACATTTTTCAAACAGCCCAAGCCCCACAGCCCAAGCCATCCTGCAGTGTCCACCTTTATGCCTTAGTCACATGAACCCATATGGTGTTGACCCGTACAACTGTGCTGCAGGATTTGGGTTGTCCGTGCCCGTGAAGAATCTAGACAGGAGTGGATGCATCGCAAAGAGAGTAGAGGCATGCCTTGCAGTTCTCTTGAGGCTCATGTGTCCACCTCAAGGCAAGTCATGAATGTGGAGCGTACCATTGTCATGCGTGTGGGAAGTGTTTTTGTAAGGCTAATGGAAATCAGACACATTTCTGACGAGCGGGTGATGCCATCGTACCGTGCTCTAACTTTGCACTCTCGTCATTATTAACATGCGCACTCCTTAACTGACTGCGTACAAAGGTCGCATGCATCAGCTGTGCAGGTGATACACAAGTTCCCGTTGGATGCCCACACAAATGACACACTGATTCTAATTACCTCATTTCTGAAAATCAACCTGCAAGTACAGCATGCAACGCACACCTAAGGAGCCCGCACTTATCACTAGAGCATCACTAAAACCTCTTGCAGAGTGCGCAGACTTCGGAAGGGGGGGTTGAAGAAAATGAAGAATCCATCAAATCTGCCTGCGTCTTACCTACTTCACTTCCCCCTTATGTGTTGTTTGCTGTAATCCACAGTAGGCCCATAGAAAAATGTGCATTTAGATTGTTGCTCTATGGGCTCACAGAGTGATCTACGGTCTTAAAATTTTGTGCGGACCCACATACAGGTTTGCCCATTTTCCCCCAGCAGACAGCATGTATCCACCTATAAGGGCAGACTTAGTCAATCTTATTTTGAATGTTATACTGAAGACATTAAAGGCCAGAGACTTCAGTAAACATGTGTTACAAGCGGAAAGATAAAGGGGGGGAATAGTGTCTTCAAATTCAGACGTTACTACCTCCTGATGATGTCATCAATATTCACCGATCATCTAGGTTAGCATGTAGCTGATTCAAAAGGTCATGCAAAAACAAAACCCTTTTCACAGGGTCACATTGATTAATAAAATACAATTGGACCAATAGGAAGGAGCCAGAGGGGTAGGGAAGCAACTGAAATTTGGGCTTAGTTGTGGATAAATAAAATTGCTCTATATTTGGCGACAAACATGAACACGTTCCTAAGTCCCAGTACAAACTACAGAGATGCTATTCTTTGGTTCATTGCTTTTCTGTGTACTTTCAACTCAACCCTTTAATCTTGCTGCAACACACTTCCTGGATCAAAAAACATTCAAGCTTTTTTTAATCCACGATTTCAAGGTGCAGTTCTTGACCGTAAAAGACTAAAACACCTGAATTTAAATATTTAAATTAAAAGGGAATATTTATTTATTGTTCTCATTTTATGCCTTTGTGCCGGATGATTGTTAATATTAGTTCCAGATAAAAAAAGAATTGCTTGCAGATTTTACGCTCCCGAGCAACAAACAAAAGGTGGTTGTTCATATTTGAGCCTAAGGCAGTCTTTGCAAGACGCCTGTGTAAACAACCCTAAGTCTGGCTGTCCACAGTAGAGGTCTCTGAAATTCCTGTATTACACGATGCTGTCATCACACCTGCTGGAGGGCACATTTCAAAGCTGCATACAAAGCAGCAGAATGAAAGGGGAGGGGGTCTGTGAGGTGACCCATGTAACGTGGATCATAAGTGATATTCTTTCTTCATCCTTCTGGTTATCCCTGTCAGGGTTTATCAAGGCCCGCATCAAGGCCTCCGCAGCTGAGCTTATGGAGATATTTAAGGGTCTTGATTCCCTGCTCCAGAAAGATTTGGCTTATCAGCCACTCCAGATGCAGCTACTACAAGGTATCATTCTTCCTTTGGCATCCTTACCGTATGTGGTGTTGGAGTAAAGAGGAACTTGACAGCAAACATTTATTTATCAGGATCTGGGATATAACTTCACTTGTGGTGAATCTCTATAACCTGCCCAGAATCAGTGATTTGATGCAGGTTGTGGTCTTAAACAAAGTCTTGCGAACAAGTCAGCTGTGGATTTTGAAGAATCAGGTAACATCCCCAACAATGTAAAAAAAATATAGATACATGTATTTTTTTATATAGGTAATAGAAACATTTAGCAAACTGTATATTCTGTAAAATAAAATAAAAAGTACTTAAAGATTGATACTGTTGTATCCAATGTCACAAGAGATAAAGTCCAGTCCAGCAACACTTTATTTTTCGTTGGCTGGACCAAACTTTTAAGTACTTTAGTTAGTACTTTTTGAAGTTTTGTGTCAATGTGCAGACATAAAATGAAAGGCGTGTCCTGTATGCCCTTTTGTGAAGATGAACTAAATTGATAACATAGATTAGTTGCCTAGATTGCATACTTTTGACATTTTTTTTATTCAAGTTACATCAAATAAACACAAGCCAATGATTTGTTATGTTCTTCCATTTTGATGACCAAATCTTTCCTGGAGTATGAAGTGTAAAAGAAAACAAGTTTGACCTTTTGTAGTAACTTTAGCTTAGTTATCTTCCAAATTTGTGTCATGATAATAATCCAAAGCAAAAGTGAGTGCAGAGAAGAGGTGACGAGCTGTGTCCAAGCAATATTGAACGGAAAGGTAGATAGAAGATTATGGTGAGAGCAGTAATTGTTGTTGAGCAGGGGTCTCAGACTACAGGCCTTGAAGCCCCGCAACGAATTCCTGCCTCATCTGCAGCTGAGTACCTGGATCAGGTCTGTTTAGCCAATAAGGAACTTTAATAGCAGGTTGGTCTAAAAAACATGTAGGACACCGCCCCTCGAGGCCTGGAGTTTGAGACCTGTGGTTTAGAAGCAAAGGCTCTGAGAAATAGACAGGAAAGTTGGAGGTAGCAGAGCTGGAGATGTCAAGGTTCTCTTTGGGAGTGACGATAACCAATAGGATCTGAAATTAATACATCAGAGGGACGGATAATGTTAGATGTTCTGGTGATAAATGACAGGAAGCAGATTGAGATTGAGATGGTTTGGACTTAAGGAAAAAACTGTGAGTACATTGGGGAAAGGATGCTAAAGTTGGAGCTCCCAGGAAGTCGCCCAAAAAAAGACCAAAGAGGAGGTTTGCAGATGTTGTCAAGCAGGAGATGAGGCTGATGAGACTAAGGAGGATGCAAAGGTGGGGTTCAGATTAAGGGGAGTAGTTCACTGTGGCGACCCCTAAAAGTTGCGGGCAAAGAGGACAAAGACGAAGATCAGAGCATGTGCAAATAAAATTGTAATTGTGGTGGTGTAAGTTTCTTAAACGTAACGTCTCCCTTTTATTTATTTATTTTTTTATAAAAATTGAATTTAGTTCATTAATGAAATTACAAAAGAATTCAGTGACCCCACTGCTAAATAATAGCAACACTTTCTATTAATATTCTATTAAGAAAACGAAAAAGTTTGTTTTTACAAGGTGCACAATCTTTAACTATCAATACATAAATAGCATGCATAGACACTCACAAAGACACAGCATCAGATATAAGCTGGTCATGGACCAGAACACAGCGTTTGATCTCTTTAGCTGAGGACAAGCTTTGTGCACAAGCAAAAGAAAAAGATCAGAAAGAGAAGCTAAAAAATGGTGAGTGCGCATGACGAAGCACCAGCTACAGCATTTTATCCTAAAAGCACCACTGAAGCACGACAAAACGATGCATTCTGTGCCAGGGTGGCATTGCATTCATGAAATAGCTGTCTCCCAAATTAGAGATTCATCTTAATCACACCAAAGGTCAATATCACTCAGTTAATTTCCTGGGGGCGAGGAGGTAGAGTCGCAACAACAATGATATGGGTTTTAGAAAGGCTTCAGTGTGTAATCAGTGAAATGAAAATATTAAATGGGAGTGACAAAAGGACCAATACTGGAGGCTCTGATGTCTCTGACTCACAAATGCAAACCAGAGCTCAAACTCACACTAAATTCACACCATATAAGCAACGTTTTGAACAAATTACTGTTGTGCACTTTAGGTTTCCATATGCATCTTAAATGTGTTCAAACAACTATTGCTTTTTTTTCCCTATACTGTTGGAAGAAGCATTCAGAGGCTTTGAACAATGAGTAAAACAATCTAAAAAGGAACACTTAGAAAAAAGAAGAAAAAAAGAACATTAGGAACCACCTGATAGTTAATTTATGATTTGAGAAGGAAATTAGACCAAAGATTGAGTAGCAGAAGGTTACATGTGACATAAATAGAGCTACTAACTTCCAAAGACGCGTACCAGTCAAGCTTAAGAAAAATTAGTATTCAGCTAAGACATTTTTTTTCAAATTTGTTAAAATCCCTGACATTTCTGATTTTGCACTGTTAGCCAAGTTTGGTTGAGTTAACAAATCAAAGTTTTCAGCTTACTCCAACTAGTTTCCTAGACTATTTTAACTCGTGAAAACTTTATTGCACTGGATTTCAGTGACTTGATTGACAGGACTTCTCAAATGCCAGTTAGTTTTTTTTTTTTTCTGCACCACCCAAGCAACATTTTGTGTGTTTACTGTAATGTATATTGTTTTAATTGCCAAACTTCTACAACTGTCTCAGTGAGTGATCTTAGTGTTTAAAAACCCAGTGTGACTAAGTTTTTAGTCACAAAATAAGTACAAAATGCCCTGTGTGACTATAACAACGATAAGGACGTTTTAAAAGCTTCGGAGATAGCTTCCCTCACACAATGACGGCAGCAGTGATAAGGACTAACCTTGTAATGTACAGAATGACTGGGTCAAAGTTACACAAGAAACCAGGACCACACTGTGGTTCACTGTTCTTATTCTATTCTGCTAGCTTTAGGTAGCAAACTACTTTTAAAAATGCAGCATCACTGAATAATAGTACAGTAAAAATTAGACAGATGTCAGAAATTGACGTATCCTCTAGTGCAGTGTTTTTCAACCAGTGTGCCGCGGCACACTAGTGTGCCGTGGGAGATGGTCAAGTGTGCCGTGGGAAATTGCCCTCATTAACTGATCTAAAAACATTTCCCATCTCCAGGATTTCAGCTCTGTGTTCATCCAAACAGGTCCTGATAAAACACTGAGGAGTTAGGAATATAAAAGATCGTAAAATAATTTTTTCTTTGCGTTTATTTTATTTTATTAAAGACGTTTTGATAAGAATGACGCTACCGCGATTTAGCTGCAGCTTCGGCTGTATTTTGGAAAAGTCCCGCCCCTTTAACTGTCTCCACCAATCATTCTTGGGGGGCTTAATCACATGTCATCAGTCTGACCAATCAGAAGTGGTTAAAGTCTTCACTTCCTTGTCCCGATTTAGCTCGTAAAGTCGCTCAGTTCTAACAAAAATACCAGCTAAAGCTCGTCTTTAGCGGTGTAGCTTTCCACAGAGTCCAGTATCAGACCGTGGAACAAGAGAACAATACAATGAAGCTCCGAAAAGCAATCTCCGGCCGTTTAATGCACTACATCTCCCATGATGCATTGGGTTGTGAGAGTGACAGCGCACAAGGAGATCTGTTGTTAAACGTCTTGAAACCAACAAACACACTTCAAACTGTTTTTAAATCTTTTAACTTAACTTTTATTGCATCTTTTAGAAAAAAACAGCTGCAGTTTCCAGCTTTTTCTGCAACAGTTATCTCAAAAATGCACGTGAGATTGTGGAGGGGCTGTAGATCAATACAGACTATGAGTTTCTCCTTTTTTTGTTTAGTCTTTGGATGCTGGTGTGCCGCGGGATTTTTTTTAAGGTTAAAGTGTGCCGTGGCTCAGAAAAGGTTAAAAAACACTGCTTTAGTGCAAGGAGCTGATGTGTTGAGTTCACCACAAACAAACCATAACCTGTTAAAAAGAGAAAAAAATGTAAATAATTGAAAACGGAAATAACTTTTAATAATTTTAATATGTAGAACATAATAAAAAATGACTGCGACAGATTGGCGACCTGTCCAGGGTGTCCCCTGCCTTCGCCCGTAAGTGGCTGGGATAGGCTCCAGCAGCCCAGTGACCCCGTAAGGGACAAAACAGAAGAAGATAAATGAATGAAGATAAAAAGGAAAACTACAAATTTTAAAGAAAAAAAAAGGAAAAAAAATTATAAATGACACTTAAATAACAAATAGTATTTGTTGCAATCCAAGCAATCTATTACAGTGCTGACTTTTTGCATGTCCTCAAACAGATATTGTGAATATAGAGGTCCTAAAAAGGTACTTTTGCGCATTCTCTTGTAGAAAGAAAGCTAAAAATCTTAAAATGTTGAGGATTACTGTGATTTGATGTTTTCTTTTTTTCATTCCAAGATTGACTGATCTAAGACAACGTGAACTGATCTAGTTTTATTTCAGGAGTTAGCCTCTTCATCGTATTTTTGAGCCCCCGGTCAACTAAAGAACAGCAGGTGTCCCAATTTCCATTTCACAGACACACAGGGTGGCCTATTTTACAAGACATTTAGAAATGTCACAGCCATTACAGGCATTTGATCCAACTAAAAATCTTTTAATTAGGGGGACAGCATACATGGGAACAAATGGCATGTTAGCTTTTTCCTTGCATTTAAAAGCAAACTAAATCCATGCTGTCACTCATCTTGAAGCAGTTTTGATATATTTCTTAGGGAAAAAAATGTTTCTTCCCCCTTTGGAAGAATTCAACAATCGCCTGCAGTGAACAATTGCACTTGTGAACAGCTCCTGTGAATTTCAATTTCCCTTTTCTCGGATTCGTGTATAAATACAATTTAAAGCTGAAAGTGGCTTGCTGTGATCACTTTGCTAACCATGATCTTTTCCTACAGTTGAATTCTGTGCTATTGTTTAACAGGCAAAAAGACAAATCATTCTCACACCGTTTACTAACAGGGCTCAGGATATAATTTCATGCTTGAATATACAATGCTGATGTTTTTGCTATGAGCTTTACATCTAGTCTTGCTTTAGCTACTACAAACAGCGCTAAGTGGCACATCCATTATGTCGGCGCCAGGACAGTGACCTTTTAAACTCATTTCGATTCTGTTCACATAATAAAATGAGAGCACAAGTTTATCTTTTTATTAAATGACTGTTCATTAGATTCCATTTACACCTCAAATATTATTAATTTTACTTGAAAAGCCAAACAGGCAGAATTAAAGAATCAGAAACAAAAAAACACTGGGTAGATGACTGACAGGTATAAATACACACTGAACAGCAAAAACCCAAAAATGTGTCATTATACAGGGCTGAACACAGAGCTCACTGAAACTACTCATCCATTCAGGGTAAAAATAATTGTAGAAGCAATTCATAACACTTTTTTAGTATGGTTTGTAACCGTCTCTCAAATTTAAAGGACTTAACCTTTACCTGTTCTACATAAATTGGATCCTGGATGAGGCTGAATATGATGCAAAGTAATCAGATATTCCAGGAATGACAGAATAACACCAAATAAATAGGGATAGAAAAGCAGCCAGAAAATGAGTTTGTTGTATTTAATCAGAAGGACTGGTTGTTTGGAGGCACAGCAGCAAGGCCAAAAGGTAATTTGACTAGATACCCATAGGGCATACTAATGCCTGTCCTCACTGTAATACTGCAGCACTGGGAGTGTTGGAAATGCTCTCACTGAAAATATAACATTTATGTCATTTTACCCTTTGTGTAATTTACGATCCATCCTGCATCAACTTTTCTTGACATCAGTGCTTAATATTGCCGGCATATCTGCAGCCATGCAAATTCTACAACTCATTTCAATTTTTAAAGCGCCATTGCAATCTTATTACAGCCACCTACACCAAACATATTTACCAAGCTTTTGCTCGAAAGCGATACGCTGAAATGAGAGGTCCTTGTACTGAGGAGACACAGATAACAGAATGATTCATGGTCTTTCAGAGGAGGTCACAGCTTCCTGTGCCTTTACACCAGGGAATTTGGAATTCCCTCGAAGCAAAAGTGAAGGGCAGCATGCCAAGAATCCCAGTTGGCATATGTAATTAGTTGGTACAGGGACAAGAAGCAAACCACAACACCCAGGACTATATTAGACTTTTTTTCATAGCTGCTCTAAAAAAAGAAAGAGTAGCCCAAAACAGGAACCTTTCTGTGTTTATTTTGTGAGTATTTTGGTCAAAAAGTTACTGCTGGTTCAGTTTTGCATGATCACACTTGTAATATAAACTGCCAGTCAGCACTTTTGGAAGAGGATTCTTCAAAAGTGATCATTAGACCTGTTATTTTGGTGATAGTAATGCCTGAAACAAAAGTTGACCTGAAATTTCATGATTAACTATTATTTATTCTCAGTTTTTACCCTGCCAGTGAGTCGCATCGAGGTTCGCTTGCAATCAATGCTCTTATTTTCAGGCAGACCAGAATTCGGCTACACTAAAGCTTTCACAGCTGTCAAACTAAATATTGTTTTATGTGACTGATCTCTGGACTGAACTGCTTTGGTATCAACCTCATCTCGTTTTTTTTTAAGGTAACCAGCACACATTGTACACATTTGCTGTATTTTGTGTTTTTAGTAGCTAAGTAAAAGAAAAGCCTCTTGTGAAAAAATATACAACACCCACAAACATCTGTTTAAAAAAAAAATTCCTGCAATTAAAGTTTAATTCCAAGTTTACCGTTGATCCTTGACGTAAGGTTAAGAGTAACAGGCTTGAAGAGCTAACACCCAGAAGTAAGTTTAGTGTATTTATTGAAACTCGAGCCCTATTGGAGAAGAGCCAGCAGACTTCAATAAGAAGAAACTGAAAAACAATAACAATAAAAAAAATTAAAAAAAGAAGAAACTGGAGAGAGACTGATAATGGCACCAAAGGAGGAAAGGGCAGTTGGACTAGTTTCCTGGTAAAGATTTGTTTCTGTTTCTTTGTTTTTGCACAGTCAGGTGATTTAACAGCAACCCATGTTATCACTATGACAGGCACTGGACTGGGAACACCGAAATATATCTATTTTCCGTAAAACTGATTTCCTTTTTTATGAAAAGTCATGATACAAAAAAATTATTATAAAATTTGCCTTTTTATACATGAAGGTATTTTTATGAGGACAAATTTGGATGTAAAAGCTCAGTTTCCTCAATCACATGCAAAGGTAAAGATTGAAAGAACACATTATTTTGTAAAACAAAATTAAATATATATATATATATATATATTAAAAAGAAATCAAAGATGACATGACATACAGCACACTAATGAAACTGTTGGGACAAAGTGGGAAAAAATATGTTGTCTTGATAAACATGGGTCAGGTAAACAGACTTTTATGGACTCACTTTTATCCCTTGTGCTATCCTAGGCACTTTAACATTGGGAGTTGGGTCATCTAGACCCACTAGACAGTGCGCTGAACCTTTTTTCTTCAATGATTTGTGATCTTCACTGCTGTCCATGGATTTTTGTTTCTATCAATGGCCTCACCTGTGTGACTATCACTCCTTTGAACCAGTAACTACTGTCTATGTTTTAAGGCAAGGCAAGGCAAGTTTATTTGTATAGCACAATTCGCACACAACGTAATTCAAGGTGCTTCACAAAACAAAAAAATGCATTAAGCATTCATATTCTAAAATATCAAACATTCCTGAAGACTAACTAAAATGCCTAGAATTCACAATCAATGCTGGCAACAAGACTAACTTTGAGGTGCATTCACCTTTATAATAGAAAGGTGAAACAAAGATAAAATTTCAATTACTTATGTTTAACATTTTAGCTAAATTTTGTAAAAACAAAAAAAGAGAAAAAGAAAGAAAAATAGTGTCCAAAAAAATAAGGATTAATAATCAATGAAAATAAAAACATATCAAATGTGTCAATTGGAATTGGTGTACGAAGAAAAGCAAAGACAGACGTCAACTAGAATTCCTTTTTTCACCACTCCAGAAGCTTTTAGATCCTTAAATTACATTCTTGCATAGCAATCAGTTTCTATACATCTTAATTTCTACAACCAAGAATCTGTTTTTCAGTAAATACCATCCAGGGAGAGGATACCTCCTTCATGTCGACGTCCCTGAGGTTTCTTCTTTTTTTAGTAGCTTTTTTTTTTTTTTTTTTTCGTTTTTTCTTACCAAGAAGGAGGGTCTACGGGCGGGGATGCCCACTCTAGTCTGTTTAGTTTAGCCATTACCTATTAAAATCTATGGCTTCATGCTCTTTATGATTTCATGTTTATTATACAGTTACCGGTCTGAAGCCCATTGAGATGACTATTGTTGTAATATTGTGCTACATGAATAAAATTCAATTGAATTAAATCTAATACTCTTCTTCCTGCTCTCAGAGTTGGTTAAAGGTAAATGCCGTATACTTATATAGCGCTTTTCTACCTTCTTCAAAGACCCAAAGCACTTTACAGTCACAGTCCCATTCACCCATGCACACACACATTCACACACTGGTGGCGGCTCCACTGCCAACCTCCCACCAGAGGCAAGGTTTTCCGAGGTTGCACCTCTACAAGACCTTGTTCTTTGAAAAACAGAACACACTTTTCTGCTTTTTTTTTTAATTTAATTTTTTTTACAAATAATTTGAAACTAAAAAAAAAATACTTTATGCAGATTAATATCAGAAATTTCGAGGTAAAACACCAAAAAAGTAGATATGCAAAATGATTTTTCCTGAAGGCTCAATTTTATATTTTTTATTTGGAAAAACCTTGTAAACACTTGTTAAAAGCAAGTGGAGGACTGGTAATGTGTAAAATGACTAAATATTTCATTATAAATTCAAACCTGCGCTGGAACTGGTCATTATTCCGTAACTTTCTAACTATTATCTGGTAAATTAAGCCAATGCTGACACTTGCAGTTGGGTTAAGGCAAATATGCAAAGTGTATGTTGGTTTTCATAAAAAAGGGGGGAAAGTTGTTGTGTAAACATAATATTGGGTTTTTAATGAATTCTTAGCATTTTAATTAAACAGCCAAACAAACACGGTGTTCCCTTCAGAGCTTCCTCAGAATCCGACTCCACCAACACCACAACATTTCATGGACACACAATGCCAACAGCAACAACACCAACAAGGATTTTGCCACAGACGAAATATTCAAGCGAATAAGGGTAGGGGCATTTTTTGTAAGACTATATTGTAATAAAACGATTTTTACAGCTGTGTACTTTACATTAGGGATGGGAGCATTAATACAAAGATATCAAACCATAGATACCCATAAATCACTAATTCTGGTATCGATCACTCCATTAAAGCATTGATTACTAATTTAAAAAATGAGAAAATAAAAGTGTATGTGTCATTTTTTTTTAAATATTTTTGGTCATCTAAACGAGTTACTTCTGTGATTTTTGCCAAAGCACCCCCCAGTCCAAAACCTACTGAACTGACTGAACCAGTCATGTGACCAGAGGAGCTGCGAGTTTTTCGTGTTACCCTCAGCAACAACTCAGCATGGCATGAGCAGGTGATTTTTGGAAGTACAGTTTTGTGTTTTCCATCTTGTACATTAAAGTTGTTATCTGGACAGTTTAGATGTTTTTTGTTTCAATAACAAACAATTTGCTTGAGAAAAAGAGTCACCAATAGGAAATTACCAGTAATTGTTATTGAATATTTTATACAAAAAGTAATCTGTATCACATTAAACCTAAAAAGTATGGTATCGTCATCAGCACTTCACATTTACACTTAACCTATATACATCTGGATTTGATAAATGGTGAAACTTTCTATAATCATCTTGTAACCTAAAGAAGATTTTTCTAGTAAGACTGATCATCCCTGATCATCTCGTTTCCAATCATGGCGCTCTCCTACTTTCTCAAAAGCAATCACCAACAACAAGCAGGCAAGTTAATAGTCCCACTCCAACAAAAGTCGTGTTTTTGTGGCATTTTTCTAATAAAGGACATTATGCCTGAAGAAAAATGAGATTTATATTACGTTTCTAACCATTTCTTTATTAAAATCACGAGGAATCAGGAGCAGATACTGTTGGAAAAAACTTGTAACTGAGACATAGGTGCTACAATTGCTATTTTTTATTTTGGCTAAAAACATTAATTTAAAGACCACTGGGAACACTTTTACAATGGATCAAAAGATGATCGGACTTCAACAACCCTGTCAAAAAGAGTTGTTCAGCTGTCAGTGCTGGTCAGCAAACCAGCTCTCCTCCTTACAGTCTTTACATTTTGAAACTCAATGGCACTATTGGTTGACACAGGTTGAGTCTTATTTCGCTTTTGAAGTACCTAAAACGGTTTATTTCCAATTAATGTATTCCATCATCTTATGAATTTTCTCCTAGTTGAAATTTCTTATTTTTACATATTTCTTTGAGCTTTTTCTAAACGTTTTGCAAACATTGGGAATAGAAATCACACAGAACTCAAGAACAGCACATCACCAAGAATCTACTGTTTCTCTTTTTATCCATTTAGCTTCAGAATCTCTGCAGTTTTTTATAAATTTTCCAAAACACAGAGTAGGTCTGGCTTTGTCCTTTTTTAGGTGTTGACTTGGACACGGAGCTTATCCATATGAGCTAAAAACAAGTGACAGTAAAAACACTAAGACAAGTTTTCACACATTAACATTTTTGAAGAGGTAGATGCACGAGTAAAGCCTTAACATAACCTTTTTTTCCCCACTTTGGCCCCTAATTTAACAGATTAGTACATGGACAAAGGTACTCATGGAGCTTACCACTTCTTAAAAGAACTGTAATTAGACCATTCATAATTCTGGGGTGGCAATGCTGCAAGGGTAGAGCCGTCTACCTCTGATCGGAAGATCATAGGTTCAGTTCCCACTCCGTTTCCCCATGTGTCAAAGTGTCCATGGGCAAGACGCTGAACCCCATATTACTCCTAGCGGTTATAAATTGGCAGCACAGCCACCATCAGTGTGTGAATCTGTGAGTGTAAAGCACTTTATATCTTCTAAAAGGGCATACGTCATTTACTGTTCTGACAAAATAAAAACTACATTAATATAGAGCTGATCTTTAAGATACATTTTTAGTCTGGCAAAAACACCCTCAGATAGCATTTATGATTTCATTTCTATACAGCTTTACGTAATGCCACTGTCTTCATCAAAATATTAAAATAGACAACAGTTAAAAATATTCCATCTGTCCTGAAAGAAATATTATTGAATCGATGGAAACAAAGCTGGAAAGAAGGCATTTCAATATAACCACTAATATACTACTTGAAGAAAAAAATCCTTAATGCTGCATGAGCACTGATCAAGAACCACTGTGCTGTTAATGAAAGACATGTTCAAGTGTTTATTAAAGACACAATGAAGTGTCATGGAAGTGAGGAGAGAAAGTCCAAACAAATCCTAATTTATTTCACTGCAGTGCAGGTGGTATAACATTAGTTTTTGCATTTTCTAAAAAACTATTTTAAGGATTTTTTGAATGTTCCCTTTCATGTGAGATTGATGATTAATAAAGTAATTCCTGGTAGCCACATTTTCTGTCTGCTTATAAATTAAGATAAAGAGTAAAGTCCAACATCGGAAACAATTCTATGTGTCTAAAAATGGCAAAAACATAGTTTATTTTGATAACTCAAATTGTACAAAAAAGTGCATCTGTTCCTGTCATGACACCCCTTAATAAAACATGTTTATCATTATTTAAATTCCACTACATTTAAATTGTAACTTATTTTGGAGAAATATGCACAAACACCTGTTGGATCAAATAGGTAAAAATAACTCATCATTATAGTTTTACATTTTTTGCTCTCTGTTCTTTTTTCTTTGGGTTTTTCTGGTGTGATGTAATTGTTCTGCTTCTTTGAGAAAGCTTTTTCAATATGCAAAAATAGTACAACCATTACTTCCCGAGATGCATACAGATCAGAATTTTTAATGTAAAAAAGCACGCCGCATTGGTCAAACTAACATGGCCCTTCAGTTTGCCTCAGCATGTCAAACTGACATACCCCTTTTAGACAGTCATAGTTAGATTGTCCCCGTTCTCTCATCAATAAAGCATGGTTCTGTCAGTCAGAAACTGGCCCTTAGCTACATGATGTCAGGTCAGTGCAAGCTCCTACTGGAGATTATTTCTGGCCAATAACTGACCAAGTGGCAGGCTGACAACTGTTTGGAGACAGCCCTTAAAGCCATATTGTATTAACATACTGGCCAAAATGAAAAAAAAAAAAAAAGGTTCAATTCGAATGTATTCATGAGGTTAAACATTTTAACCAGTTTTGTATTTCCTGATTCTTGTAAAACCCAGTTTGGTAAAAGACAGTTGGTAAAAAGCATTAAACATTGTGTTCCATCAAGATGAGAATAAACTAACTAATTAATACAAAAAAATGGAGTCTTCCATTTTTTCTCTCCAGGACTTCTGTTCCCAATGTGAACCTTAAAAATGTGACCGTCTCAATCAATCTGACCTGAAACAGCATGTCTTTCACATTCCCACTAATCCAATACTATTTGATCTGCTGCATTTACCATTCAAACAATGGACTGTAAGCATACTGTTGTCACTTACTAATACTCTTTGAATTTAACACACTTTGAAGCACAAAAAAGCAGCTATAGGTTAACTTATGAGCTTTACTTCCATGTATTTGTCAAAACACAAAGTTTAGCCAACCGTTTTGGAAAAGAAACTGTAGAAAGCATGTTTCCTGCCGTGGCTGCATGACTTCTGTATCGGCCTGTGAGTTAAAGTAGTGAGGTCTGCTTTAACACCCACTCTGATCATCTTTTGATCCACTTTAAAAATGTTTCCTTTGGTCATTTAATTAAAATCGTATCATTTTTAGCCAAAATCAAAAACCTGGGTCATTTTCAAGGACATAGCTTCTGCAGAGAGGCAGTAGTTCATTAGAACTTTTTTTCCAAACTGTATTTTTTGTCTGCTCCTGATTCACAATGATTTGAATGAAGAAATATGCAGAAATGCAATTTGTGAGCCTAATTTTCTTTTTGTACTTAGCTTTTTCTGAACAAAAAATTACTTTTTAATCTATCACAGCTGTGCAAGATCAAGCCTGCGGTAGTAAAATCCACAATAGACAGAATTTTTTTTGCTGTTTGGTTAGCAAAAAATACGAGTGAGCCAAAAACATTTGCTCCGACTGTTTATGCCAGTTCACAGGAGGCAGAAGTTGGCAGCTGGACTGGAGACAACATGTGCCAGAGGCAACCCATCAAACCAGCCAATAGTGTGATCAGATTTGCTTTTGATTGCTTTGCTTTGTCCATTCTTCATCAGCTACATACAATATGTCTTCATCAAGATTCACATTAAAGCAGGCTTTCTTCCCTCGTTTAATACCAAAGATTTACATATTACTACTTACTTTTTATTAATAAATAATGGGAAGATTTTACTCAGTCGTGACTGTGGGTCTAAATCTCCAAGCACAGACTTTTGGAATGGGACACGCTTAAAATGCCTGTTCAAATATTTGAAAGAGGGGAAATGTGGCTGGTCTGTGGTATATTTTTTTCTTTTATGAGACAGGAAAACAGGAGAAGTCTGGTCTAAAAGACTCTATAAAGGTCAACTTTCAAGATCATTGGTCACAGTTGTTAGAAGTCATCAGAAACTTACCAGTCCGTTGGGTCAAATGTAGTCTGTGGCTAGAAGAGCGGAAAAAGGAAGAAGGGAATGCACAGATGCAGATATTCCAACCAGTGTCACCAAGCAGCAGTTAAGAAAAGCTCTTCATATATATATATATATATATATATATATATATATATATATATATATATATATATATAAATAATTGAAGAATCTACTTGGGATTTCTTTACAAAAAGAAATAATCAAAGACGCCTGTGCACATTAATATCCACTCTATGCGGGCATTATCAAAATTTATTTGTAAATTTTGTTTCAGGCTGCAAATGAAATGATTAATGCATCCATTTTTATATCCCCCACCAGGCACAAGTGGACACAAGTGGTTTCCTGCAACAGGTTTATTGGAACCTTAATCCGAGTCTGCCGTTGAAAGTAAATGCAGAATTGATGCACCTCCAGTATACATTATGTTAGCATGGCATGAAACAGCATCCCATTACCCTGCTGGAGTTGAAATCAAAACCTGAAATAAAACTCACACTGACAGGAAGAATGAAACTCTCATAAATACAACCCCTCACTGGTTTCAGTAAGAACTAGATTTCAAATAGATAGAAATGCAAACAAAGAAATGATCCGCAACAGATATGGAAAAAGTTATACTAAACCACAGACCAACAAAACTAATCAGACATAATCAAGTTTAAATTTTTAAAATGCATCATGTGTCCATAATGCAGGAAAATAGTAGTTGCGTGTAATTCTGCTTTTATTTTTTCAAACAGTAGCCCACCTGCATATTAATTCCTTTATTTTTTCAGGTATTGTTTCTATGGGATGACTTAAATTGTCTCAGATTGTCATGACCATTGCACAAGTATTGATATGTTAGGTTGAACAGTATTTTAAAAAGCGTATGTGACAAAGCAGCGTCTCAGGACAGAACCTAAACCCCAGCCTGAATAGTTTTTTTTCCCCCTGTCATCTCTCAGTCCATCAGTTGTCTCAATAGTTTGCACCGGACACACCCACCTCTCACATGCACGCACACAAAAAAAAATCCCTCACATTTTACCATACCATAATAATCCACTTTGTTTGATTCTCGGGGGGGGGGACTTTGGTCTTAAATAGAATTGTACTCACCATCCAGGCTTCCCACCATACACTTTCAAACCAGAGCATTGTACACATCATCATATCCATTTGCAACAGGAAACAGGAAGTGACTTCATATGTCAGAATTCTTAAGGCTTTTATTTCTTTCTGTCTATATGATTTATGTTTCTAACTTATTTCTGGATTTCTTAAATTACAATCCTGTTTAGAATATTTCTAATTTTTTGTTTATGTTTAAGATTTTTTGTAAGGTTATAAGGTAGACATTTGTTTTGAAGAAATGTTTGATTAATTGGCCTGTAGGAGGCAGCTAAACCTTTATGAGGGGAGAACTTTTCTAGTTAAGGAGAGAATCAGTCTTTGTTTCAGAACAAGCTACCTCAGAAATGGCTGGGTTCTTTCTTTGTGTTGTTTGGAACAATAAAATCCCATCTTTTTTTTCTTCAAAATTTCTGGCTTAGTCATCTCAAGGCTGTGTCACACAGCCACTCCGTTCATTTTGCCCATATTGATGATTCGTGATTATAAGTGGAAAAGGTGACAAAAGTTGTGGTCTTTATGTGAAATGTTCACAGATGGACCACGAATGGACCACGCCAAAACCAGGGAAGAAGTACGCATAAACCAGACAAAGAACATGCAAATCACTGCAGAATATGAACCATGAGTGATTGTTTTTATGCAATTTATTAGTGATTTTAACTATCAATTATGTCAGTTATATGGTGCAGCTGGTTAGCGCTCTTGACTCACAGCAAAAAGGCCCCAGTTTAAGTCTTGAGTGGAAGACCTGAAACAGAATCAACCATGGGGAACCATTCTGTGTGGAGTTTGCATGCTCTCCCTGTGCAAGCCAAGCATTGCTCCCACCATCTAAAAAACATGCTTCACTCTAAATTATCCCTAGTGTGTGAATGCAAGACTGACAACCTGTCCTGGGTGTACCCTGCCTTCACTTGCCTTCTGTTGGGATAGGCGCAGTGCCGGCAGCCCCGTGAGTCTGACAGGGACAAAAACAGGTTTAAAAGATGATCAAACGTTCCCTAAACCATCTTCAGTTTGTCCAAAACTCTGCAGCGAGGCTTTTAACAGGAACAAGTAAACGGACACACATCACTCCTCTCTTGTCTGCTTTACATTGGTTACCTGTCAAATTTCGAATTGATTTTAAAATTCTACTTTTAGTTTTTAGAGCCTTGCATGGTCAAGCTCCGACATACTTATCTGACCTTTTAACCCCATACTCTTCGGCCCGATCATTGAGGTCTGCCAACCAGAATCTTTTAAGCAATCCAAAAACCCGCTTTAAGACCAGAGGAGATTTGTCATTTCAAGCTGTTGCTCCTCGTCTTTGGAACTCCCTCCCATTGTCGTTGCGTCAGATCGATTCCGTTGAGTGTTTTAAATCACAGGTCAAGACGTTGTTATTTAGGAGAGCTTTTAGTTGATTTAGTCCTAGTTTTACCACGTTTTACTGTGTTTTGTTTTACTATTATTATTATTGTATTTTATTACTTTTTTGTGTGTTGATATGATTTTATGCTCTTTGTAAAGCACTTTGTGACTTGCTCTGAGAAAAGTGCTATAGAAATAAAGATATTCTATTCTAAAAGATAAATGAATGCGCGCCTTATACGCGATATAAAAGTTATAAATCAGAGTTACATGTAAGGATTACTGGCGGACAAAATGTGCATTATTACTTTTTAACGCATGCCATGAAAACCTGAACCGTCCGACGCGAAGCTTCCGCAAAGTGCACTAAAAAGTAATAATGCAAACTTCGAAGGCCATTAACCCGCTTATACCATGGTCACTTACAAAATAAAGAAATATTGACCAGTTTTTAGTCCTTAATTCTTGTTTTTTTTCCCCATTTGGATCGCTTTTCTCACAAAAAGCAGACTATTTGTTACGTGATGCCGGCGCGTAACAAATAGTGCGCGTCGCGCAGCGCCACCACTACAGTCAAGATTTGGCGATACATATATATGCTGATCTTTCCGATGGATTGTATAAAGCATCAGTTCAGAGACAAAGTTCGCCTCTTACTGCTTGTTTTTTCAAATGATGAAGCAAAAGGTTGATTTAAAGAAGCAGTGATACAAAACATTTAAGCTAGCTGACCGGAACTTCTTTTTTCCACAGTGCGGTTATCCCGTGGTGTATCAATCAATACCAATAAGAATCGAGTATTCACCCGGACCATGGTATAATTGCATATAAACTATGTAAAATACACATAAACTGCATGATTCTCAACCGACCAAAAATTGTTAACAGCTCAAAACCGAAATCTATGTAAAAACCTGTCGGCTGAAACCCTTTGACAGACATCTGCTCACATCGACACATTTTCACTTTTGGATGACGTATGTCACGTATGTATCACAAAAGATCTAAAAACATGAAAAATGCGCAAAATGTGTGTGACATGGCCTTTATTTTTGAGTGTCTTTACTTTTATGTGTTAAGATGAACCCTGTCACACTGAATAAAAACATTTTAAATGAACTGTAAACTTGTCTCGAAGTTTCTAGATCGACATAAAAAATATCAACAGAAAGTGAAAGATCGTATTTTAATCTGAAAAAAAAAATTAAAGAACAGCAAAGAAGGGCTCATGAGGCAGCCATTAAAAAAGAGAATGCAAAATTGCAAAAAGAGAGCCTGACAGCTTTAAGGTAGAAGGGCAGCCTCTGATGAATGACTTAATCATGAAAGGGATGAGGTTAGCTCTGGTTGAAGGATTCATTTATTTGACAGTGGTCTACTTTCACTGCATGCTCTAACGTTTGGTCCACTCCATTCTGTAAATATCACAAAAGTTAGATATTTTTAGTAAACTTCATCAAAAATGTACCAAACTATCTGTGGAAAGCAATCATTCTGGTGTTAAGCATATAACAAACCAGACCTGCTAAAAGATGCTTTTATTTTTCCTTTTTCAAAGGTGACTAATATTGTGCCTCTTGTTTGTTCCTACCCCATGGAGGAGAAGCACAGAAGGGGACAGTAGTCCTTTAGCTTTAGTTTGATGTTAATGTAATTTGACTTATCACACTCTAATTTTGTCTTGTTTTTTTCATGGTTGGTAGGACACAAAGGCTACATTTTAAGGTACGTGGCAGATAAGTGCACAATCAAACTGACAGTAAATAAATAATAAAAATCCCACTCAAAGCCTAAAAAAAAATGGAAAATCTTGTAAGTTGGAACAAATATCTGACAGGAGACTAAATAAACCTAAGAGATTAAACTGCCTTTTGTGGGAATTGATTCTCTAATAAAAGGAAAGAAGGATTAAAGTGCACAAGTGGCAAAATTTTACCTCTAAAAGCAGGATGGAAGCCAACAAAATGAGTAAGACATTTCTGAAATTGAAGTAAAACATGACACGCTGAAATTTTATGTAGAAGTAATGAAATCCCTTTTACCTAATGTCCCATGGTGTGAAAGAGTTGCAATGTAAATATAATAAAAACATCCCTTTGGTATCTTTGTTTTAATTGGCGTTTCTCACTCCTCTTGACCGCAAATTGCCTTTGAGACTTCTGTTGTTCTCTCAGAGCAGACATTACTGCTGATTTTCTTACAATTTTGGAAACGCAGCTGACAGACCTGCAATCTTTTTAATAGTTTAAGTTAAATGAGAGAAAGATTTGAGTCACCTTTAAGCATGCACTGGAGAGGTCTCAGGGCTTGAGGGCAGATATCCTCCTAGTTATGAAGAAATCTTGCATAATCTGCTGCTGATTACCTTTATCAGGTGTGTTTAGCCAATAAGGAGCTTTAATGACAGGTTAATTGGAAAACATGTGGGACACCGGCCCTCGAGCTCTGGAGATTGAAACATCATGACCTGAAAATAGAAGTCGTTTTTCTAAATTTACAAATTTTACGTTTTGCATTTAGACCATCTGGAGCCCTTTACATCATCTTTTGATATTGTAAAAGTGTTCCCAGTGGTCTTTTTGATTAATATGATGTTTTTAGCCAAATGTAAACATTTTTTTTAAAAAACTGTCATTTTCTAAGACACCGTGTTTGCAGAGCAGCAAACACCGTCATATATCTGTTTATAGTGCTGGCTTATACAGTCCCTCACAACCCCAACTTTTTGGGGCAACTAAAATTGTGAATAATATTGGAGCTATACAGCCGTACAGTTTAGAGCCAGATGCCAGCTCAGATGAGGAACACAAAGATATACATGGATCTAGTTGTCTGCATACATCAGAATGGAGGTTGTAGGTTCTATGTCACATCTAATTGTAACTTTTTCCAACAGACTTTTTTCGTCTGCTGCTGTTTCAGCACAATTTGAATAAAACAATGTTAGCTTAATTTTCTTTACACATGCCACCATCATCAGAAAAATCCCACAAAAACAGGCTAAAAACACCAAAAGCATGATTTTTATCGGAGTGGGTCTTTAAAATACCTCCTGTAAGAAAGCTTAAAGAACTGCAGTAAAACTATCAAGCAAGTGTAATTTCACACATGCCTGCATATGTACTAAATGGTACTTAATTACAATAATAGTATAAATGTCTCATGCCTTCAACATCTGATTTAACATTACCAGGAGACCAAATGAATGAACAATGAGTGCGCACAAGAACGGGCATTCTTTTAATTAGATTTACACCAATAAACATGTGGACCATACTGATCACAGCCCTGTTTTAATGAAAGAAAAACCTTGCTATGATGAAGGTTATTAGATTATCTCCAGTGACCACAGCTGCAGATACTATTCTGACGTGAAAGGTCCACAGGATGGTAGTCAATCTGCAAGAAGAAAATTTGAAGGAATGGATATAGCAATTGGCAACCAAAGAGCCCAGATCACCCCCCCCCCCGTTCTTTTTTAAGGTCATGGTGCATCAACATCAGATCACACCATCTGTCACTGTTGAAGACAAAGTGGACTTCATGCTAATTAGGACGCCATTGTTAAAATACTGAAATTAACCCCTGTGCATATTGACCAACCAAATGCTTCTTATCTTGGTCGCAGGTCACTAGTCTCCCATAATAACTGAGGAAGAGCTGCAACATACCCTGTTGGCCAAAACATCTGTTGACAGGTGCAGAAGCATCACTGGCAGTTCCAAAAGCCCTTTGATGGCAGTGACTGCCCCTTATAGGTTTTGTCCTGGCCAGTTTCATTAGTTTGTCGGTAAAATAAATATTGCAAACAACAACAATTTAGAATGACTGGGTGATTTTCAGTAGATTTTTACTCAATATAATTCTTTTTGTCCACTGCGAGTTTGATCAGTCATCGTTATATGTTTAACCTTCATTATGAATGTGGGATACTAATCATTTTTTCACAGGCAAACATTTACTTTCAATTGTATGTGGTGAATTACAAATAGAAAGAAAACATTTTCAATCTAGCAGAGGTTTTTACATTTTTTCAGTTTTTTGGGGTTTTTTTTTTTGCTTTTGTGATATCTCCATAATAGGAACAATTACGTCTTTTTTTTCTCTTCTCACAGTGGCATACTAGTTAGTTCTCTTGCCTCACACCATTAATCCTTGGTTTTAAATCCCAGCTGAATTCTTTCTGTATGGAGTTTGCATGTTCTCATCATGTATGTGTGGGTTTTCTCCTTGTACTCCAACTTCCTTCCACAGTCCAAAAAGATGCTTCATAGATTAATTGGAGACTCTAAATTGTCCCTAGGTGTGCATGTGAGTGTTTGAGTGTGTGTGTGGCCCTGCAACAGACTGGCGACCTGTTCAAGGTGTACCCTGCCTTGGCCCACCAGCAGCTGGCTTGGCTCCAAACAGCCCCTTGACCTAGAAAGAGATTTAGCAGGCTTTAAAGATGGATGGAAGGGATCCTATCACATTAGATTTTTGAAATTATAGGAAAACTGTGAATTCAATGGTCATACCGTTGCATTATTGTCTCCCTCCCAATCATCTCCATATCAAAAACATTTTGAATGCTCCCAAATTTTTTTTTATTTCAAACTTTTCTCTCGAAATCCACAATTATCGACTGCTAGTTATGATCAGACCATCTTTTGCCCACAAACAGAATTGTCCAAGCAGTATGCATGATGTTGCACATCTAGGCTTAAACCAAATTGCATTCTCAAAACAAATCTTTTTTTTTATTTGTTCACGTAGATATGCCGTATATGTGTGAATGTATGGATAAACTAGAAAAGTGTCAATTATATAACATCTAATGCATAAATACATAAAGAAATTGCATAAAAGGTTAGTCTTCAGAATGCAATTTGGTTTAATATGCAACATTATGCAGGCTGCTCCCTTGCAGCACATCGACCTCATACTCAAAAACATGTCACTCATCTTGACAATAATACATTGATGTATCTTTGATAAAACCTCTACAGGCACCGAAGCAGACTGTGAAAACACCTTAGTGTACAGCCGCTGTTATTTTTTCCCACATGAGCTGTCCTTAACAAAAGTTACAGTGACTTAAAAATAGACTAGGTGTACTTGAAATGCAGAGACGCTTTGAACACAAGAGAAGCTTGCATCTCGACACATTAGCACAGGCCTGCACCATGCAGCAACACAAACATAACACTTCTTATTAACACACTATCACCACTAAATGTTCTTTTAGCAAGAGGGCCGTCTTCCTGTCTTTTCCATTATTAATGTCTCTAAATGTAGGCTATGAGGTTTGTCTGACATTTTGGTCCATTATATCTGCAACACGAACAAACTTGTGGGCGAAAATGCTTCTTGTTCGGCTCCACAGAAATCCGTAGCATCCTGTTTTTAAAGGGAATAGCATCAGCGCATTAACTGCCTAAGGTACTTATCTGGCTTATGGCCAGCAACAGGTGTGAGTTATTAGTCATTTTTTTGACGTGTTGCTTCTATCTTTATTCTTCTATCAATGAGTTTGGGTAATGATGAAGAGCTGGTAATTTGTTTCTCACAGTTAATTAGCAAGAGTCAGTAGTGTCACCCGATATTTCTGTAATTTTAGACTGGACACCTTTAAGACTTCTTTTAGTTAACTGTTCCTTACATTTAACCAGGAAATAAAAACAAATTGGACCAAATCAACCAATTTTAATAAAGCTTTGTCCATGATTAAACCAGTCTATACTCTCTCTTGACAAGTGTTTTTTAAGAAACCAAACTATGCATAATTAAAAGTGTTCAGTATTAATTAACCACTTCTGAATTTGATTAAGCTGCTGTTTTGACGTTTAAATTACTTCCGTTCTTGTCTTTGATTTTCAAATTTGGTCACAATTGGTCATAGTTAGGTCACTTGTTTCCAGGTAAGGGAATAATCCTTCCTACTAAAACAGGATGTGTGTTTTTTCCAAAAAAATGTTGGCTGTTGTTTCAAAGTTCTCATCATCTTCAGCTATGAGCCAATATTTTTTTGTTTTTTGTTTGTGGACAACAACACTGTTTCCCTGTGTATCAACAATATGGAATAAATATATAAAAGTTTTACATTTTTAGTTGATGTACAGTATATCAGGTATGAGGTATAAGGATGCAAAGTAAACAGAAAAATTACCAGAAAAAATATTGTCTCAGCTTGTAGAAGGACATATAATTTAAGATTTATTTTTGAAAAAAAAAACACATATTTAATTAATTAAAAGTATTTTCTTTACTCTTCTTTTAATTGTTGTTAGTGGGTTGTGGGTTTGATGTTTGCATCATGCCTTTTGCTTAACCATTGAGTGGTCAAATTTTCCTATACAAGTCAATTCTTGCATGTTTCACTGGCACTCATTATGCAGGGTCAAAGAATTCAACCCTTGTCCTCGTGGGCTGGTGTCCTGCTTCTTTTTATCCACTTCTGCTGCTTGTCATTGGTGGAACACACCTGATCAGGTGGGAAAGGAGCATCCGAAAACAAGCAGGAGATGGGCCCTCAAGGATTTAAAGATTGGGTATCCCAAACATAGAGATGGCAAAGACCATCCTTCCTCCATGGGGAGGAAGAGGAGAAATGCAAGTGGTGTTATAGAATACAAAGAGATGTTGGGGAAATGGGATTCAAGGGTGAAAATAGACCTGAAGCCAGGGCACTGTCACATCTCAGGTTTGGTTATACTCAACTGAGTTACAATCTTTATGTCAATGGAAAACCAACTTGTGGGAAATGTGAAGTTTGCAACGAGTTTGATGCTGTAGAACATGTATTATTTAAAGGCAGGAAGCACACAAAGACAAATGCTTAAGAAAGAATGAGTGAGGGTGAAAATAAAATAGGAAACGCCTGACATATAAAGATGTGAGTGTAGTTATGGTTTTATACGTTAGTTTTTTAGAAAAACAAAGATGATCAGTAAAGTTTGAGAGGGATGGTGGACAAAGGGGGGGGGGGGGGTGATAGAAGAGAAGATGGACATATACTACAAAAACCTGTAAAGCAACGGACACACTATGCATGTTCACACTGGACAAGCAGGGAGGGGCTTCCTCTTCTTTTTCTGTTTACTAGCACATGTCCACCACCTATGGTTGGAAAGACTTGGTGCAAAATGTTGAAGTGGTGCAAATCTCGCAAATCTTGCTCCAGGCTTTTTCTTTCTGAGCTCTATTTCGATACATGAAATATTTGGTATAATTCCGTCTGGGCACAAACAGCAATTATTCGTTTCTCCTCCATGAACAATTCTTAAGCAGTTGGCAGTGCTGTGAACTTAAAAGGACACCATCCATTCATCACTAAAAAATTAGAGTCTCGCATTGGTCAAAGTTCGACCTGGTTTCACTTGCAATGCGCATCCAGTGGCCCTACATTGTGTATGTAGGGCCCAAAAAGGACCATAAAAACTTGCTTAGCTGCATGTGAATGCAAAAGCTTTGAACGCGGAAGCCTCGCATTTATAGACTTTTCATTGGACGTGACCGCGGCGCTGTGAACGTAGCTCAAAATGTAGACTCTTGATCCATGCTCCACATCAGCAGGTGGCAAACATGTATCGACAAGTTGTGTGACAACAAAATAAAACAAAGAAGATCCCCAAAATAGCTGAATGTCCTTCTGTGAAAATGCCTCTGTTTTTCTATCTGGTGAATTCACTGAGCCTTCCAATGCTCAAACATAACTTGCTGATGTGTTAAATCTTGTTTATCCTGGTGGTTTGGACACTTATTACGTCCTGGTGTTTACTATAGAGCTCCTGGATAGTGAAATGCATGGTGAGAAGCTTCATAGTCTTGTTGTTGGGGCTTTAGTCTTCTCTTTCAGCAAGATTTTAGTCCCATTAAAGAATCGAATTTACGACAAATATGTTGAATTCCTAAATCTTGTTCTTTCCAATAAGCTAAATTCGTTAAAATTTCCTTCCCCCTTTATAATTATTTAGCTTTAACTTAACTAACATAGTAACCACTTTCCTGTAAAAGTCTTTCACATTTGCTGTTCCTTAATTTCTGTCCTCTTGAGAACCACAGTTTCCTGCTTCAGATCTCATCTCCTGCTGAGGCAGCTAATATTCTTCTAATTGTTTTTGTGTTTTCTTAATATTATTTCTGCAATTTTTAATGTTCAAATGTAAAAAACAAACATTTAATAATTACCAAATCCATGTGTTTGTAAGATATCTGTGCAGAATTAATAAAAACACATTTTGAGATTTTTGTAAAGTAATTTGAACACTTATTTTACAAGCAAGTACTTTGTCTTTCGTAATCACTAAAAATATTTTACTTACATTGAAATAACATTTCTGTATCTGAATTTTGACTCATCACATACTAACTTCGTCCAACACTGACTGCTAATCGACAAACCAGCCCAGCATAATAAGTAACTGTAAATAACCTAAAGAAAATGTCCGTCAAGAAAATGGCCTTTTTTTTAAAGAAGATATGATTCTGTAAATCAACTGATTTAAACTAAACCAGATTCTCACGTTTCTGTGTTTGGCTTCAAGTCAAAACAATTTAGAGATTTGGCTCCAACATGTTTACTAGTTAATTAAACTTTCCCACTCACTGACCATAAACAAGGATTGCATATTAATTCATGGAGAAGTCACTTGGTGCCACTCCAAGGAACGCTTACAAATGGAGTGACTCTGAACCTGTGGAGCTTCACGCATTGCTGGTCACCATTAAAGTTTATGCAACTAACTAATTCTTTGCAGAGCAGGTTTTACACAAAGTAATGTGTCATTGATGCATTGAAAAATAATCCATACCTTTTAATAATGACTCATGGGTATTTTTCTCCTCCCCATGAGCATTATGGTGACCTCTTTTTTGTTATAGCAGCTGCTTGACATTATAAATAAATACATCCAAAAAAACATTTTTTTTCCCATTCTCCCACAGAAACTATCAGGAACTTAAAAAACTCAAAACCACATAAAAAGAAAAGAGGCCACCGGTAAACAATTGCATAATTTGCTTTTAATTTATTCAGCAAAAGTATTACAGTTAAGTAATCAACAGAAGTTATATGTTCGAAAGTAATTAGGTCTTTTGATGAAAGAACATAACTGAATAAACTGATGTTATCAGTCTGTGGGATATTACTGGGAGTTTAGTTTCTTTCCTTTTTGAAAAACCTTGTTTTTATGCCATAAGCCCTGCAGGCTTTCATTTCTAAACATTGCTGGGGAGGTTGCCTCTGCATTCCAGCCACGTTAAGCCCTGGATTGGACCACTGTAGCATATTCATACTTTCCCTCTTCAGCCACAGATTTCTTGGTGAGATCAGGGTTTTGAGGTCGCCTATATGATCCAGTATCCACCAGGTTTAACTATCAAAGAAGTAAAATTTATGTTTAATTCTGAAATAGGGAGGAATTTATGGCTTTCGGGAGCCAAATATGATTTTAGAATAAGGTACAGACTTTTTCAATTCTTTGTTGCTGAAGGTTGTGAAGGATCAGATTATTTCTTTATATTTAGGCTAAAAAAGCTTGGAACAGAAAGTGTTTGAATGTGAATAAATGATTTACATGGTAAGGTAACTGACCTGTGTTCAACCCATCAGCTGAGTTGTAGTATGGCCTCCTTCCTTTAAAAAATTAACGATAATGTGTCAGAACAAAAGGATTAAACCCCAGGCAGGCAGGAAAAGTCGTGGCAGTAAATACACAAACAGCTTCAAATTACAACAGCGATGTCACAGCTGGCTTCTGGGAACTCCTTTAGGCCTCAGATGAACGTGAGTTTGGATTTCTACTCGCTGGCAAAGGAAACATTGAGAAGTCAAAGTATGCTTCCAGGGAAGTAAACATCAATCAGGAAAAACTTTTGTGTGACTGTGTACTTCCTGGGGCTTAACAGTGAGATGTCCAGATTTGATATTAACCCAGGAATGTGTATATTAATTTATTATTTTTTTTACAAAAAAGGTTTGAAATTGGCAAACATGATTCATCTACACTAGGGGTCTTCAACCTTTAACAGAAAAAAGAGCCATTTGGGCTTGTTGATAGAAACCTAGTGGGAGCCGCAAAGTCTGATTTCTTCAAATTTGAGACTGCTTTGCATACAATGGTTTTTTCATACTAAATATGAATTACATTTCTTTTCTTAGAATGAATAAAAGCTGAAATACAAAGAGAAACTAGCATTTTTTTAATATATGTTTGACAGAAGCTCATATGATTTCCTTTCAAAATAAAAGACCCCCATGCTAAAGCGGATCATCCCAGTTCAGCTCTGAACAGCTACTAACCACTGTTGTGCAGCACAAGATAAAAATGTGCTTTAAATGGATAAAAGATCTGCCTTTTTACCAAAGTTTTGCTTCTGGGGGAAGCGTAGAGTGAACATGACCTCTTCAGGTCAGCAGGGATCTAAAAACCTTTACAAAGTTTATCTTCTTGGTGCACCTCAGCCATAAATGTATCAAATTAACAAACCTAAATTAAATATATGCTATTTTAGTAACCCTCAGTATCAAAAAAATATACAATTACTTTATTTTTCTTTAGACAGAGAGCCACTATGGAGAGGTAAAAGAGCTACACGCTTTAAATTCGGTTGGATTAATTTCAACGACCCAAAACAAATTTTCCGCAACTGAAGTATTTCCTCTTTCACATCAACACATTTCTCAGCGCAGATGAAAAGAGACGTCTAAGCATATCCTGAAATATCTTAAAATCAGTTTGACACACCCTCCGTTCAATTTAAGACCCAAATAGACACTGCATCTCAGTGTAAAAATGGTTTACTTAAAAGCCCCAGAAGCATAAACCTTAAAAAAAAAAAAAAGATTGAGAAAATCTTTTTGCTCACAAATAAGCCAAATCTATGCGATGTCAAGCCTTTTTGAGGCTTCCATTAGATTATGAGCAGCAGATTACAGCACTTTAGGGAGTGATTTTCCCCAGGTGTTAGGAACATCCAAAGCATATTCTCCACCCTGGTAATTCTCTACTGTAAGGATCAGCCTCAGAGGAGAATCTTCTCCCTTGATGGAAGGAAAGGAAAGAAAAGGTCCAGCCAAGCACAAACACACTAAGTACGTGTAGCCAATCAGCTTTCTGCCTTCCCTCAGCATCCTGATCCTTTGAGCCATTTGATCTGGGAAAAGAAAAGCCCCCCCACCCCCCACCCCCATGGGCAGTAATACCTGCATGATGAGCCCCGTTGGTGCTGCAGCTGAAGCAGCTAAAGTCAGACCTACCTTAAAGCCCCCCCACACACAGGCTACTCAAGCCTGACAGGAGCAGAGTTTCGCAGCAAAGCTCTTTAGAGCCCCCTGCTGCACCCACAGGTCCTACAAAAGAAACAGCAAGTTCATATAGACAACATTCAGAGGAAAATCCTTCTTTTTTGTAAATTAAATAAGTTATGATGGTGACATTTTCTCTAAATAAGCTTTATCCTTCAAGATGTCATAAAAACCCGTTTCTATTAGATCAAGACACACTCTGCTCCCGCAGCCTTGATCTATCAACTTTCACATGCAAGAGAACGGAATCTATGAGGAGGGTGTCAAAATGTGATTTTAGCACGAAACAATTCTCATGGTCACACGATTTTCCACCAGGGACATCCGAGGTGTGGAGCAACTCACTGTGGTGGAAACAAAAAGCCTTGAGCTGTCAGCAGCTGGAATTGCCTGGGTTCAGAGCAGCGGGCGACACTTGTATATGCAGGACAGGTCAAACTCCAGACATCTGAGAAATGTTCTCACTGTCACTTCATTACAAAAGAAAAAAAAAAAAGCCAAAGGTCCCAGCTTTGCTAAATATATGCAGACTTTGAAATTCCACACAAGTGTAGCTGCTCTGTTATTGGATAGCTGCTCGTCACGGATGATTTACGTCCGACGCATCAAATAGGCCACCTGATGAAGGAAACACTGTCACAGCAGTACAAAAGATGATTGAGAAGTCTCAGTGATTTCACATTAACTGTTGTCTTCCGCCATCATTCCCTGGTAAACGCAACAATTAGCAGCTGGGCTTGCATCAATACAAATTACTCGACATGATGACTCCATTACAGCAACCGAATTGAGCAATAAATCCTCAGATACGTTTTACATGATAGGGAATGAAAGCTTTACTTCCTGAAAAGTTTATCTGTTGTGGGCAAGAATATTGACACGGTCGGTTGCATTCAAATGGATTGTGGAACAAGAAGGTGCTTTTGTTAGCATTTTGTTTATGAGAAAAATGTAAAGGGGGATTGTTGTTTTCATAAAGTAATCAGGTAAATGATGAATCAGAGAAAACATGTGCATCATAGAGAGGTTTTTAATCAACACCCATTTCCCTGAGGAGTTTATGGACCCTAAATCATTTTTTAAAATATATATTTTTTTCCTTTTTTTTAAATTGACAGATTAGGGGAAAGACATTCGATTTTTAAATAGCATCCTATCATAGCTTTATCCTTATGGATTCGTTCCTCAAAGTCATAATGAGCTCAAAATAAAAACATAAAATAAAGAATACAGAAGGAGGCGGTCACATTTTTGCATTCTGATAATACAGCTGTATTGCTAGCAATGAGTTCACATCGGCCAGATCTGATCCCTACTTCAAAATTAATGAAGACAGTTGGCAGAGGGTGCGGGGAATTTAACCTCACAGGAGACAGCACAGATGGCCGTCACGTGTGCTGAGAGCTAAGCAGCTGAACGAGGCAGAACTTGTGAAAGCCCACCGAGGTGGACTTTGGTGAAACGAAAGGAAAAAAATACATCTTGATACGAAACCAAGTTTTCAACTTTTATCAGGTCACACAATGATATAGATTGACATGGAGTTATAGAAATAAGACTTTATTGCACAAGAACTCGCATTGTAGAGTGGGAATAACTGGAACACAGTGATAAACTAACCCCCTACATGTCAGCAGAAAGAATTCATTGGCTTCCAAAACTGGGTCATTTTCATGGAATTCAAACATAAATCTTAAAACAGAGAATATATTGAAGTTTTCAAACAAAAAAGGAATATATGGGTATTATAAAGAGATTGTCAGTCTTAAGTTGTGAATAACACTGAAGACGAGCACTTCCAACACCTCAGTGACGAGCAAAAGCGCTCATCAGTATGTTTCACCTGCTCAGCATGGGACTGATGAACAACTCTATTACAATCATCTTGATTCATACCCCCATCATCAGATAATGAAGCTGATTTAGTCACACTTGGAAAAAATAGAGGAGAAGTAGTTATCTGCAGACCACAGATCAAAAGCAGTTTAATTTGAACATACTGAACTATTGAGTGTGCACGATCAGTAAGCGGATGTAGAGCCTCATTGGAGTGGTTTAGTTTTCATGTATAGACATACAGCAGAAATATTATAAATAAACAGTGTAGTATGGTGGGTAAAGCCTAAAAAATGAGAATCAAAATAGATCAATAGATAAAAACGTATCTTTCTCTTCATTCCCACCATGTATCCATCCGCCGTACGCGTACTCTCTGCTTATAGTGGTATTCTTTCAGGTGCTTTTTCAACGCATTTGGAATGGGTAGCAAGTTGATGCCATCATAGGTGGTGCAGCTGCTTATGACGGCCCTGCAGATGCGCTGCAAGCTAAAAGGCTGTGTGCGGTGGATGGGGTTGGACAGAAGGGGCTCAAAAAACATGCAAGAGTTGGGGTCCTTGTAGTGCTCCAACAGTCCTGTGACGGTGGGAGCGTGGAAGACACTGGGATCGTGCACATCAAAGCTAAAATTGTGGTTCCACTGCTCAATGCGAGCGTGTAGGGAGCGGCCGTAACGGCGAAAGCTAACGGAGAAAAGGTAGTCTTCCTGCGCGGAGTCTCGAAGGAGGAAAGTGCCCTCAGGCTTTCCCTCCAGCAGGTTCTCTGCCTCGTAGCGGTCCATCACTCCCCAGTAAGAGGGGAGGTTGGTGATCTGCAGTAGGTCTGGAACTAAGCAATGAATGTAATCGATCTGAGTGTGAATGCGGTAAGCATCCTGACAGTTATGGTGCTCGATCTGAGGAAGTGAAGCTCGAGAGCTTAGATCGGTCACTGTAACCTCTGGGTCAAGCGAGGGGTCAGGAACTGTGTCCGACACATGAGCAGAGGCTGACGCTGAGGCCACAACTTCATCAAGGGTGTCCAAACAGCTCTGTAAAAGAAGTTGATGTTGCTGTTGTCGTTGGAGAAGAAGCTGCTGCTGCTGCTGCTGAACAGAGGCTCTGTCAGGTCCAGATAAATCATTCATTCCATGGGCCAGCTTAGGGCCATGCTTGTAGAGGGGGTTTATTTGCGCAGTCACCTCAAATGTGTGGATCTCTGCATTGGGTGGTGGGTCAACACCCTGTTCGATGCTGATGCGCCTCCGCTCTCGCAACCTGTCGTCAACGTCCTCCACCACGGCGGCCATGGCTGAAGTTGGGGCGCTGCACACAACTGCGGAATCTAGCAGGGGAGATTGAGAAATGGGCGCTGTGTGCTGCTTAATGAGATACCACTTCTGAGCCAGCTCTGACCCTACAGGGAATGGGCAGTTTTCCAGCATCAGTTCGCTGAGATGGATCTTCCGCTTGGAGGATGCACAGGCAGCTGATGAGGAGAAAGACTGTGGGACTGGAGTTGCTGCTGGACTGTGTGTCTTTATGGGAAAACACTGCCCCATCGCATCTTGGATTTTTTGCCTGAGAGTGCGGCTGCTGCTTGATCCTCTACCATCTGCTTCCGTAAGAGCTGGTAATTCTGTAGCAGTGCCAACAGTCGCCACACTTGCCCTTGCTGTAACCCTTTCTTGTCCTGGTAATGGCGTTGCTGCTTCCAAGCCCAGCCACATCCAGCTCTCCCTCTGGGGGGACGAGGAGGAGGAGGTTTGGTTCCTAGTCTCCATCTCGTTTAAAAGCTCACCGTACTCGAAACCATCACTGACAGGACGCTCATTGGCTGTGTCGTGGGAGGAGAGGCCCTTTTTTTTCCCTTTCCCACCTTTCCAACCACCTCCTGTGTCTCTCCTCTCCTCTGACCGGCTTTGTCGCACCTTTGGACGGGCCCCACGCTCTCGTTCTTTTCCTCGGTTTCCTGACTCTTTTGGTGATGACATAATGGATTATGTAGGGGAGGGGGGGGATTGTGCTGGGTGTCAAATTGGTCTAACTTATCTTCTAGGAGGGTCACCATCCATAGCTGCTCTTTGAAAGTCAAAGACACTGGCCAGGCACAGAATCCATAAGGACATCAAACATCCTGGGGAAAAAAGCACTGCTTAGAAACAAAGTCCAGTTTATCGCGTGTGCTCCAATATTGATTTACACAAATTAACATGTCTTTACAAAGATTATATTGTCATTTTACTTTTAGATGCGCTGGGTAATTTCACTATATATAAAGATATATACTTGAGTGTTGTTATCATTTAAAGTCAAATAATGCATAAATAAATTTCCAAGATACACGACTCAAAGTATTGTGGTTTGTTTTCTAGCTTGGCCTTTGTTACGTTAACTAATACAATTAGGGGTGGTTAGAAAATTGCACGCGTATTTGTCTCAAAAAGTGTATCAAAGTAACACCCATAATATATAAGTATAAAAAAAGGTCTAAGTCTAATTAAAACGAGCATGTTTGTATGTCAGAAAACGTTTGTTGTTCAAAAAAGGTAGATTATTGTTTCTGCAAACTTTCTCTTGAATACTAACACAATTTTAGTGAAATGGTTAAAAACAAATGCTTGAATTCTGAAAATCATAAAATTAACTCGAAATTTCTAAGTAGGTACAAATCTAACGTTTTGGAGACTTTAAAAATAAGCATTTTAAAAAGCAATTCTTGGAACATAGCTAAACCCTGTTAGCATAGCTAGGTTGTTTGCTTACTAGTTCGCGGACTTCTCTTAAATAATCTTCTCTGAACTTTTGACAAAACATTTTATCAACATATTACAAAATAAATATATACCTTTTGTAGTTGTGAATAAGTTTCTTCGCGAAAGAACATTTGTTTTTTCTTATGGAAACTAATTACGTTAACACCAAGGCGGCTAGCTTCCATTAGCCCGATTAGCCACAGGAAACAGAAAACGTAACCCGGAAGTTAAACCTGTCGTCATCCAATACTACAACAATAAAGATAAAAGCATACTTACTACACATGTTCTGTAAAATTAGGTGCAAACTGAGACAAGACCAAACGAAATATGAAGCTGCAAAAGAACTGAACCTCTTTATTTAATCTTTATGATGTAGCACTTAAGACCATTCTCACAGATGAGTGGCAGTATAAAATTAGAGTGTAAGCACATGATGCAAAAGGTTCAGAAAATATTAGAAAATTTTGGGGGTGAAATAGAAATAGTATAAGATGCTTGTGTTGAGCGCAACTTACAGATAACTGCTTTTGTTTAACAAAGTAAGCCTGACAGGTACATTACCCTGACCTCAGAGCTACTCAGTAGACATCTCCATAGGACACTGGTTTGTACCTTCTCGCATACTATTTGGTGTTTTTTTTTTTTTGTAAAGTAGTCTGAAGTTGTGAGATTCCCAACTAATTTCATGTATCAATGGAATGTAAACAAAGAGTAAACATATTCCTTGGCCTGTTTAGTGTTCAGTTTACTCATAAAACTGGTGGCTCAAATAAACACTTCCATATCCTGCAGAATGACAATTAAACACCCCCTCTCTACATGTACCTCTGTGTCCATTTGAAAAATGAAAGGTAGGTTGTCCAAAGCAACAGAAATTCTGAAACAGATCATCTGAGCCACCTGTAACATCACAGTAATGAGTAAATAGTTAGTTAAAGCCGGCATCAAATCCCTGGTGTCCTTCACAGACATGAGAATGACGCTTTCACAAAAAGAGCCTGCTCTGAAAAATAATCCAAAACCAAAGAAGAAGAAAACAAAATCATTAAAAATAAACAAACTGAAGATGCTGGGGCTGAGAATTTTCAGGCACTACATGAACAGTTTATCAAACATTGACAGACAAAATAATCACAAGGCCAGAGAAATGTTTCCTTCTCATAACCACATGACATGAACAAAATAAAATAAAAAGGTTGCATGCACCTTGTCGGTACAATTATAGAAACCCTTATATGGAATCCACAACTTAGGGAGTATTAAAATTTGCTTTCACTCTTTATCCATCCGTCCATGTAAAAGCTTCAGTTCTTTAATGTGTTATATAACGATATAATGGATTAATCATGACATCATATAATATGAACTGGGCTTTATCCCAGAGATGTAAACAGTGACATTTAGGCGGCAGATTTATAGAAGATTAGTTGCAAGATCTCTTGTCTTGGTTGTTGGTAACACCAGGCACCATCAACCACCATGTCCTGAATCAACAACAGTGTTGTATTAGTGTGACAAAACATGCGATTACAGAAAATAAACAAGTTATCGATATTAAGGGAGATTAAAAAATACGACTGGAAAAAAAAAATATCTGTAAATAATCATCTGTACTAATCCGCCCTCCTATGGCTCTGCTGAAATAATGTGTGAATGGTTTCCCTGCCTTCTGAAGCAACAAAAAGTGATGTAAAAGTTAAGACCATATTACAAATACATGCACCTCTGGCTCTGCCACATTCAAAGACAGAAGCTGTAGAAGACAGTTTTTGATTCAACACTGACACCACATGACAATGTTAGGGCTCTGAGACTGAAACACACCGAGACACACAAAAGAAAAACATGGGACATTATCAAGCACCTCGGAAAGTATGTGAATCATCAAATCTTCATGTTGGCCATTCGAGGGAGAGGGCGTTGTGAGGGTGAGGCGTCAGGGCATTTTATTAAACGCTCAAGCTTCTTTTCCACAGCCAATCCATAAAGGAGCCAGAGAGGTTTCATTTAGATTTTTCTTTTTCAACCCAGATTGAGAATTAAAAACACTCTGGTATCGTTTGCTTTTATTAGATAAACATCAGAACAGCTCTCACCCCACACTATCCTCACCAGCCCTTACCTACCCCTGCCTGTGGGGCTTCCCTGGCACAAAACGAGATTCATCATCAACATCATTTATGTAGCAAAGCAGAAAAGTAAAAAATACAAACGAATTGCAGCTGTCATTAGTTCTTCAAACTCCTTTGCTGTTGCAGTTTTTTTTTTTTGTTTCTATACCATTCTGCTGCATTTCACTACAAATACCTTTCTCAAGTGAACAATCACAAAACCCTTCTCTTTGGCTTTGTAGAAGTTGTAAGGAGGACAGTCATCTCCTGACTTTTCAGGTACAACAAAAGGACAAAAAGTTACTGGTCAAATGAATTTGAAAATTTTCCATATTTCTTCCGGTCCTCTCTTTCATGCTTTTTTCCACTAAACATCTTCTGAAGAGAGAAAAAAAACAAAAAACAACCAAAAGTCATCCACATTTCATCGACTAGCCCGGCCAGGACTGCAAACGAGATCAACACAGCCAGAGAAGTCAACCTCTTTTTACAATTGCAAAATGTACCATGAGGCCAATTCCAGTTTAGTGCCTAATATCAAAGATAATTTAATAAAAGTGCCTTACTTCTGGCCGGAATTAATCTGAGTCTACAAATTACTCAATGCATGGGTTGTGGCTGTCAGTGTGTTGTGGATAGAAAGCCTTGTTCCAAGGCAACGGGAAAAGAAGAGTAATTCAGGGCGGACACCCTTAAAGACAGCACCAATCCACAGTTTTTCTCTCATTAAGGTGAACTAAGCCTCTGCACATCATGCCACAGTCCTGCAGGTGACAAGGGTGCAGTTGGTACAGTTAACCTTTTTTCTGTTCAACAATATAATATTCATCTGTATTCCATTTTTAATAAACTTAGCTGTATATAATGAAGTACAAAAATATTAGAGAACATATACACATTTTTTGTCATTTGTAGTGACTGCTTTGCCTGGTTTTCTGAAGCATATGTTTGTCTTTGTGCTCAACTGAACAGGCTTCAACCGACGTGTAGTTCTCCATATATTTTTCATATTGTTGATGTCCGGTCTGTTCCATCTGAGAAGAAGACAGAATGCAATCAGACAGCCATTTATGTACCAAAAAATGAATTTGGCTGCAGCCTAATAAGGCGGTGACTGGATAGCATGTGCAGCCAGTGACCCATTTCCTACTTATCTGGTGGGGACACTTACCTCCTAAGGCATGCTCTGTCATACTGAGGCACAGTGACTCCAGCGTAGGGTTGATCTCCAGGTCAGCACCTGGAACTTGGCATTCTTGGGAAATGGGAAAACAACAAAATCAATCCACAGTGGGGGATAAAAAATTAACAAAAAGGAAGTAACCTTTGCTTTACTGTGGTTTCCTGAAACAAAAATAAAGAAACCTGGAAAGTGGTTGCTTTGTGGTGGGACTCTGCTGCAGCTGTTTTTTAGACAGCCCAGCTACTTTTAGTTGAATTTATAATGTGAGATTAATGTGTCATACACTTTTAGTTGTCAAATTCACTGGCTTATCCTAGCTCAAGGCTCCTTCACTAAGCTTCCCCTTTCTCTGTAAGGAAGAGATGGAAATCCACAAATTGTGTAAATGACAAAAGTGTATAATGAAAATTTTAAATGATAGAACAAACATGAATGTTTCTCCTCATTTTGAAAATAAGCTTAAAGACCCATTTTAATACAAAATTGCATTTTTAGTGTTTTTAACATGTCCTTGTGGCATTTTTCTTATGAGGGGGGACATATATAAAGAAAATTAAGCTCAAAATTGGATTTCTGAGTATTTCTTTATTCAAACAGGAGCAGATGGGAAAAAAAGCAGTTTGAAAAAGAGCGTATTTGACGTAGAAAACACACTTGATTTGTTTCAGAACTGTACAGATGTGTTTCACTATTGTTCTCCATTATTATTGCTGCACCCATAAAGTTAAGTTGGGGGTGTGAGGGGCTGTAAGCTAGCGGGAGAGAGTGGAAACCCATGGGTGAAACAAAGTGGGTCACAGTTGCTCCACACCAACGGTCCCGTCCACAATATAGAGGTGAATTTCTAACAAACTACTGCTGCTCTGCAAAAACTGTCATAGAGAATGACTTTTTTTGTGTGGTTAGAAACAATATAATCATAATTAAAAGACTGGGAACATTTTTAAAATAGATCAAAAGAGGATTACATTTACTAATTCCAAAAGTCCTTTGTTCTATTTAAACTGTTCCATTGTGTTCATGAGGTTCATTTGACGTTTCACTTCTAGAAAAGCAGATGAATTAGCAGCACATGCATATCTGTAAATGTGGAGAAATGCTAGGATAAGGCAGGACTGCTTACGTGTTTGCTATGAATACAGTGTATCTGCATTTAAACAAGGACAGAGGCTGCCTTTGGCCAGTTTAAGAATGTATCCTGGTGGAAAACATGCTTGACCTTGTGCAATACCTTGCTGCTGGAACATGAGCATGGTTTGTGGGGACGTATGGACAGGAAGTGAGTGGGTCCGCTGCACAGAGCTGCGACTCTGACTTGGCATGCTGTTACTTCCCCCGGGGTTGGCAAACCACAGGTTCTACAGGAGAACACACAAACAAAGGGAGATGGTGCTCATTGCTTTGCTTTGATTGAATTGTTCAAAAACTTTACTGTGTAAGCATTACGGCTGGGCACTTAGGCACTGTTATTCTACAGAACTAAACAGACATTTTGCATCCATGGGACTTTTCACAATAAAATAATTTTAAGAAACAGAACTGAGTCTTTTGGCTTATTTCAAAGAAAGTTCCTGATAGGATTCACTTTTGAAGAAACGAACTGCAGAAAAAAATAACACAGCTGGGCCCTCAATATTTCTCTGACAATTATGTTACTAGCTACTATTTTCTTTTGTTTTTAGTAAAATAGTAGAGCTTTAATATACTCTCTCCTCTCAATATACAATTACAACCAAGTCTTTGATGTCTTTGATTGTAGACTGCTAATAATAACTCCTAGCTTCATTACAAGTGTGAATTCAAGCACTGAGTAAGAAATAAAAAGTCAATTGAAAACATTCTAAAGTATGTGTTTAAAATAAAACATGAATCAGAGGGAAAGTTATAAAAGGGGCCAAGTCTGCTGTGTCTTTACAGCAGCAGCATTCCAAAGCTGCTGAGGGAGCTCCACCTTCTACATAAGTGTTGCTACAAACACACATAACAGCAGTCAGCTGAAGACAAACAGTACTTTGACTACGTCCGAACACACATTTTTGATTTCTGTTTAGATTAGCAGACTTTGACCTTTGACCTGGGTGTAAGATGGCACCACATGGATTTAACATATTTAAACTTTTGATGGTCGCATGTGATGTTATCGTTTACAGAGAATGCAAAGTAGCGGAGGACATGGTGGTTAAAAATATGTGGGGCACAGAGGACTTTCTATCATAGAAATAGAGGATGCTTTTGTTTGTGTGTTTTAGCAGAGCAAAACACACAAACAAATGTAAGAAAGCAAATAAAAAAATAAAGCTTGCAGTGATACTGACTTGTCTACCCTGGCCAGCCAGCGCAGGATTGGTGAGTGTGTGGCGTGGAGATGCTCCTCCAATCCCACCAGGAAGACATATACGCCCAGCTGGGAGGCCTCGAGGGGTCATTTGAAACTGCCTTTGGCCCCGCCTTCCTACGCCTCCGCTCACAGAGCCTGCTGTGGGGAGGGAGTTTGACCCATAGTTCCAACTGCAGCAAACATAGAAGTTCATAAAAGAGATCAATGATAAAGTGGCATCAATATTTATTCTACGGGCAACAGAAGAATCGATAAAAAAGGAAAATCAAAGTCACAGACAGAATGAGAGCTGAAGATTGCAACAATAAGGTTACATAACATCAGCACTGCAAAGAAGGGGGGCTCAAAGCTAAAAGGAAGCCAGCAGTCTCACCCTTTCTGTCGGTATGCTGGCATGTCCAGCATTGCTTTGCGGGGAAACAAGCGCAGCAGCTTGAGGACCTGCTGCTTCCAGGACACCAGCCTTTTCTTGTGAGTTTCAGTGAACGCCTATCAGACAGATAATAAGTCAACAAAACTTAGTATCCAACCCTCCCACCCCCAAATAAAGCAGTTTTAGGAAAAAAATCTTTGAAATTTTTCAAAATTTGAATCCCTGCTAAATTGAAACCAATTGTATTTTTTGAAGTTAAGTTGAAAGGGTTTAAACTTTTAAAAGAAAGGCAGAGGCCCCACCCCCGCACTATCTGCAATTCAAATGTCTGATTTGAGAAAATCGGAGGAAAAACAACAAAAACATGAGATGTGACTTCTTACCTCATGTGTCAAACTTTTTTCAATAAGCTGAAGGTAACAGCTAATATTTTCCTCATCTGGCCTGGACACCAACAGCTGTGTGCACACTGAAAGAAAAAGGTTAACTATTGGGAGAAGGTCAAATAAAACAGACCATATGAAGGTTAAATAAAAAAGAAAAAAAAGAAATACAAATCTTCAAGAATCAATGCTTCATTTCATTTGTGTAAATGTCGTCTGCATCTTCTAGTTCCCATCATTTCTACTTAGGTAAGGCCACTCTGCTCGAGTTTAAACTACACCGTCGGCAGATAAATGGTAACTACTGATAAAAATGTGAAAGCATAATGGACAAATTCAAACTGGATGGAGCAAATCTTTTGTGGCTTTTCTGAAAGCAGCTCTGAAGCAGACAAATCATTCATTCTCAGCTTGACCAACGCCACAAATGTCATGAGAGCCACTAAACGCACACAAAAACATCAGAAGAAACTTGAACAGAAAAAAAAAAAAAACATTCATAAATTGCGGAATTGTTCACTTTCATGATATACAATAAACAAATATTTGTCAATACAGAATTATTTTATTAAATTTGGAATATGTTTACATACTAGTTTTTAATGTATATTTTTTATTTACTTCAAAATGTTGGGTGCTTTTTAGCTTTTTTTTTTTACACAGGATTCTCGTAAAATGGTTCTAATGGTTTCACTTTCTGCATCAGCTGCACTTTTGCCTTTCACAAACTTTACAAGCCGACGCAAACACTGTACGCTTACCTTTCCCCATGACACGGGTGAACTGTCCAGCGATGTCACCATCTGAAATCGGCGTGGCTGAAGACTCTCCATCACAGGGGGGCGTGCTGTGGGACTGGAAGGCCTCCGACACGGACTCTTTCTCCGCTCCCGTTTTTGGGATTTCAGATGGGGAGCTTGCAGAATCTGTGGCGAGCTGCGCTGCACTGGGCGGGGTGTAGGCCTTAATGGGTGTGATGATGATTTGTTGCAGCTCCTGAAGAGCGTTGCGCATGTTCCCCCCTTCCAAAATATCCTTTAAAAAAAAAAAGCCCAAAAAAGAATCAGTAAATAAATAAAGAAAATATGGTAACAACACAAAAACATGAAGGTGGCAGAAACTACATATGCAAACCACACTTTGAGCAAAAGCATAGTGAGGAGAAAGTAATATTTAAGATAACACATGTGTTAACTCGTTACACCTTCCCAAGCACAATGGAATAACAATAACCATCACAGATGATGTTATGAGATCAACAAATATCATAGCAGCTAGAATAACATGTTCCTAAGTATTATTGTTTCTCCTTCTCAGGATATTGCAAATCAGATGATTACATGTGTTTCAATAAGGCTGACAAATCCCTAATATCCTATTCTGGATAGAACTTTTTATACATATTCTTGTTCAGAACATGAGTATGTAAAAGAACAGAATTACTGATGTGTATTAGTCTATTTCCTTCTGTATGTAAGCTGAAAATCAAGAGTGACCCTTCCACCAGCTCTGTGCCTGCATAGTCAGACATTTGAAGAAAGAAATGTGAAATTTCCCAAAACGTTGTTAAAATTCATTACAGTATACTAATCAGCATCAGACATATATCATATTTCATACAAGTCTTCTTTTGCTACAAAGATAACTCTTCCAATTACCTTTTCTAAAGACCTGAGTACGCTTTGCCGTTCTCGCAGTTTCTGGATACTCAAGGCGATCTTATGTCGAGCTCCTTTTGTGACATTCTAAGAAGAACAAAGAAGAAATCAGTAGCTGATAAGAGAAGTCATTCATTTTGCTAACACAGGGCATTTTCTAAATAATTGCTATCACGATGTGTTCTATTTTAACTAACGGACAGAGGAGGCTTAAAAACGTGTAAATGGCTCCATACATAACAGAGGGAGCTGCATTTTTTCCATTTCTGACAGCTGATAAACTGTTATCCTTAAGGAGAGCAAAGTATGTAGAACTTAAAAAAAAAATCTAACTCTAATGTAAGAAACAGAGACCCAAATACCTGAGACTCCAGATGTTGCTCTGTGAGGATCATCATCTCTTCGTAGGTCATTTGTGAGAATAGTGATGCATATTTATGAAGGCGGAGACTCTTCAACCAAGCAGGGACATCTAGGATAAAAAGAAAATAGATGTAGTCATAGAGAATATCATGTTGCATGGTTAACTTCAATAGGAAAGCTGGGTATCCGTTTGGCTCTGTCATGTACCTTTCATGCCACTACCGTCTTCCTGGAAGGTGTTGCGAGCTGAGCCCTGCTCCTCTGTCTGTTCGCTGCCTGAGGAAGCTACACTGCTCTGGGGCGAAAGGGGCGCATGGTCTGTTGGGATGAAGTTCTGTCGGCCCGCTATATCATCCTGGCTCACCCATTCCGAGCCACAAGCCTGGGGACTGGAAGGAATATTGGACATGGACTTTTTCAGAGGGCTAGGCTGCAAATGCCCCACCACACCTGCCAAAAAAAAAAGATCCTAATGTTAGCAACAATTACATTACATCACGTACATTACGTCATCACTATGCAACAATAAAAGCAGAATACATGTTCATGTTAAACAAATGCAACTATCTTAAAGTTTTTTTTTTTTTTACGGTTTACTCTAAATAAAGTATAACATGAAGGCAACAATTACCTGTATTATTGCTGTTAATGGGGGAGGACAACCCGCCTGGAAAAGGCATATGTCCATTCTGGCCTGCTGGAGATGTACTAGATGAAGGGGACTTATCGTGCCATGCATTCCCTGGGTCTAGAGCCTCAGCTGAGCTTGGCCATTCATCTGAGCCTTGCCGTGGGTGATATGGGCTGGATGGGGGCCGAGGCGGATAGCCACCAGAAAGATGCTCCTCCAGGTGGTTGAGCCACATGGCCAGTGAGGTGCGATCATCCAGTGTTGTGGCGGGGTGGATGAGTGCGTAAGAGAGCAGCTGTCGGCTTTCTTCCACAAATAGGCTACTTTCAATAGTGTGACTCAAAACCTTCTGGAGCAGTTTCATGTACTCACATTTGGCCTCACTGTTACGTGGCTGCAACAGCGGCAAGTGAGACAACAAGAGGGACACCACTTTCTCTTTTGGCTCCTGATGCCACTGGCTGACAATTGCTGGTGACAGAAGACAGCATTTTTTTTTTTAAGTTTTCATTTTTATTGAAGTGCATTCTTCAAAGTCAGAAAATGTTGTTAATACGTTATTTATCAATAACAAGTCATAAATCCAGTTCAAACAACGTTTATTTATATAGCAAATAAGGTTGGCAATCGTAAAATTTAATGTAAAAATAAGTTTAAAAAAAAAGTGAGGTGAAACTACCTGCATTATTGGCTTCAGCTTCAAGGATGTGGATCTCTGTGCAGTCTGCCAGCCAGTGTTCCAGACAGATGTGTAGGAAGCGAGCTTGGGTGCGAGATGCCCTCTTCAGGAGGGACAGGAGTGCCACTGTCTGTTCACACTCATTCCAACTTTTGAACCAATCTGTGAGGATGCCCACCTGGTCTCGGAACATCATGGCGTGTCTCCTCGGTAAGGAGAACAGGAATGTTTGGATGAGGGCTCAGGTTAGGCTGCTCTCTCTGTCAGATGTCCAGCCCCGCACAGCGGGGTAATCTTTCAACAGTCCTGGGATCCCCTCAGACTGACCCGAGGGGCCCTCACATGGTTCATGTGTTAAAGGATCTGCCGGCAGAGATGAAAAAATGAGTTGGTTCAAAGTGCACCTCAACTTTAGCATAAAATCAGTTAAAAAAAACACTTTTTTTTTTTTTACTAGGGGTGTAACAATTAATCAACTAATTTGATGAATATTCCAACAATACAACCAGATTTATCCACCTGGGGCAAATTGTTAATCAAATCGACCTCTAGTATTATAAAATCATTTCAAAATGAAATAAATCAATGACATAAATCCTGGAAAATACCATTTGGACTAAGTCATGAAAGCTTTATTTTACTACAACGTAAAAATGACCAAGTGCATCACAGCAGACGACACACATGTGATGGCATCAAAAAAAATGACAAAGCCATAATTACAATCTAAGATGTAGAAACACTTTGAATTCAGCAAAAATTTTTATCATTTTTATATGGAAGAACAACAGTGGGCTGAAATTTATGAAACTACTTTCTGAATAAATTTGCCATTAATTCTTGTTTACTTGTTGTTTGTACATATATATTTAATCAACACTTACAAGATATACTAGGGAACCGAAAAGCTTCCCCTGCACTGTTCAAGTACCCAGGTATTTACCTCTGACTCCCACTGGTTGGTCAGTGAATTGGATCGTTCAAAATGAGCCAATATCCACTATGTATTTTATCAGCAACTGAAAAATTATGATGTGAATAGAAGTGTTGAAAAAATGAACAGTTACCCACCTATTTTATACAATAACACAATACATTCTTAAAATTAACATTTTAAGTAAAAATCAGCTTAAATTGTTTCAAATAAAGCTTTGACAATTAGCAAAGGGAAGAATTTATAAAGAAATGTTCATTTTTTGCAAGAAAAGCCAAGTGGCATCCTTTGCTATTGAACAATGTTTACAAGTCAAAAAGTTATTGCTAATTAGAAAGGGGGGGGGGGGGGCTTTAACAATCAAAAACACATATTTAAGAAATATAACTTAGATACGTGTACAAAACACGAATGAACAGAGTTGTTTTTATATTTCTTTAGATTTCAATGTTCCTCAGGCTAACTGAGTCATAGCTGGCGCACACATCCACAAACGGTAAACCTCGTATATAAATAAAACGCATATAATTCAAATCAATAATAATAATAACAAAAGCTTAAGTCATACACATTGTACAAATAAATGAAAATACGGGTGGTTAACGGCCTGTGTTTCCATAAGGGGACTGTACCCATGAACAGTTAGTTGTGAATTGCTAACTCAACAACTTGAAAAAAGCTCCTCTTCTAAAACTGCTGGTTTTTAAATTTATAAAGCGCAATATACATAAAATGTACTGTCGTTTAGCTCATACGAGAGAAAAAAAAATCGTGTATAAAGAATTACACAGAAGTAAAATCGTAGCAGTTAGCAAGAATTAGCTTGGCCGGCCTAAAGAACCCGATGAGGGATTGAGGATTTGTATTGTTTTTCAGTGACGCTACCCTTTCCTTCATTTCTGACTCCAATTTGTTCTGCGGGAAAAGCGCCAATAAAAACGTATTTTTATCCCACGGAATAGTTATGGACAGATACAGGAGTATGAAATGAAATATACAAAACGAAGTCAACAGACTTTGTTGTTTACCTTTGTCAGTTGTCACTGCTTAGCGAGCGAAGCTAACGTGCTAGTGCATAGCTAGCTCGACAAAATAGCTAGCAGGTTCTGCTAACAGCTGCAGATTATAGACCTCATCTAAAAGAAGCAAAAATATCCATCTCACATTTAAATATTCTTTAAATATGTCGCTTTGCAGTGTTATATCTTTTTCCTTTCAAAAGTACCATAATAAAGAGATAATGTACAAAAGTGGTGAGTGAAATACAGAAAATTGCGAGTGTACGCCTAAAGAAATCCACTTCGATTTTGAGTTGACGTAAGACGTAGTCCCATCGTCATGCGCAGTGGTTGCCAGATAGAGTCGCGGTTTTCCAGCCCAAAAGTCGTCTAAAAAAACACCAGACCACACAAAAAACCACCCAAGAAGTTTCAGTAGTTAACTTAGTGTGGAAAGTGTTATAAATATTAACAGACATACAAACCCAATATTTTTAAATTTGCACACGTGACTTTTACTTTTTTACTTGAAAATGAATTCCACAAGCCTCTCCTTCTGGACAAAAGTCTGTCCTCCTTATTTTCGTTTAGTTTATGTGTTGGTCTGGCATTGGGGATTCATATTTATTACCTCACCACGTTTTGATTGAAAGTCTAACTTTGAGATATGTTTTAATAAAATTCCAACCATAACTTTTAGGTCAGTCAGGGCAGCAAAACAGAAAATAAAGGACTTTGGTTGAACTTTGTTTGCAAACCCCGAAGAACAATTGTGAGCTTGCTTGCGCCTTCCTCATTAAAAGGCTTCATCTGTGACCTTTTAGTGCAGCTTTATGTCATTTTCTTATACTAAATAAGGCATAAACAGATAATTTAACAAAAGAGTTTAAGAAATTATATTAAAATCACAAAAAAAACACAAAGCTGTTTCTGAAAATAACCCTAAAAACGTACAGACATTATTATTAAATTAAATAAATAAACACAAAAACGCAGAAAAAAAAGTAAACAGTCATAATGAGGTGATACATCCTCAAAGGTCCCCCTCCTTCTGACCACAGGTCGGAAGCATTAAATGTTTTATTACAAGCATCCATTTATTTATTTATTTTTTTTTTTAAATCAGGGGAGTTTGTTCTGTACATCTGTAGAAAAATAGCCACAGAAAATGTTTTCAAAAAAGGAAAAAACTGCCTCAAATAACTTTCCTCAATGGTAACAACAAAAAAACAGCTGCAGCTTTGCAGCTTCCTTGGTTTTGCATCTGCTTCCACTAGTTGACGGTGACAACCAGGGCTCATTTTCCTTCACTGTTTAAAACACAGACATGCTTAGCTAAGCCTCTGTTTATGTTGAAAATGACACATTTTAGATCTTTACCATACAAACCTGACAGAGTCAGTGTTAGCAGTTATATCTCATTTTTCCTTTAAAAAATGCATTTTTTTCTAAGAAAAAATTAAATATTACGGCTAAGGAAGTTTGTAGTATTCCTATAAAAAAGCAAATCGACACATGTAAACATTATCAAAATAACATAAAAATGTGAATGATATTTTATACCTGTTATTGAGACTATTAAAGTTTAATGGCTGCCAGGGACTTATCAGTACTAATATTAAGCAAAGCTGAAGGACGTCTGGAGCTTCTTATGTTTTTTGTCACTAGATGTCACCAAACTCAATTTCAAGACTATTTTATTCAATTATTTGTGGAAAATGTAATCACATTTAAGATGTATTAAGATTTCAAACCGTTTATGAACTATTTTCCCAAATCATCCCTTTGATAAAATTTCTTACTGAAAGATGTGTTTTTTCTGAAGGAAAGCTTCCTGTCAAATTTTCATCAACACATTTTGTTTTGCTGGATCTTTTTTTGAAACACAACTTTTCTCCTCACAATTGCATTTTGTGGAACACTTCTTATAATTTACCATCTGTTCATCTATCCGTCCATTTTCTTTACCCTCTTAAAGGGTGCTCTTAAATTTGTATCTCAAAAAATAATTTGAACTGGTTATTGGATCAATTCCACATAGTTTACATTTATTAGCACAAATTATAAAATTGGAAGATCCCAGTTTAGCACAAAATATATTATAGATTAGGGGAATTGGCATAATTGATAAGATACAAACGGGTCTATTAGAACTCCATTAGATAACAATTTATCCCTGTGTAAACATTGCCTTAGTTGGAAAAAAAAGTCAGTGGATAACGTACTTTATATTACCTTATATGTATTATTACCACTAGAACAAAAATAAAACATATAATCAAAATTATTCATAGATATCATCCAGTAAAAGATTATATTTGCCAAATTTTTCCTGATGTTTGTAGCAGATGCTCTGTCTGTCTGTCAGGGAGATGGAGAAAGCATCAAGCATCTTTTTGTGAATAGTCCTTTTGTCTTCATTATTTGTAATGATCTACAAATGTATCTTACAGACATGTTTGAGAAAAATATTGCGTTGTCTAAACATAACATATTTAATGACTCACTTTAATAAACCCAAATAAAATGGTAATACATTTAAATTTAACAATATGCTTTTGTTCCTGGTTGTGGATGGTTTGTTTGCATTGACAACACTCAAACAAAACAAAAAATTGAAATAAAGCTAAATCTAGTCAATTTTAAAACTACTTGTTTTATAGTTTTTTTTTCTCTTCAAATGCAATACGCTTAATTACTGTTTTGTTCAACACACAGCTGCACTTTAATAAAAATATAAAAAAAGGAAACAAGCCCTCTTCTGTTTTGAACCTGCCCTTACCCGGTCCTGTAAAAGGGGATGTCTTCTTAGTAAAAGCAGTTTGTTGCAAGACGGTTTCATTTTGAAGACAAGAGGCAGTGACAGATCCTTCGAAGATGGTAGGTGAAGCAGAGACGATGCATTTCTTTCCGCATTAAGCTTATTTGCTTTCCGCAAAGCTTACTTGTGTATCCAAACATATATTTAATAACATAGACTTATTCTGGGTTTTCATAAGTCAACCAACCCCCATATCTCTCAAACAGGAAACAGTCTTTTTGCACATTGCTGCAGTGCACTTCCTGCCCCCACTATGTCACAATAGCATTTTCTAACATCAACGTTTAAAGAAAACACACAAGAAAGAACTAACTAGGTTTAAAAAGATAGTGTTAATGTCTTCTATTGTCAGTCCACTTTATTTCCATGTCTGGTGAATGTTTTGATCTTAGCATTAACAGTTAAAAAAAAAAAAATTACTTTCATTTACCGTCACACAGCTTGACCTTTTTCTCGTGCATATTTGACATTTCCAGTCGAGCTCCTTGGTTGTTTGTGAAGTGGATGAAAGTCTGAAAGAAAAACTCAAGAAGTTTAGATTTCGAAAAGAGACCAACAATGCTGCTATACTGAGTAAGTGTGAGAAATACTTGCATGTTTTTACTGTCAGTTAACAACTCAGCTTAAACCTAAACACCATCAATAGTGTAATATTGAAATTATTGTCCTTTTACAGTGAAAATAGACATGAAAAAACAACTTGTTATCCTGGAAGAGGAGTACGAGGTGAGTTTTGTTATTTATGTTTACTACAGTATTACAAAAATATCATTGTTTGTCCAATCATGCATACTGAGCTTACAGATCACTACTGTAAAGATCACTTTAGGGATCTAAACAAAATGCAGTGATGTGTGAGAGCTTTGGCCAGGGTTACTGTGTGAGTGTGTGAAAGTACACATGTATCTGAAAACACCTGACGCTCAGATCTGTCTTCCAGGACATTTCAATGGATGACTTGAGAAACGAGCTTCCAGAGCGCCAACCCAGATATCCTTACTGGCAGACATCCGTTCATTTACTGTCGATGTTTTTACAAGATCCTGGAACGTAGGATTTTTTTCAAACTACCTGTAGAAAAAAAGTAGTTCACTTGAAGTTTATATCAGTAGGTATACTTGAGTAACCCTTGTGCTATCCTAGGCACTTTACTGTTGGGAGTTGGGTCATCTAGACCCACTAGAGAGTGCGCTGAACCTTTTTTTTTCAATGATTTGTGATCTTCACTGGTTCAATGGATTACATAAAACTTTTCCACCATTATCCACCTTTGTCATGGTAGGGAGAACACGTCAAAGTAAGGATGGGGTCATCTAAGATAGCACAAGGGGTATAAATATAGCAATTAAATTATAGTACATGTAGTATAAGAAGTATACTAATGAATACTTTTCGTTTACAATGTATATATTATTATATATATATATGAAGAGTAAAAATGTATGTATTTAACCTTAAACTCTTATTCTGTCAGGCTGTTGAGCTTTTTCTAGTACACTAAACAAATAGTAGTCTAGTATTTAAATATTAAATTGTAAGACTTTTAATAAAAGTTGTATTTCCTTGACCACCGTGAACATTTATTGTTTACAGCTACAAATATGTCCATGCTGATGGAAGGGTGTCTTATCCCCTCTGTTTCATATTTTCCAGTCCAATGGGTAAGCAATCTCTTTTAGCAAAACAGGAGGTTTAATATCAAAATCACAGTTTCTGCTGGCAAAGAATACATTTACAATCAAATAATTTCTAGCTCTAGTTCCCAAGCACACATTTTGACAGAAGTAAAAAAAATATATATAAATAAGAAAAAACGGTTTGAAAACTCTGAATGTAAAAAATGCCCAAGTATATTTAGTACTTGCAAAACATAGTTAGCAGTCGTCTAGATTTTTGAATTTTCCCAAATTCTGCAATAGTTTCTGTCTGCACTGATGCTTGTACCATTGCTTTTTTTTTTCCGACTGAACTGCAAGACTTTTTAGGATTTTTCTTATCCGCAAAGTTATATTTGCGTATTAAACACCACGTAACACGTTTACGGCTGTGTTTGCCTCTTGTTGTATATTAAATTATTCATCAATGACTAATCAGCAGAAATTGTCCACGCTGTCACCAGGTTGTAAGCCAGAGCAGCAGATGATGTATGCAGGCAGCAAGAATCAACTTGTGCAATCTGCAGACCTCACAAAGGTAAACAACTATGTCCAATGCGGCTGCATGTTAAGAGAGCTCTCTCATGTTATGGTGGGATTCTAACTGACCACTTAAATTGACTATTAAATGAAAAACTTTTCAGCTTCTTGCTAAAAATCACATTTTTTATCAAGAAAAACTTAATTTTTTTAGAAGCTTAATAGAGCCAAAAATTATCTTATTAATTCTCTTATTATTACAAAGTCTTTTTTTCAGATTTCAGCTTTGATTCTTTTAGTCCAAAGAATATACATTGCCAAACAAATTGACTCTTGCAATATCAAGTATGATTGAAAGAACATGTAATTCTATTTTCAGTTGATTTGACGTGCAGTTGCATGAATCTAACTTGGGACTGTTTTACTCTGGAAGGTCTTTGAAACCAGAAATGTTGATGACTTGACAGAAGAGTGGCTGAAGAACCAACTGGCGTTTTTTCGCTGAACGTGCATCGTCTGACAGCTTCATTGTCAACCGCAACTACCACTTATTTGTTACATAATTCAAATCAGTGACTAAACCACTTTTTGTTTTCCATCACCTGTAAAGTGTTTAACTTCATATTTTCTTCTTTTTTTGTCAAGTACTTGTAAATCTAAAACCAAATGCCATTGATGTCATGAGGTGTTCTGCTCGATTGTGTTGTACTTTCCAAAATAAAGTAAAAAAAATAATCAAGACTTTTGGAAAAACGTCACCAGCAATTTATTATCAGTTTCGATGCCTGAGTGGAAATCAGTCTGTCAAAATCAAATTGAACACATTTATGCAACAAAGGATTTGTATACAAATAGCTAATGAATGAATGTAACCCAAGTGAAATCTCAGGGAAAAAAACCTGGGTTCAAGAAAAAAATCTTATGTAAAGATGCGAGGAGCTACACTAATAGAGCTACAACGCCAAATTCAGCGACTGTGCTCGGTGACAGAGGAAGGACACATGCATATAAGCCCAAACACACAGAAAACAAAAGGTTTGCCCTTCAGCCTGCAGGTTTTAATCACTGTCACTGGCATCACTGGAGTCGGAGGCTCTTTCGCTTCCGCTTCCACTCTGAGCCTGCGCCTCGGAGTGGTCACTGCTGTGGTTGCTGGGCGCTGGAGAGGCACTTCGACTCCTGCTGCCCCTTCGGTTCTGCCCTTCCTCCTCGCTCTCGCTGCCTTCCTCCCCGCTGCTTCTGGCCGAATTCTTGGGCTCGTTGTCATCGCTGTCGTCGTCGCTGCCGAAGATCTCCTCCTCGTCTCGCATCTCCCTGGTCCTCTCTTCGCCGCTTTCGCTGCCGCTGGCGCTGGACTTCCTCCGCCTTTTCCGTCTGGCTTCGTTGTCCTCGTCCTCCTCTGCGCTCTGTTCCCGCTCTTCGTCTTCCCTCTCAGATTCACTGCCGGAGTTCTCTGCCTCACTGCCACTTCCCTTCTCTTTTTCATCACCTTAAAAAAAATAAAAATAACACAAAACAATGAAAAAAATGACTGACATTGCAAAAGAACTAATTCCTACAGTTCAAAATAAAGCAGAAAGTCCATTTGTTACAGCAAATACTACAAAATGCTATGCGTGATTTAAAAAAAGAGAAACTTTACCAGAGTCCTGCATGTCTTTGTCCATGTCTTCCTCTTCATCTTCAGGTTCATGGTTCTCAAGCTGAGCTTTACGTGCCTCCTGATGATGAAGACGACATCATTCATAACCGATTTGTGTCATGCAACATAAAAATCCTGATCCTTTGTCAATAAACTGCTGTTCTGAAAGATGGCTGAAAACAAATTGTGTGTGTAAACAAACAAACAAACAACAAACAGAGCAAGGACCTTACCTGAGCTTCAAGCTCCTTCTCATTCATATCTCTGTGCTTACAAACAAGCACAGCATTTGTTGTGGACTGTGCTCCAGCCTTGGCTCTTCTCTTACTCAAGCGCACCCTAAAAGTCAAAGTTAAAGTTAAAACAAAAAATACTCAACTGTTTATCGAACCTCTAACCTGTTGGGAAAACAAAGATCCTGCCCTACTTTTTCTCTACATCAGCCAAGCGATACAAGTTTTACATTGAACTAAAAACATATGGAAAGGAATTTGTTGACGTTGTTCTACTCGCCTGGTCTCCAGCTCGTTGTAATAAACACCATCTCCATCTCTGAAGATGAAGAAGTAGTTCTCCTCATAACCTTTGCTGGCTTTGTTTTTGACATTCCAGTTGTATTCTCGCGCAATCTTGTAGTCGTAGCTGAAACGAAAAAAGTCCCAACATTGATCTTGGCATAGAAACTGAGTTTTGGAACATCTAGATGTTTTTTCATACTTACACATCATCCGCCATGTATTCCACTCCCTCCTCAAAGTCTCTCTTACGCTTGCGAAGTGTGTCCTCGTTTGGCAGGAAGTAGGCTACAAACTGATTCCCCTCCTCGTCCATCATTCCTCTAAAATAAAACATTTGTTTGTTTATGTTTCATAAAGAGACCATAAGGATAAAAACTGTGAATGTACCTAATCATCGCCTGGGACATCATCTCCACTCCTGCTGGGGCTGATATGTCTTTAGGAGCTGGATCAGAATCGAAGATGACCTGAGCGCACGGGTTGATCCACATCTGAGGAAAGCCACAATGCATACACATCATTACAAGAACATAAACACAAAAAATAAGCAGATGGACAGACCATTTCTTTATTTTTTTCACTATATATACACACATATCTTATTTACTTAGTTGTTCTAGTTTCTCCTTTTGCAGCAAGTGATTTTAAATGTTTAAAAGAGATTACCAAAATATTAACTGTTGCATTTCATCTTGTGGTAAAACTCACTTTAAAGTCAGGGAAAACTGGCAATATCTCCACAGGAGTAACTCTGGGTTTACTGTAGTGCTGTGCGATCTGTGGCAGAAAGGAAAAAAAAACAACATCTTTAGATTTACCAAGATATATATAAATATATATATATATATATATATATATACACCAGTGTGACCTTTATCATTTTGCCTGCATTCTCTTGCAATTTCTACAATGCTGTTACACTGAATTTCTGCATGTATTGCAATTAAAGAAAGATTTGATCCAAATCAAGTCTCTAAAACTTAAGCTACACAATCAGTTTTAATAAGCTAAACAAAACCATACTGGTGTGTATTCATTTGCATTTCTTGATATTTTTCAATTTCAGATTTTGAGGCCCTGCACGTGTTGGTAAGAAGTCTACATACCGATTTCTGTGCATCCTCAAATGTTTTCTCGATAGCAGAAATCTGGCTGTCTCTGTCCTTGTAGATCTCCTCTTCTGTGAACTGCTGTTTGACAGACACACCAATTCTACACAAAAAAAAACACAACTGACTTCAGTCAACAGCAACACAGAAAAGCTGCAGGATGTCCTGCTATATCCTTATATGTATCCATGAAGAGATTTCATCCAGATAACTTACTTAACTTCCACCTTCTCGTTAGAAACACCATATCTGTTAAACTCTGTGGAGATGTACTCTGTTTTTCTCATCCATGGCACCACTTTGGCGTGCTGTTGTGACCTTATTTAAAAAAAAAAAAAAAAGTAGATTTATATGATCAAATAATGTCAAACTAAGCCAAATGTTTGGTATTCTTACCTCTTTGAGCTGGAAGGAGCCTGAATATCTTCTTCCAACAGTTTTTCATCAGCAGGGTCCAACAGTACTGAACATTTAAATCAATAAAGCATGGGTTCAGTGTGCACAGACACTGGATATGCCAAATATGTCCACTCAACGAATGTGAAACGAGTCCACAGATGGAGACTTACTGTTTGGGTCTATGCGGTAAGTGTCTGGGTTGATGAGGTCAATAGTAACTCCAAGGTCAGGTTCAGTCAAGAGCTCATGTTTGTGCTGCTTCTCTAGAGAGGTGGCTTTATACTGAACAAATCTGTCACACACAAAAAAAGACATGATCAATCTGTATGTAGTTGCACTTAGTTGATTTTCAACTTTATAATCTCTAGCCCTCCTAGAAGGGTCTTGTAATTGTTGACTTTGATGATAAATCTTTGTTTACATTTTTTTATTTTCCTAATTTGATAAGAGATTGTGCAACTCTGCCCATTTTTGGTCCACCTCTATATTTGCAATGATAAAAACAACTCAACAAGAACTTGATATAAACAAAATATATCAATATTGTCATTTTAGCTTCAAGGCACAACACAGGAACAGCAAAAACCAAGAAAATGAACAGACATAGACATTAAAACCACACAATGAAATGTTTATAGACATCCACAAGAGAGGCCTTAACTTCCGGTATCACAAATTAAGAGAAAATTATTTTTTACATTCATTGAAATACTGTAGCCCCTGCTAAGGACTAATAAAAACACAAAAATAATTACCTGTGCTGGTCAAATGGGTAAGTGATGAATTTCGGATCAAAGGGGATGTCAGGCAAGGTGTTGCAGTACTTGACTCGACAAACTATTCCTGACCTATAATGAAGAATTAAAACGAAAGAAAACAGGCCAGAGAGAAAACTATTGAGCTACAAGTTCAAAACAAATCTTACAAACTAAACTGTAATGCTATATATATATTTTTTAAAAAGAAAAAAAGCAGACTCTACTTACCTCTCTGGTACAGTTCTGTGAGAGGATGGCCTGCTGCAAAAGAAAAACCCGTAGTTTGTCAAAATCTCACCTGCTCCCTAAGCGCCATGTATACATAGACCATATTTTCTCTTCTTGTGAAATTCAGTCTTAGCAATAGATTGGTTTGTATACCTTGCCCACTATTAGAACTATGCTTAAGACCAAAAAAATAAAAATAAATAACACTTAAGCAATACTTGCAAAATTGCGGCCAGAGTGGTTTATTGAGCTAATTGCTACATACATGGTATTTAGCTAACGCTATACAATCAAACTGAGTTGTATAATAGATACCCAGAACCATACAAACTTTACCAATGTGTGGCTGATGTTAGAACGAAAAAAGAAAAAGTGCACAAACATGAAAGCAACGTCATTTAAAAGGTTGTTTTGATGATGGTACCTGTGGCCATCGTCCCGCTGCGCCTGTGTCTGAATCGTCGGAGCCATGTTTGTGAAGAGGTGCTAACAACTAAAAAAACGTTAAATGTACCTACAAACAATTCAAACGAATCCACCGGACGTGAAGTTCAAGTCTTAGGTCTGCAAAACCATCCGCTTTTGGATCAATTTCATCAACCCGTAATCCACATTAAAAGCAGAATGTGATGGTGTCTCGTTAGTTTTTACTCCACTGAAGAGGCATGGACTCTAAGAGGAGGGCCCCCTGCAGGCCTGGAGGAGAAAGTGCGATTCATTGACATTTCATATAAATCACTCTTTATTGATAGAGCACTTTTTGAACAATCAAATATAAACAGCTGAAGACATGGTAAAGGGGAAAAAATGACTTCAAAACAACCAAAAACTCCTGAAATCCAGAACTAAAACAAGCCTGGAGCAAAATAACTAATTTCAAAATAATGTCCAATAAAAGTTGAACCTCTTTTTTGGTTCTCTTTAGCATTTCAGCAGCTGAATCCTGAAAATGAACACACATGAATTAAATGTTTATTCTGAAAAATGAACATAGGGACAACAGTTCTGAGAAAACCACATTTTCATTGTTTCTACACGTTCTTCTCATTCTAACATAACCCATGCATTAAAAAAGGGAGGACACTCAATGCAAAACTTAATATCACAAGCAAGTGAAAAACAACTCAATTTTAATATGGATTAAAAAACAAGTTTTATATCACAGTGTTACATCAGATTTAAAATCGCAAAGCAAATCTGATGTTTTTGAAAAATAGCTTATTGGCTTTATGGTGACATATGGCTGTAAATATTAACAGCTCTGTTTGCATAAAGGCAGTTTATGTGCCAAATTAAACTGATTTTATAATGGAGCAAAATAAAAGATGAAATCGATCCTGTCCATTTTTTTTGAGCAAATCATTTCTTTTGCATAACATTCTGCTTCTCCAAAATGATAATTGTAAACGGGAAGAAAGTGGAAGCAAAACACAAATCACAGAAACTTAAAAAAAACTTAACATAAACAAAATTCTGATTCCACATTGGAAAAAAAAATAGCACCTATTTAGTCATTTGTGCATTCCTCAGTTAAAGAGAATCAGCAGTTGTCTTTTATTATATTTTTTCAGTCACAACTGCACAGTCACATACTAAATAAAAATAAATGTCTTGATTTGTCTGCGACTCAGGTGTGGATCTCTGGCTCTCCGCGGCTGTCAGCTCTGTGACAAAGGGACACAAATTTGAAACCATATAGACGCAGACAGTTACCTTTTTTAAAATTAGATGTAACAGGGATATTGATTCAATGCTGTATGCTCTTACCTGTTAAACATTGCAAATGTTGTCTGTCCAGGATCATCCAAAAGTACCCTGTTATGACAAAAGGAAGAAAAAATAAGATATCTAACAACACATGTTTATATTGATAAAAGGGAGAGTCATTAAATGTTTTGGACTTTGTAGCTTCGCTGTTTTGATTTCGCTTCTTTCTGGCCATTTTGTAATAGATGTAATACATGAAAAGCCCGTCCTACCCATCTCCCCGGTGGTAAAAGGCCCAGTTCTGGTAAAATGTGGACAGAAAGAGCCACACGCTTATTGTCTCAAGCCAGAAGATAACAAACAGGAACCAAAGCGATGATAAAAGTACTTCACACAGCATTATGTAGCTCTGCAAGGAAAATACCACAAACAAAAAATGCATATTACTATTGTTAGTAATTCATAAAACAACAAAGTCTGATGCTTCTTTTGCCACATATAGAAATTACAGTAAATGGGAAATAAATCTCTGACATTTAACAGGAATAGATAGAGCAGGAATAAACGTGCAAGTACGATGATCATTAACCACAAAATAAACTGAAAGAAACAAAAAGCTGGAGTAAATAATAAAGTCAAAGTTATTATATCCTCTTCACTGTAACTTCAAATATTCTGCAGCTTTATTTTAATTTGAAATGTCCAGGAAAACAAGTGAAGTCCTGATCGTCTTTAGACCATGATAAAATACAAACGCATAAGGTATTTTAAATCTTTTTCTGTATAAACAAAATATAAGGTCTACCATGGTGTGTTGTAACACAATTGTTACAGTTTAGTTAACTGAGCTAAAAACTACAGATGGGCGCTAGCATGCTAGCTAACAACACGAGATAAGAAAGCTTGTCGGCTTCTATCTGAGGTGTTTTAGACTGATATATTTTAGTTTATACGTAGTAAGGAAGTAATAACACTCAGGTGTTTAGATTACTGAGCTGAAATTGCTTCTAATAATTGGTTTTCAGTGACTGTAGCTTTGATGTGATGCAGCGCGACTGGTCAACAAGCGTCACTAAAAATAAAACCTTCTACAGTTTTGTATACTCACTCGGGTCGAACGATCTTGAAGCTACATAACTTTCTTTAGGAAAACACACACACGAAAGAAAAAAAAGAAGAAAATCACGGTTCAATTTTATTTACAGTGCACTTCAAACATCGCTTCAACTTCTGGCGTGATTGGTTCCGCCCACTTACTTTATGGCTCCGCCCTCCCCTTAGGTTATTTTACCCAGCATTCTACTAAAGGTTACTTTGTCACGGGACAAGAAGAACAAGGAAACTACAGAGTCAATATTCCTAAATTTCTTTATTACAACAGATTCTTTCAAGTCCCTCTCCCAACACAATGGTAAATACAATAAAAACAATATAATAAATTCAATCCTTTTTTTTTATTCATCATTTTTACAAAATTAAAATCCACTTTTAGTACTTTACCATCTTTTATGTAGTATATTCACAATTGCTCTGACATTCAATAAAATCCACCATCTATACAATTTAATACAGGTTATGTGTTGTAGTGGTAATAATGTGCCAAAGAATACTGACATTATCAAAGAAATGCAATCTTTTCATTATTTGCCTGTCACACCATCTTTTTTTTAATTTTTTTTAAGCATTTTCACTTTGGCTACTAGACCAGAACCATACATTTCCTGTCATTTGTCCAAACGTAAACTTGTAAACTTGGGAGACTAGACAAATGCAGTGTTGCCTGGGCCTGGCAACAATGGTATGATAAAGTGATTATATACAGATTTACACTTTTCAGTTGGCAATTCGCATTTGGTATTCCACATGCGTTCAGTCAGTAGAAAAACAGAATCTGACACCCAAGTTAAAAGAAAAAAAGAAAAGACTTAAAAACATGTTGGAGACAAGTTCAAAAAATGTAAAAGACAAAAACAATGGGTTATTTAGTACAATCATAAAATTAAAGTGAACCAAAACGGTCAATAGAAGCCTGAAAGTTGGCATATAAGAGGTTTCATTGGCCTGAGATATAAAAACTTGGTCTTGGCTTTTGATTTCTTGTAGGAATCCAATAATATCTCTATAAAATATTCTACCATAACCAATAATCACACCAGAATAAAAGCGGCTTTAAACTTTTTCTTTCATTTCTGTAATAAGCAGTAGCAGTAACATTTGAAGGACCATGTAACTGCTATGGTGGCATCTGTATATACAATAAAACCTAAATGAAACCTATCAGCACTTGCATATCTTCCAATAAACGGGTCATTTCCCAGAACATAGAAAATAAACATCATCTGAAAAATTAGAGTGGAATGAAAACAAAAGCTTAAAAAAGGTGCACAACAGGGGAGAACCAAGTCCATAAATCTTAGAAACAGCTGGTCAACTGCAAAAATACTCCCATGTGATTACAACAAATAAAAAACGGATACAAGGCATTCTGTCTGTTCGCAAAATGAAACTAAAATCATCCTCAAAATGAAGGAGTTACATGCTTTAGACTTACTTTTAGAATAAGCAGTTTGTGTAATAATTTCCTCTCAGCAAAAATTCTATAATTTAACACTATGGTGAGAAGCCTGCACCTTTGTTTTTTTTTTTTTGTTTTTTTTTTTAATGTAAATCAGCGGAAAATGATATTTTGCGTTTAAACCTGTATCTTTGCTGTCCACAAGGAGAAAGTATCCTCTGAGAGCAGAAATGGCTCGTTTTTTTTTTTCTTGTCACGGTTATTCGATGTAATAACAGAGTGGAAAGAAATATGAGAAAAATAGGATGTAGAGAAAAACTGCTAGAGCTTTTAAAAGTCATAAGTGCTTTTGCCACATACCCCACTACCCTGGGTGCATTTGTCCTTTTTCTATAGTGTGCAATGACTTAGTTCTACATTTCCACAATGTCATCATAGAAGTGTGCAATTGATTTAGTCATGCTGGTTTTCAGGTTTAAAAGAAAATCCAGTAGCAGTTTAAACCTAGCACCTTTTCAACTGTTAGTGTTATTCTTTCAGGCTCCAACACTTCTCAGTAGGGGTTCAGTTAAATGGCGTCAAGCCTGTGCTCATGGTCAAGTCAGTTACTTTGAATAACTTCCTTGCACCTGAAAATACCTATAATTTAATTGAAGCTTCTTAAGGTAAACTCTTGCTAAACTTACCTAGAACTACTCCAGCATCCTCTCATAGTGAAAACTGTATTGGTGGTTTGACCCTATGCTAAAACAGCTGTTTCGCTGAAGTCCTTCAGAGCTCCTGGACGACTGAAATTGCAGATGTTGAGCAGAACCTCCTGAGGCCCCTGGAAAGCTGTGGCTGAGAGCGTCTGGCTGGATGTTTGAAAGCAGCATGCCGCTAAAGCCCAAACGCATGCTCTCAGAATCAAAAGCCTCGACTTGTCGAGCTTGTCGCTCTAGCAGTCTTCTGGTTCGCTCTTGGTGTTCCTTCTGGAAAGCATGCATCTCCTCCTTAATCTGATCAAATAAAGGGAGAAGGAGGTGCGGGTGGCACAATTAGGTTCAGTAAGAACAGAAATGTAAAGCAAGATTTACTTTAGAACATAAAGAGCTATCAGAATTTTGCAGGTTAAATAACTTAATATCCTATCTTTATGTGCAGTCTGAGTCACACACAGACAGTGTCAAGGGTTCCTATGAGAATAACCATGTCAAGAGGCAAACCTTTTGCTCCAGCAGGCCTCGTCGCAGTGCCACTCTGTCCTCCAGGTGCCGTTTCTCCCGCTCATGATGAGCCTCGATCTGCATCTTGATCTTGCTCTGGTAGGCATTGAGGAGCTCCTGCTCCTTCTGTAACTGCATTATTAAAGTTTGGCGCTGAGCCTCCTGAGTCTCGTCCAGACGAAGCTTTGGGGAGACATAAAGGGTGGAAAAGACCCATTCAAAAAAATCAAACAAACAAACAAAAAAAAACGCCAGTTTTAAAAATTGTATTGAGATGGCAAAAAGGACTAAAGCTTTTCTTTGACTCCTTCTGCATTACTACTCACCGTCTGGGTGGAAAACATTTCAGAAATGGTCTGGTCATATTGTTCGGCCAAGATGGCCAGTTTACGCTGCTGCTCCTGCATTAGTCGCTCAAGAACAGCCTTGTGCTCGGACTTTGGTGTGGTTTCCAGCAGATGGTTCCTTAGTGCTTTGTACTGCCGGGTCTGGATCTTACAGGTGTCCTGGAATTGCTTCTTGATCTGCTGTTCTTTAGACTACAAAAAAATATGCACATTACTTATATTACTTACATAAATACATGATTATATAATGTACATGATGTGTGTGTTATACATCAGTACAAAAGAAAGATCAGGCGAAAATGGACCAGTAACATGTTGGCAAAGTGATGACAAGCCGGTCACATAAATGAGTCTTAAATGATCTTAAAAAAGAAAAACAACAGGCTTCAAAAGTGTAGATATAGTCAGCTGGCAAAGAGTCCATAATAAAGGTGCTCAAATGGGTAAGTCTGCTGCTGCTGCCATGTGGGCTATTTTCAGATCAATTTTGTCAAAAAGTGGGATTTGATGATCTCAAAGGTCAATAGCTAAGATTGATCTATGGGTAAGGCCACAAAGTGCTAGCATAAACTTTGTTAAAGGTATGCAACAGCCTAATTTATGAGTCCGAAAAAGTATATCACATTTCTTTCAAAGCTTACATATCAGTAAATCCTTCTTTCCCAAAATTTTAGAAACGTTCTTCTAAGAAGTGAAACTAAACTAAAGAATATTAGATGACAAAATGATTCTGCAACTAAATAAAATAAAGAGAGATTCAGGTTAGGGGTTAGTGACTATTAAATGAACACAAGTATCCAAAAACCTCTGCAAACCTTAAGGCACTTGGGTTGCTGGCGTACTTCCATGGCGTGTTTACGTCTCAGTTCCCGCTCCATCTTCTTGTTGTACTCCAGCTGGTTGAGCAGCTCCGTCTGATGCTGCAGACGGGTCAGCTCACTTCTGGTTTTCTGGATGGTGTTTAGGTGGCGAAACTCCAGCTCTTGCATGGACTCGTGGTGCCGGAGAAGCATGGCGTGTTCAAGGTCTTTCTGAGTCTGACGCTTGTTTAACTCCTGATGACAAACATTTGGATCAATGAAAAAATAATTAAATAAAAAGGGGGTCTGACATTTTACATCTCTCTAAATTCAGTTGGTATTTACAACACTGAGGCTTAGCAGGGCTGACCTCTTGTAGCAAGTCTTTTTCAATATTGTGACGTTCAATTAATTTCTTTTTGTTGAATCGGCGACATTCTTGCTCCAGGAAATCCCTTTGTCTGCGCTGTAGCTCTGCCTCCTTTGTGGCTTGGTAGACCTGGAGATTCTCCTTCTGTTTGGACAGCCATTCCTGCTTCTTCTTCTTGGGTGTTGACTGGTGTTCATTTAGCTCCTAAAACAAAAATCAGCAAAAACACACGAGAAAGTAATAATGAGGACCTTAAACTGTAAGCACACTAAGATAAATCAAGAGAAAGGTGAATGCAATGAGCCTTCCAACCTCTTTAAGTTGCTCCTTGCGAAGCTTGTACTCCCGTTTCTGGGACTCGATGAAGATGTTAAGTTCTTTCTTCTGCTGACTCTGGATGTTTTGTTGGAACTTCTTTTCATCATTACAAAAGGTTTTTATCTGAAAAACAAGTAATCAACTTAATATATCTAAAGTTTAAAAAAAAAAAAAAAAAAAAAAAAAAAAAAATATCACCATTTAATTGAATTACTATTCTGTGTTTTAGTCATTTTAGCACAAATTTATGGTGGACACTGCCGGCCAAACGGGGAAAAACACTGAGCTGAAGAGCATATTAGCAACAAATAATAACAAATATTACATTTTGTCAATTATTTTGAAATACTAAAAAAAAAAAAAAAAAAGGAATATTCTCACTAGAAATATGAAGAGGTTTAAACCTAAAATTTGATTTTAGCAAAGAGAAAAGAAAAAAAATAAATAAGGTACTGATTTAGAAAAAATAACAGATTTTGCAAATTTAAATACAAGAAATCCTTTATAGCAAATTAAAGCATAACTGTAAAGTTGGAGCACTTATGTGCTAAAAATCATACTTCTTTCTCCATGGAAGCCTGGTGCTTCTTGACCAGCTTGTCCATCTCCTGGGCAAAGTTGTTCCTTTGGTTTTCCAGCTCTTTGTCCAGACGGAGCCTGTGCTCGTCTATTTCAGCCTTCAGCTTGTTCTCCAGAGCCATCAGCTGTTTCTGATGCTGCCGCCTCATGCGCTTGTAGCCCAGCATCTGCTGTCTTAACTCAGAATCCTGCTCATGTTCCTTAATCTGGCGAGTGAGCTGGGAAACAGAGAACAGGTTTTTTTTTTTAAATACTCGGTAAAAATCACCATAAGAAATCATCCTAAAATGCAATATCCATTACATACAAGCTAAATAAAAAAAACACCTTTTATGATTTAAAACAAAAAACTGCTATGCTGTCATTCAAGTACTTGCTGAACATCAAAAATATTCATGGAAACAAATTTGCTTTCTGGCAAATTATTCCTTCAACTTTTTTGCTCCAAATGACTATTTGTATCGGTTATTGCAGCTATCATCCATTTGACTATAGAATTCAAGTATCTGTAACGTTACCACTGAAGCCGTGCGAATAGTAGCAAAGTGTTCACGGTTCACGGTTCGTTTTGGTCTTTGTGTAGTTTGTTCAGGATTGTTTGGCTCTGTTGGTCGTTGGTGAGGCTCTGCCTGTTTATTACATTTTTCTGGATCCTTAAAAAACAAAAAAACAAAAAACAGTTTAAAACATTGTAAGATAAGAACTGTAAATGATTCAAGCTTCACTGTACATCAGAGCTTCAGCCACTTACTGGCATATGTATGACGGAATTGTTGGATATCACATCCTTGCCAACTTCACTCTTGTCGTCTCCTACATCGGTCAGACTGTTGACAGAGCTGCTCTGAGAACTGGCACTGATTGACACACTGGGGATGGACTGGTTGCTTCCCACGCTGTTTACTGTGCCGATCTTACACAAACTGGGATCTCCCTCCTACACAAAATACAGACCGTAACAAGGTTCCTTTTACAGCGGCCATAAATAGAAAATCAAAAAGTCCAGAACTCAGAGGAAAACATCACACACCTCCTCTTCATCTTGCGTCTCCGTTGTGGGCCCATTGTGGGCTTCCTGAAACAAGATCTTTTTCCGTTTACGATACTGCAGATTGTCTAGTTCCCGAACTGCATCCTTGGTGCGATTGATCAGGTCTGTCAGAACGGATTCTGGTCGTTTGCGTTGGACGAATGCGTGCTAAAAATAAGCAAAAGGTTAAGTTCTCTACTGTAAAAGTACAAGTGTAACTGAAAAAATTAAAAAAAAAAAAAAAGAATCTAGCATGGCTATTTTTGATCTCTACCTTTAGAAGCTCCTCTGAGTTTGGTCTCTCTTGGGGAATTTTCTGAAGGCAAGACTCGACAAAATTTCCAAAGTCATCCGTCCTACAGATGAGTAAAGGAATGTGAAGAGAAGACAAAATGGAGTGATGTAAGTAGTTATGTAGTCTATTTAAAACAGCGACGTAGTAAAAATTGTATTTATAAAATTTATTATTTTGATTATTATTACATGCATTTATTATTATCATTATTACAAGTTAGTCTCACCATTCAGTAGACTGCAGCGTTGGACTCTCGTTCTGTGCTATATGATATAAGGCACTCATTGCATTCATGTTGAACAGTGGAGGTTTTCTTTCAGCTAGAAGCAGATTCAGGAAAAACAGTTTACACACACACACACACACACACACAAAAACACACATTGATCAACAAACTTATTCCTGAGTGTCAGCTGTACTTCACACTAGTAGCCCCCCCAACTTATTTTCATGGACCAGCCAGTACGAAACTGAAGTTGGAGTTCTTTTTTTTTTTTGCATTGTTTCTGGTTTCACTGAACTTCTGAGGGAAAAGTTGGGGACCTATTTATCACATTAAAATGGTTCTAAATAATATCTACATTAAAAAGAAACTGTTACACTAAAGTCCATGTAGAAACATTTTAATGTGACAGATTTTCTCTAAACGCTACGCTCACATTGGGCATGTGATGCATGTTGGAACATGCATTCTTGAAGGTGCTTTTAGCATATGCTGTTCACACTGGACTGTCGCCAGCGCACGTCCACCACCTACAGTTGGAAGAGAGTTGGTGCAAAATGTCAAAGCGGTCCAAATCTTATATATCTTGATCCGGGCTTTTTCTTTCAGAGCTCTATTCTGATATGAGGGACTTTGTGTACTGAAATTTCCGCCAGACTCAAACCGCGGTTATTCATTTCTCCAAACTGTTGGCACTTCTGTGAATTAAAAAGGATGCTATCCACATGTCATTAGCAAATCCAAGTACCTGATTGGTCAAAGTTTGACCTGGTTTTATTTTCAACACACATTCAGTTACTACACGCTTTGCATGTAAAGCCCAAAACGGTCTTAAAAATTCAACGCGTGTTGCAGAGGGTGGTGTGAACGCGGTTTATACGTCAGAGTGGAAGCTAAAAAACCAGACACCGAATTCAGCCTCATCTGACTTTTAAGCTGTGGGGGACAGGTACTTTCAAATGACAATAACAATTAAAACTCTATTAGCAGTGTCCTCGTAACAGAGACCTAGTCACTTCATTTTATGCAGAACAGGCTTGGTGATAGACTGATATGGGGGAGAGAATTTGGGAGTTTTTCCAAATTAAAGCATGGATCAGCATCAGATAATCCATAAAATGGATATCATTTAATTCATTTATGTTTTTTTCTGCGGCCCAGTACCAAGTGACCCATAAATCGGTACCAATTCACGGCCCGGGGACTGGGGACCAGTGTTTCACACTATAAGTAACAGTGACGTACCTAATTCAATGCAGGTAATTCCCAAAGACCAAATGTCCACCTTTCCATCATACTGACCCTCATCCATGGCTAAAATGACCTCTGGGGCCATCCTAATAGAAAAAAAATATAGCATAAAACAAGGGAATGAAGGATTAGATTAGAAGTCTGCAGAAGTTGTACAATCAATATTTTCCATTCAGGTATAATTGCATACCAATAAGGAGTTCCAACAAAGGAATTTGCAGGACAGGCAATTGAAGCAGACCCAAAGTCGGCAAGCTTTACTTGACCCGGCTCTGTTAGCAAGATGTTTCCGGCCTTGATGTCGCTGTTGAACGTTTCGAGGGAAATGATTAAAGTTGGAGTCAGAATGCCGGACGCCTGAGGGCGTAACACCATAGCATGTTCCTTCAGACTGAAAACGCTCACCGGTGAATCATGTTGTGGGAGTGAAGGTAAGCCAAACCTTGCAGGGCACCATCGGTAATTGCAGCTATTTCAACTTCTTGCAGAGGTTTCTTGTGAACTAAAAGGGATGCGTCATTGGGGACATAACAGGATGAGTAAAAAACAAAACACAGAGAGACCAATTTATTGACTAATTTTAAATCAGAGCATTGATTATGAATCCCAAAAGCTTTAAACTCACCTTCTAACAAATCAGAAGCAGATCCTAAACAATACTCCATAACCAGCTGGATAGAAATTAAAGTTTAGAGGTGATTAGTTTATGTCCTTCACCACAAATAATTTTACCTTGAGACATTCTTATCTTACCCATGCTGTATTCTCTCGAAGGAAGCATCCTTTATATTCTATGCTGTTTGGGTGTTTTATCCTCCGCAGGAATTTCACTTCCTTAATTATGTCTTGCCATTTCTGTAAAAACACAAAAAAATGCATTAAATACATTTATGCATATTCGGTCTGACAGGATAATTTTTTTTTTAACCTTTCATGTCATACAGATAAAAACTTTACCAACGTCAGTGCAGCAAAAAACAAACAAACAAGACATTTCTAGTCTTTAGTCCCAACACAAAAACATAGTAATTATTGTGTTTTATTTTTTACTATCCTCACATAATCAGTTATTTTATTTACCTTTCTATTACTATATCAATGGTTTTAAAATGAATAGCATCAGGATTCCTCTGCTAAAATGAAACTATTGGACTAATCTTACAGAAAAATGCAGATGCAACGTTCAAATAAATCCCATTTATTTATATGGCGCTTTCCATGACCACAATCAAACAAGTTGACGTTCATTACAAGACCGCAACTGAAAGGTTAAAACAAAAAGTGAAAATTGAAAATGATTAAAAGGGGACAGTGAGGATCCCTGCTGAACGCTCAGAGCTAACATCGGATGTAGAAAACCATGGTGTATCTTAAGATAAAATAAAGTTTAAGGAAAAACAGAATTTCCCCAGAATATTGAACATGATACATTTGGAAAAAGACAATTTAAACATTTCAGTTGCTTTTGAACGATTCTTACAAATATCAAATGGGTTTAGAACAAGATTAAATCCACCTATCTTATTTTCTGACGTCTACAATAAACAGGAAGTTAAGTACAGCCTATGCATATGGTGTTATATGTGTTGCTTCTATAAAAGATGAGCCTTTATTAGCTCTCTGATTTGCCAGTTTGGTAGAACGGTGATCCAAAAGAAATGAACTGAATTGACTAGAAAATTGCAAATGCAAACTACTGGATGTAACAATTAATGCAAGATGAAAATAACAATTGAGCCATTTAGCAACAATTTATACCATATATTCTATCCACTAGGAGAGCAGAAAAGTCTAACGTTAATAGACTTATTCCAAAAACACGTAACATTTTTTAGCCACATGAAAACATGCAAGCGAACAAACCTCAGTGGACTGCTTCCCAAGGTAAGACATCTTCTTGATGGCCACCACGTCATTTGTCCGCACATCCCGTGCCTGAAAAATGAGCACAAAGCACGCTAAAGTTTCATCTTTGTTAGGAATGATGCAAGACTTACAGTGGTGCAAAAACAGTATTTAGTCAGCCACCAGTTGAGCAAGTTCTCTCACTTAAAAAGATGAGAAAGATATACCTCTATCATAGGTATACCTCAACTAGGAGAGACAAAATGAGAAGAAGAAAAAATCCAGATAAAAGCAAAAGCACAAAATTGTTTTTGTAATCAATATTTAATAAACTATTTGATAAACATATGATTTCTATAACTTTAAAAGTTGATCTGGACTATTACTTGAGATTTTTTTCTTCTTTTTTTTTTTAAAGGAAAAAAAAAAATAGCTCACCCCCTACTTGTTAATGTATCATTAGTGGTCACACGGCTGAGTGGGTGATGCGAGCTTTTCATTACATTTGAGAATAATGTTTTTGTAGGAAGCGGTAGACTGCAGTCAACCACGTTCCAGACTATTTGGTAGTTTCACCCCCCTAATCTAACCCTTTAATGCTAAAGAGATATCACCCACAATCTCCTAGTCAAAGGGTAGACACCGTACCACCAGGCCCTTCAGCTAGGCCAGCTTGTGTACACATATGCCAACTAAGTATCATCCTTTGAAGTGAATACGTTTGTCGTTTTTTCTTATTTTTAGCAGCCTGTTTAGAAGTAGTTTTGAGGTCAGAGAGGGGAAAAACCTTGACTGAATGAAATACTTACAAAATATACAGCACCAAAGCTGCCATGGCCTATCTCTTGCAGATCTGTGAAGAGCTTTTCTGGATCCTCTTTGAAAAAGAGATCTGCAACTTCGGGGTCCTTTAGACACCCCGCCCGACTACTGTTGGGCATTGTGGGGAGTTGGGGGCAGGGGGGGGGCAGTGCCGCTGCCGCCGGGAACTATCTGGGTCTGCGACGGCGACGCAAAAGCCTCCGTCTGTGGATCATCGGCGGAACAGTGGTTTCATATGACTTCAAACCTAAAATAAACAGACAGAAAAGAAGATGATGTATTGAGAAATCACAGCAGAGTAATAAAACCTCAAGAATTTATAGTATAAAATGTGGGAATTATATTACTGGAGCATAGAACAGGAAGTAAATGTGAATAAATTGAGACTTGTACATTTTTTGTAGTAAGATTTTCTACGTGTCCTATGGTCATTTAACCATTCTTTTTTAGATTTAAAGACAAAACATTGACGAACACAAACTAAACCTTCATGAGCCAAAATAAAGAAAACGATGCAAAATATTAGGTAAACTTTAAAGCCAGGTACAAAACAACAGACAGGCCTGAATTTCCAATGACTTGATATGGCATCAGATAACTGTTTCCATAGTGACAGCAGCTACAGTACTGAACATCCAGATAATGTCAGGAGACAAGATAAGAATGCATTTATTTGAAAAGGCCCAAACGTTTCTTGCTTTTCTAATTAGCCGATACCTGAGCTGCTACAAAGCGTTTCCGTAAAGCGGCTCCTTGTTAACTGAAAGTAGCTGAACTACAAGGTGTAGAATCTCCGGGTTTGTGTATTAACCTCTAAATGCAACACATGAATTTTAACCACACAGCTTCTTTGAGTTTGTTTGTCTGGACTTTTGATAACTCCACAACAACAATACATAACAATATGTTTAAAGTATGTGATATGATTGTACGTTCACTCTAGAAGTGATCGGAATGGAGAATATACACAAGAACAAAATCTATTAAAAAATGTGTGTAATTTATTTCCAAACACTAAAAATAAAGTGAAACACTACATAATTCAGATGCCATTGTCAAAGTTTAAAATCTGCAAATAAAAATTTCTCAATTATATAATTTTACTTGCGTATTTTCAAGACCATAAAAGATCACTGAGGAGAATGGACTGAGTTCATGTGCCTCAGATGATCAGTTGCAAACAGATGCAAAGCTGACGCCAGAGTCACAAGACTTCTTTCCCAGCCTGGGAGAAACATCCCCTAGTTTAAGCAGACATCTTTTGTCTCACAACAACACAGAACAGCCCACTATTCTGCACAGATGCGGCCACAGCCCTGAAATAAAAACCTCATTAGCATGAAGGACTGTGGCTCTTTATTGCCGTTGTTCTTTAGAAAACTGTTGCCCCTTAGCGAGCTTTGCTGTCATATTTCCCGATAGCCTTTTCAATCGTGGACACAATAGCAGAAAAGTAAGGATAACTGATACCTTCATGAAACACCCCAGCATTCCAGCTAACACAAACACGTGCAGAAGAATGCTGTTGGACAAGACAACAAAGCTGGAGGGCTGGACTTCCCTATGGCTTCACTACACTGTATTTCCCAGCATTTCCTGTTCAAACTGCTACAAGCAGCATGGGCCCTGATGAGCCATTTTAACCACAGATTATCGTTAACTAAATAGCAATTTAATCTCCTGCCCAACAGTTCCTTTTAAAACGTCAAAACTAAGGCACGACTATACATTCCAATGTTATCTCAGTAAGTTGTAACTACTTTAAAGAAATACTTGTCGTTTCAAAACAAAGAACTGACATTTTTCTTGAGAAAAACCACAAAAAGATAATTGCGGTCTGACCAATTGAAACATTTCCACCTCACCTGGCGTACACAAATTCAGGATTGCACAGCAACTACGTATACAAAATTTAATATCAGTAAATATGTGATTTTGTAATATTATGTATCTTACAATCATTGAAATTGTTGTTTTCGTGTTTAGCAGGCAGCCGAGCCTTCCCTTTCTCGTTTGGACGTGGTTACCTGAACAAGTCCCATCAATTTAATTGGAACACAGTTATAATAACTTACATTTAAACGATAATATTAAGAATTTCAAAGATAAAGTAAAGATTAAGTTGTTTTAAAGATTAGGTTAAAAAACTAAAATACCCCCCACCCCCAACAAGAGGTTTTAATTTAAGGCATTAAAACGGGCATAAACAACAAGAATCGTTGTTTTTCATATTAGCCACACGAGACTTATTTAACCGTAGCCAAGTTACGATTAAAGTAGAAGGGGACATACTCGCAGTTCTAAATAAAACAATAACTACTGGACATATGTTTGACTATCGCGAAATTATACATTTCGTCTAAATGAACAGGCATTTCTAAAATGTAAAACAAATCTGTGTAATGTTTGCTAAGTTAGCTTAGCATGTTAGCAAAAAACTCGCCTTGGGCTGACAGGCCAGCTTTTAGGTTTGAGTGTCGGATATTTCAAAACAAATTTAAAACTATAAGACGTAATCTCCCTTTCACGGCACACGACGTAACTTTGCGCGCCAAGTCGTATTAGGTACCTAATGTCGCTGTCATATGTTTGCTTTACTCAACAAGATAGTTCCAAATGTTGTAATCCCCACCCTTAAAGTAACTGGGGTGTCTCAGTCGTCAGGTCCCACTCCCAGCCTGGTCCAAAGATGGCTGCCAACGGTTCCACCACGGCCTTCCTTGACGAAAATGGGTTGGAAAAACGTGAGGAAACTTCAAATCTCTCCGACACACCCATAAACAAGCCCCGGAGACATCCACGAAACCTACTGGCAAATTGGGTATTTTAGGCTAGCACGCTGTTAACTGAGCTGTTAAGTTATGTGAGAGTGGCTAACTAAACTCAACTGTCTGTCCTCTTTCGACATGTTGCAAACAACAGTTCGGCCCCGCCTGTTGCAGGAAACTGTCCCAACAAAATCCAGAGATTTAAGGAGGCAGCAGCCCGCGAGAAGAAGGCAGAGTTGGACGTCCAGCAGCCCCGCCTCTAAAATCCAAGCCCCGCCCACTGCCAGATTTGTAGTTTTGGTTATTTTTCCTGTTTGAGGAAGTGTTTTTCCCTCCCCATCATCCATGGTCAGCGTGCTTTAGAGATGTCCAGCTCCACAAAAGTCTTTTCTGACACCTGTCTATCAGAACTGCCTTTAACTTACAATAAGCAACAACAAACAGGGGTGCCTCTAGAAAAAAAAGTACAGGGGTGCCCATATGGGTAACATAAAAATGCATAATTGAAAAACCAAGTAGTACTTTCCTTCAGACATTTAACACATTTATCCGAAATTTTAGAAAAGCTTCAATTTTCTTTTAGGCAAAGATATTTTAAGCTTATTTTTTCATACAAGCTGTTTATTTGAGCTTTTCAACACCTTAGTAAGAGAACAGGACACAGGACTAATAACTGAGAAAATCAGTTTTCTATTTTGTTTTGTTCTTTTTTTTGTAATCATCCCCATGGAGATGCCACTGGACTGGACTGGACCATAAAGGCTGTACTGGAAGACACACAGGAACTACATTTTTGAAAATGTTTCTTTGTATGTGATATTTGATCAAATTTTAATAAATGTTTTTTTTTTTTATCCTGACCTTTAATGCGTTTCCTAAGTTATTTGTGACAGGCTGAGAGATTTCTCTCAAATGTCAATATTGTTGGCAAACTGAAAAGCTATAGCCATTAAATATTTAAATTTCCACTTTGTGAAACCTTTTTGCTACATCTTCTTAAACTTTAAATAAACCTATTATCTTTTGCTGCAGGGTGTCCTGGGATTACATATTTTGTGAAATGGAAAGAAACTGTGTGAAAAAGCCTAATTAATAGATAAATGTCATTACTGAAATTTGAGTTTTTGTCTGTGTTTTTTATTGCCTAAAGTTTTCCCTCAGGCATACTTGGCAGACTTGTTTTTATAACTGTCAAAGATAAGATTTTAATTGTTTCATTTTCCCTAAAGATTTATTAAAGCTATAGCAGGCTTGTCAAATGACAGAATTTAAAATAGAATAAAAATTGGTTGCGAAGTTATGCTTGAAAACATTTTGTATTAGATTAAGTCTCTCTGGAAAAATAGATTTGATCTCAAGGGACTTCCTGGTAAAATAAAGGTTAAAATGAAAAGTCTGCACATAATAGTAAAAAAAAAATATATATAAATCTGGTTCTTGTTCCCTTTTAAAGAAAAGGATCTGATCATACACCAAATTGTTCATACTGTGCAAATCTGTTACAAATATATTGTAGGGTGTTACATTTGTGTGTAAGATGATTTACAATACTGTGTGAATGAAATATACATTATAACATTAATATGTTATAATAGTATATAACATATGAATGTTATAACGAGAGAAAAAAATCTAAATATATTGTTTCAAAATTTTTGACTTGCAAGGCTTTTATTCTGAAGAAGACAACGGGGTCCTAGAAACGCCTCTTTCATGACGTCAGAGGACATGCGGAAGTTGATTTCGCCGACATTCCCACATGGTGAAAATGGCTGCTGACGGGGAAAAACAGCAGGGCCACAGAGCTGGCATATACAAACAGAAAAATAAAGTACACAAACATGGTAAACACCGGACGAAAGGTGAAATTGAAAGAGAAAACAAAGGTAAGTGATGCTCAGTCACGACGCGTTTTTCTTCTTGTTGGAGGATCTTGGGGCTGTTTTGTTCCAAAGCGCACGTGCCTGTTTTTTTTAGTAGTTTCTTGCAAAAATCCTGTCACGCAGTGTACGTGGAAAGTATATTATTAGAAATGAACTGGTTAAAGCTCTCTGAAAAATTAACACGAGTCTATTTAGACGAACTATATAAACGATCTTTTGACGTCTTATTTTGATTATATGATTGACATTTGATTTATGTTTATAAAATATTGCAGACTCACTGAGAAGGAGTTTTAGGATCTGATATTTCATAGAGAAAAGCAAGTTTGCTCGCCTTTAGTGTTTTATCGGTGCATTAATAAATCCATCACCAATACAAAGTAATACGAGAGATAAACCTTGTAAACACAGCCCCTTAGCTTTTCTCTATATTTATCCCTATTAAACTGTTAGATGTAATTACAAATAATAGGCGATTACCCTTCAGTTTTAGCTACACAAGACTACTTCCAAATGTGGATTCTTAAAACAGTTTAAAGTAGAAATCTTTTTTTTTTTTTACCCTGAAGTTCAGTCAAATGGTTTCATGAATCCACTCAGATCACATAGTTACACCTTTTTATTATGTGAATTATAGGATTCATAAAGATATCTTCCTTTTAAACTGTAATGGCTTTTTTTTAACTTAATATAGTTTCTTTTATGAACGACAATAATTAAATTATGTATTTTTGCTTAACATGTGATGTGATTTTAGAGTTTTTTTTCTATCCTTAAAAAAAGTCTATCTTTATTTTGTAGTTTGCAGTTTTATGCTTCAGTATTACTGTTTATCAATCAAATCTTTTACCCCCACCCCCCATTCTTTCATAACAGCTCCTATTTCTTTCTCTGAAAGAACAAAAGAACCATCAGCAAAGACGATTCTGTATTTACCTTTTGGGAACCACTTGCAGCACACCTCAGTATTGCATATTTGTGTTTAACTGTCCCGCAGGGAGAGTTTCAGTGACAGCCCTCACAAAAAAACAACGGAAGGAGCTGAAGAAGATGGACAGAAGGCACAAGGCCAACCAGCTACGCAGAAATAAGAAGGACATGGTATTTCATGTTTGATACACCGAATCCTCACATTCTTGTTTGATGCTACAGACTTTCTGTTTCTTGCTGTTGTAGATCCTGACAGAAAAGCGGCGTCTGGGAAGCAGGGATGGACCTCCTCATTTGGTTGTGGTGGTATCCCTACACGCAGGAGCGGATGCTGGTGCTGTAACTAAGCTGCTAAGAGAAGAAGGCTCTGGAGGAATTGTGCAGCAAGAGGGGTGCATCAGTGGCGTTAGCGACAGCTTTGGGCTCATTCTGCCTCGTTTCAAACTGAGGTTCACCTTTCTTAGTCAGAGCACAGGTATGTTTTTATTGATATAAAAAGAAACTTGGCTTTGATACATCGTCATAGTTAACTTGATTTTAAAAAAGCCTCTAGAAGCAAAGAGAAAAAGCTAATTTAGAAAACCACACAGCTGGGAAACATGCTACATACCGTATTTTCTGGTGTACAAGTCGCACCGCACCGCACCTCCTACAGGTTTCTCCGGAGTATAAGTTGCACTTTTGTGAGAAAAGTCCGACGTTTCTGACGAAATTGCCAAGCCCGGTATAATTCTTTGTTCACACCGAAAGCAATGCACACAGCAAATTCGCGTCCTCTTCCTCTTTTTTGACACACATCAAATTTGATGCTCAACGCTTGTCCAAAAATGTGTTTGTAAACTAGATGCTTCTGTCGAATGAGGGAGAAGCATTCCGTCATGTTTTTAGCCTCACTGCTACACAAACTGTTAACTGTATATTTTGTTGATAATGCGTAGAAGACGTTGAGAGATCAGGTTTATTTATTTTGAAAAGTTCTACAAAAGCGTCTGTAATCATGTCTCCATGTCTGGGCTCATGAGATCATTAAGGTATATATATATTTTTTCTTACAGCAATCATTACCTTCAATACTGCAGGAGCTGCATATGAATGACTTGCTGTCAAGTAATATTCCAAGGAAGGGGAAAAAAACTATTGTCTCGATTCAAATAAGAAAAATAGTATAGGAGGAAACAGATCAGATTCCATGTTTGTTTTGGACAGCAATGAATAATAATAATAATAATAATGGATTAGATTTTTCTGCGCTTTTCCAGACGCTCAAAGTGCTTACAGTGTGTCCATTATTCATTCACTCCTCATTCATACTTGGTGATGCTAAACTACTGTTGTAGCCACAGCTGCCCTGGGGCAGACTGACAGAGGCGTGGCTGCCATTTTGCTTCCACGGCCCCTCTGACCATCACCGGGACATTCATACACATTCACACACCAGTGGAGGCCACACTGGAGGCAAGGAGGGTGAAGTGTCTTGCCCAAGGACACAACGACATTTTGGCTGGTGGGAGTGGGGATCGAACCGCCGACCCTTCGATCATTGGACGACCCGCTCCACCACCTGAGCCACTGTCGCCCCAATTCTTCTTCTGCGTTGCTATCAGTAGCAAATACTGATGCACACACCTGCAGGAATCGCTATATATAGTTAGCTAAAACTGGAGTTCTTATCAACAGGTACCAATTAAAAAGCTATTTTTAGCTCTTTGTGGAATTTATAGTTCAAAAGGGAAGCTTAGTTAATGTGTCATGAATAGAACAGTTAAAGCAGGTTGTAATAAAAGCACAAACATCTTTATTGAGATCCTTTTCAAACATTTTGCCCGCCTAAATGTCTGTTTGGCAGACATTTAGGCGGGCAAAATTTCTGTCCCACTAGTTTTATTATTAAAAAATTATGTTAGATTTGAGATTTGTATTTATGTTGCAGTGATTTTCTGCTTTCATGACTTGGTGAGCCTTTTCTGTTTCCGCGTTGTGAAACCTCCTGGTCTCGTTGAACAGCTGACATGCACTCCCTGCTGGACGTGGCAAAGATTGCAGACACCCTGGTGTTTGTCCTGGATTCTGCTGAAGGTTGGGACAGCTACGGAGAATATTGTCTGTCATGCCTCTTTGCCCAAGGCCTCCCCAGCCATGGTTAGTTTTCCTGTGGTGGACAAAAATTACACTTTTTTAGGGTTTTATTATCAACTTTTTACTCTCTTGAATATTTTGTAACTTCTTGTCTCTCAATTCCTTCCCAGCACTAGTGTGCCAGGGTATGTCAGACGTTCCTGTGAAGAAGAGGGTAGAGTCCAGAAGAGCTCTGTCAAAAATAGCTGAGGTCCGCTTTCCAGATGCCCGTCTTTTCCCACTGGACTCTGAGCAGGATGCAACTCTGCTTCTCAGACACCTGGGATCACAGCGACAAAGAAAGCTGGGTTTTCGTTCCAGGCGTTCCCATCTTATAGCACAGAACGTTACTTTTTCCCCCAACGCCCCTGTTGACGGAACCGACAGCGGGCGCACCGGCCTTGGCACGCTCTGTGTTTCTGGGTATGTTCGAGGCCATCTTCTTGGGGTACACCGATTGGTGCACATCAGCGGTCACGGAGACTTCCAGCTCAGTCAGATTGATGCTCCGTCTGACCCTCTTCCACTCAACTTAACAACACCCAGAACGGCAAAACCTGGAAAAATCCAAGAGGTGGAGATGCAGGTAGTTGTTTATCGACTTTTAAAAACTTTGAAAAGGATGTGACAGGATGAGTCCAGTTTACAAACCAGATAAATTTGCATATTTTCTTACACGACAGAGTTAAATCAGAAAGGTTTTCTGCTTGGATCTCAATGGTTTTAAGGATCTCTTAAATTAACTAACTTGACTTTGACCTTCATTAAAATCTGTAAGGATGCATCAATAACACTGTATTAATGTGCAGAATCAATGCATGTTTATTCTACTTAGAGTTAAAAGACAGACTTTATCTGTCATGAAACTGCATTTTATGCTATTTAGGATGTTTAAAAAATAAAAATAAAACTAAAATGTTTGTGCTCCACAGGAAAGAGATGTTACCGAAGCTCCTGTGCGAGTTCTCATGAAAGCTGACCCCTCCCTCAGAGAGAGTCTGCAGTCAGAGGCCGAGGTGGACCCCATGGACGGCGAGCAAACGTGGCCGACAGAAGCAGAGCTTTTGGAGGCTGAAGGTGCAGAAACACAGCTTGTACTGCCTGCTTTATCAGACAGGTAACTGATGAAAGAGTTTGAGCGGGACCTGGATTGAAAGTTCTCTTTATTGTTCAGAGGCCAGAAAAAGCAAAAGCACCATGAAGGTCCCCAAAGGAACATCAGACTACCAAGCAACATGGATCGTTGATGACAATGAGGAGGAAGTGGATGATTTAGATGGAGAAAGCAGTGATGATGATGATGATGACAGCATGATGGAGGAACCTATGGATAAAGACGATGAAGAGAATGACTCCCAGGTATACATTTAAGGATTTATTACAATCTGAAAGTGGTCCGGTTGCATTTTGTTGTTATAGTAACAACATGGTTGATGCAAGAGGGACTCCAAACATGTGAAGGATGAGCATAATGAGCAGAAGGTGTGGAGTGTCTGTGTTTCTGGGGCTGAAACCTGCATACGTGACCCACAGTCATTGCACGCTGCTGGTTGGAGGCACTGTTTGTTTTCTCAGTGTCCGTCTGCGGCTCTCCGTGCCAGGCTGCTTACCACAACACAACAATAGTGTTTGGAGCAGGGGTCCCGAGAGAAGCCTCCTGTCTTCCTGTCTTGTGAAGCAAACTTCCCGTCTGGACGAAGGGAAGGGTTGGCCATTTATTTCTTTGCAACTTTGCTTGAAAAGAAGCTGGCGAAACTCTCCTTATGCAACCGGTTCCTTAGGATCTGGAGCTGTTATTAGCACTCATTTGATGTTCAGGTTAGGACTCAGGAATACCTACCTCAGAGAGGGTAACAATGGAAAAGGGTACTTCAAATGATGAGGATTATTGTTGTTGTGCAGCAGGGGTGTTGGAGAACTTTTGAATCAACCCCATGCAGAGTTCTTTCCGCTTTAACCATCAGCCTTTGACTGCACTATGCCAGCTTGATGGCAGAGGTGAAGCATGTGTTTTCTAAAGATTCGTTTCCTTTAACAAATTAATGACATGGAAGTTGAAATTGTAAGACAAGAGAGGATGTCCTGTCCTGTAGGTATGGAAACCTGCACAATATAAACACAATGCAAATGTTTGACAGTGTGACTCCAGGGAGCTCTGGACCCGCCTACGCAAACAGACGCAAACGCCATCATGAACACAGCTGAAGTTTTTGGTTTTGCTCAAGTTATGCTCTTGATTTGAGCTTAGAGACATTGTTTTGTCAGCAGAAATGTGAGATGAGTTTTTAAACTCAACGAAAGAGAAAATCATGAATTCTAAAATTATGACCTGGATGCAGAAATAAAATTTTAAATGGAGAAAAAAGTTAAAAGATTTATTACAAACACCCAGAACTTTGCGGTTTGCTAGTAGATGGCAAAGGCAAAAGGATTAAAACTGTGATTATAGTTGTAAAAATAAAACTGATTAATAAAAGGATTAAATACAAATAACATAAATATCAAGACATGGCTTAAAAGCTGGGAAAACAATTTATGTAATGGTAGAAAGATTACAACCAGAACGATGCAAGTGGAAGAGATGGCCTCCAAAAATAAAAATAAAAAAATCAACCAAAACATTTGGGAGTTTAGGATTTGCATTATGAAAGGGTTTTGGTTTAGTTGTATTTTGTTTAAAATATCTGCTGTCGCAATAAAGACAGTTGTCCAGCTTATGTTTCTAGACGTTTTGCTATGAAACAAAAATGAAGATATTAGGTTGGGACTTGATTCCTTAGCGCGCTTTACATTGCGTTCACCATTTTTTTGGCTGTTTAAATCTGTAATTCTAAATTCCAGTGCCCTAGAAACTTCCCAGAAGTCTCTGCAAAAAAATCAGTGTGCATTGGTGATCACTAGGTTGGTGAATATGGAACACAAAGCATTTCATTTGAATGACTTTTCAAGTGGAAAAAAACATATTTTAAATTTTTTTTATTAACCGTTCCAGTTTACAATTTCAGAAAACAGTGGATTCATAAACAGTCTTTTTTAAATGTTAATATTTCTTAGGTTACGTCATATTCGGCATACAAAAAAAGAAATTGTGAGCATGGCGTCCGAATAGCTTCTAAAATCCTGGGCACTAGATGATAGATTTTTTTTAGTAGAAAGGTAGGAGGGAGGGAATTCAGACATAGCCTTTGTATTTTTGGAATTTGCTTCATCAATAAAGTTGCCCTCCTTCGATTGGTTGCAGCAACTTTGACATCATGATTTAACTCTAGAGCATCAAACATTTTTGCTGCTTAGGAACCAGATTCAAGCGGCGTCTCGGAAGAGGAGGAAGACGAAGAGGAAGAAGAGGAGGTGTGCTCCACAGAGAGAGCGGGAGCAGATCAGCGCTATGATGAGAACATGGATCAAGCAGGAGAAGAAGAAGGTCTGAAACTCTACCGGGAGGCTCGATCCCATGAGATGTTCCCTGATGAGATGGACACGCCCCTTGATGCACCTGCCAGAACCAGGTTGGTGTGCTCTCATGTAGGACCTTTCTCTGCTGCCCACTTCAGATGCCATCCCATGAATTTTTTTGTTTTTTTCTCCAAGGTTCCAGCGCTACAGGGGCTTAAAGAGTTTCCGCACCTCCCCTTGGGACCCCATGGAAAACTTGCCTCACAACTACTCGCGCATCTTCCAGTTCCAGAGCTTTGAACGCACCCGCAGACGCATACTGGCAGAGGCAGCTGCCGAGGATGAGGGCGCGCTGGTAAAAGGAGACCCCATTTTCATCTGGAACTGAGCAGTCACTGGGTATTTGAACCTCTGCTCATTTCAGAGTGGCTGGTATGTGACGCTGCACATAATCAACGTGCCGTTTTCTGTGATGGAGAGTGTCCAGTCTGGAAAACCCCTGGTGTTGGTGTCTCTCCTGCCTCATGAACAGAAGGTACAGCTGCACGGTCGCACAAACGGCAGTGTGCGACAGACCACACTGAAACTTTTATTCCTTCCACAGATGTCGGTGATGCATCTCTTGGTGCAAAGACACCCCAGTAACACCGAGCCAATCAAATCCAAAGAGGAGCTTGTGTTCCATTGTGGATTCCGGAGGTTTCGGGCTTCCCCGATATTCTCTCAGCACACATCAGGTAGGACACCCGTCTCTCCTGAGCTAAATGTTCAGATTTAGGCTGAATCCAAATTTTCCCCCTACAGCTTCGCCCTACCCCTAGTTATAGAAAATTGCTTCTTTTTTGTTTCGGGCGTCACTCCCGCTCAATGACGTCATCAGTAGTTCAATGCACTTTCAAAAAGTAATGCTTAAACAAAAAGTCATTAGTTACATTTACATGTAAACGTCTGTGCTTCAGAGCACACCCCGTGAAGAAAAGAGCTTCTCCTCCACGGCACAGCATTGCATGGATTACCCTCGGGATAGAAAGCCCTCCACCACGGGGGTTTTTCATTAAAAAAACTGCTTTGAGCACCCCTATAATTCCCCCACAATTGGAGGGATAGGGAGAAACCGGAGAGGTAGGGGAAGAATTTGGATTGGGACTTAGAAATCTCCTAAATGTCACGAACACCAGTACAAATGCCAGAAAAAACGGTAACAGAAGCACTAAAACTGAATTATGTGCCGTTACATTTATTATGGCCAATAATGAGTGATTGTTTAACTCATTTTTTAGCCGACAAGCATAAGATGGAGCGCTTCCTGAGGCCCGATGCTCCCACTGTGGTGTCGGTGTATGCCCCCATCACCTTCCCTCCTGCCGGAGTCCTTCTCTTCAAACAAAGAAAAGACGGTGAGATGTCAAGACCCGTTTGGATCTGGAAACAGATTTTTTTTGGATAATCAACTTCTTTCTATTTACATTTAAAAGCATTTTATCCATGTCAGTTTATTTCACATAAAGAAACCGGAGGCAGATGAGCAGCAGCTGTTGTTTCCTCACAGGTGTGCAGGACCTGGTGGCTACTGGGAGCCTGCTTAGCTGCGACCCCCAGAGAGTTGTACTGAAGAGGATTGTCCTTAGCGGGCACCCTTTCAAAATTAACCGGCGCTCAGCTGTTGTCCGGTACATGTTCTTTAACAGAGGTGAGAGGACGTCCCAGCTGCAGTGATAAAGTCGCGTGTGTGTTTCCCTGGAGTGTAAACCCTCTTTGGTTGTGTTTGTGTCAGAGGACATTATGTGGTTCAAACCAGTGGAGCTGAGGACAAAATGGGGTCGCAGAGGCCACATCAAAGAAGCATTAGGTGAGATTTTATTTCCCAAAATGTTGTATTTTGTCCTGTTTTGTTTGTATTTTTTAAAGTTTTGTCTTTTGTACATCCTAACTTGTGTACTAAAATTGCAGGAACACATGGTCACATGAAGTGTGTCTTTGACAACCAGCTGCGGTCCCAAGACACTGTCCTGATGAATTTATACAAAAGAGTGTATCCTCATTGGACGTATGATCCATATGTCCCCTCCCCCTCACCTTGGTTCAAATCAGAGGTTACTGTGGATTTGGAGGACTTGGAAATGGAATAGAAGAAAACCAAGGAAGAATGGGGAAAATAACAGCAAGAATAAATGCATGATTCAGTCAAAAAGTGTCTATGACTATGCTGTTTTTAGCCAAAATAAAAAAAAAAAAACAGTTGTTTTCTTGGACATAGTTTCTGCAGAGCGTCAGGACTTCATTAGAAATTGGCCTAATGATAGATATTTTTGGCTACAAGTTAGTGCATCAGAATGGAGCAGAGCAGGGAGCTTGTGGCCTGCCGTTGGACGTCCTACATCACATATACAAGCTTTACCATCGTTTATTTATTTTTTTCATCTACTCATGATTTACAACGATTTGAATAAATACATACTCAGAAAGGCCATTTTAAGATGAATTTGTTTTATATGTGTCCTCCAGCATGAGAGAAATGCCGCAAGAACGTGTTACTAACACCAAAAACTTGATTTTCATTTGAGTTTGTGTGACCACTAGATGGCAGTCATGGCTCAGTAGAAGGCTTCCTCACTACATTGTAGGAAACAGCTGTCCGTGTTTGATACTTGAGATTAAACAAATCCAGGGGCTGTTACCTCAACCACTTGTAATAATTCTGACATTCAGTCATGTTTCAAGCTCATTATGCTGGAAACTTGAAGTGATGCATAGATGGCAGGGCGCCTGCAGCCACATTAAAGAAGCTAGAACAGGACAAAGTAGGTATTTAGATAATGTGATATTTGAGGAACTGTAATTATACATAAAAAACTTCACAATTGTACTTTGAGCAAGGTTTCTGTATCCACAGACTGATGATTTACTTTAGAATTGTAGATAAATGGCAGATGTGGAAACCCTTACAACGAATTGAATATAGGAAATGACTGCAGTAGATAAAACAAAAGTAAAAACATCCAAACACACGTTTTCTATAGTTTACAGGTGTGAGCATATACAAATAAGTAATGCTTCTGCAGTTCCAAGCACCCGGCACTTTCTCCAAGGTGGTCTTGCCCTGACCTAGAGCCTATTATCAAATCCAGTCCCAATACACACATACACACAAGTGGATCATGACCTCTGCTATTTTAAACCTCGACTTGAGATGCTCCACAATTTTGCATCCTTCCCAGCCCATACTTTCTTCCTCATGCAGATTTATGACATGCAATATTTATCATAAAAACTAAGCCCTCGCATGCCTGCAGCAGCATGATTCATCTGTGGACTGAGCTGGGACTGCAGCACGGAGGCATGCCAATATGTCTGGGAAACCAGGAGGTGAAGACTTTGAGATGGAGAGGAGAATAGGATCCAAGAAAAGAAGGGGAGCTAAAGTTCATTCTGTGCTTCTTTTTTCCCCATTTGATTACAGTGGAAAACTGGAAGTAAAAAGATAATAGAATTGAGAAAGACAAATGTCAGCATTGCCCATTGGGGGGCAAACTGAATACTGCACTGTATTGTAGTAACACTCAATTCGTTTTCCCCTCTGCTATTTTATAATAAAGAATACTTGCAGAAACTAAAATTGTGCACATTCAGACTGAAGGGGGCTTTGCTCTACTGGCCAGCTAAGTGTGGCGTACGGGGTTTATTGCCCTGTAATGAATAATACACTTACATATGCTATCAAAGTGGAGCAGAATTTAAATGAACAGAATAAACATCTGTTAGAGGGGCCCAACAGCAAAGTGACTAACCTATAAATGAGATACTTTGGCCCCCATCATCATCATTAGGAAATGTGAATGCTGATGACTTTGTTCATCTGGATCAATGCTCCCACACTATGGCTGTCCCATACGAGGAAAAGAAAAAAAAAAAAAGAAGGGCACAGAGGGAGTGAGGACTAAGAGGTGACATTCAATATTAAAAAAACCGGGAATGTCAAAAGAAGGGCAGATTGAGAAAATTAAACTAAGACGACAAAGACGGTGTGTACAATAGAGGAATGTAAGACTCCGAGGCGGTGTGGGCGAGGGAGTAGCAGAGTGAGAGTGGCTGGCGTTTATGGATTGCAGATGTGGCGCGCTGAGGTTTTGGCAGGGGCCTTGCGCGCCTAAATCCTGCACCGGCTGGGTGGCACCGGGGTGAGAGGGAGGTCACTGCACCGCACCACACAGCCCACAAAACACTAAGTTCTGGGGGAGAAGGGTCAAATACACATTAATGTAGATCTGCAAGGCTGTCATACCAAACAGATCACCCTTTGGATTTAATAATAATTATAATAATAAAGTCATCAAAATGATATGCACATTTTCTCAGACATAAAAGATGAACGATTTGCAGACAGCTCCGCATTAACACTTTAAGAGTTTTGAAGGCGCATATCTTGCAGTATATCCCAGCTGCCATCAGCAAAGGGGCAGGGTACTCTTAACTCTTATCATTTCCCAAGATAAGATGTTGGTTAAGTTAAAAATTAGGCTCACGTAGTATTCTCTCTCAGAGGGAACAGGTAAGTCAAAACCAAATGTCCAGAGTGATCTAAATGTTGTGTGTCTCAACAAGAACCGTAACTCCAAACACCAGGAGCAGGAGACACTGATTGATTTGAAGCAAAACCCATTTCCAGCTACCTGATCGGAACTCAGCTAAACACATTTGGAACATTTTGGACTATTATTCAGGCAGCACTACACTTCTGCCATGAAATGTGAAGACTTTTTTTTTTTTTTGTAGCAGCATTTTCTGTCCCACCAGTGGATTTGTGAAATCAGTTTTAAAAAGTTCATTCAAAGGTTGTCCACCCCCCCCCTCATATCGATATCCACCCATATCTGTTACACGTGTGTGCATGCTGAGCTGACCCACAGTACATTCAGAGCTACATACCTCGGTGCAAAGAATTTTAATCCTTCGAATAAAACTCTGAATGTCGGGGCACACAGAGCGGTAACTGGCCACTGGGGTTCAAAGGGGAGCACAGGTACTGCAAAAAAACTTTGTCCACACAACCACATGGAAAAGTAATATTGACAAAAAATAAGCACAAATGAGGAAAAATTAGCATAGTACTCCATACAACATTATGATGCTTTTTCTGTGCAACAAGCATCATTTCACACCATTGCTGAACATATTTGTAAACCAAAACAATCAGCAAAAATCACAGCTTTTTGCGGGGACTAAATAAAAAAACTACTATTTACATAAAAGGTCAACAAGTACATATTTATATTTTACATGACTTAATTTGACATGTTAATGAGACTTTAGCTTCATTTTCATATTATATGGGCTTTATTTGTAATGGTTATTGTCCCACTCCGATTATCTCTTGATCTATTTTAAAAGCGTTCCCACGTTCCCAATGGTCTTTTGATTATAGTTCTACTGTTTTTAGCCAAAATAAAAAAAAAAACTGTTGTTTTCTAGGACATAGCAGAGCTGCAGAGCGGCAGAGTTGTGGGCGGAACTGTTGGCATAGAGAAAGCCTACCTCTATTTCTCATCATCTCTCTGGCTCACAGCCCCTCACAACCCCAACCTAACGTTACAGGTACAACCAAAATGGGGAGCAATGGTGAGTTATCCAGCTGTACAGTTTTGTGTCAGGTTCCAGCTCGGATGAGGAAAATGAGGTCGTCTGCAAGTGGATGCATCAGAATGGAGCGGAGAAGGGAGCTTGTGGCCCACTGATGGTAGCACCTACGTCACAGCTACAAGTTTTTTCCAACTTTATTTCCTTGTCTGCTCCTGATTCACAATGATTTGAATAAAGAAACACTCAAAAATGCAATTTTAATCTAAATATTCTTAATATATGTTGTCCTCTATCATAAGAAAATGCCACAAGGACATGTTAAAAACACCAAAAACTTGATATTCTTTGCAGTGAGTCTTTAATGTAAATGTGGTGAAAAAAATGTGTGGTGTTTTGCACTGCAAAAGTTTGGAACAGTAGCTTTCGTTTAGTTGGGTACACCTCCTGTGTCCTCCAGTTTATGAAGGTGCTGCCTGACGGCACTCACACATCAAGGTCCAGCTCTGTTTTTCTTTTCTTGTGATATCATTCCTTTCCTCTTTGTTTCCCTTGTTCTTCCTCTTAGCCTGGTCTTGACTCTCTGGTTCCTGGCCAGGCCTGCCGTCCCCGGAGGAGCCAGAGAGGAGATGGAGAAGGGGCACCACCGGGGTTTTGAGACCAACTCCAAAGCCACAACTGCATCAGCTCCTCTCCTCTCTTCTCCTCCTGGCACCCTCCCCAGCTCTGTCATTAATCAGAAGTGAAAGGGTATTTGAGTACATGTGTGTTTGTGAGTGAAAGACAAAGATGTAGAGTGTGTGAGCAGCTGAGTGTTTATGCGAGTCTATTTGTGCTGATGGGGAGCTGGATGGTCGGTCGTGATGGTATGGAGACCAGGACCATACAACAAAGCCTGAGAGTTCATCTAGAGAACAAAGGAGGTGGGAGGGAGGATGACTGACTTGAAGCCTGGCGAACACATTGGGGCTGCCAGCGATGAGAAGGAGAATGATCTGCAGAAGTTTTAAAGGTTACACCATGAGATCAAGATATTTACAGATGGCCTAAACCATTTTTGCTTTGCTACAAAATCCTTCAGGCTGAGATTCTCTTGAGATTTATGAACCGAAGTGCCAAAACTGCACCTGCTCAAAAACAAGAAGAGGGGCCAGCAGTCCATGACCTAAAAAGTTAACAAATTACATCAAGATTCCTGTCAAAGTTTGGTTGTCTTTCTCTTTCCTTTCTCTGATTATTCAGGTGGGAGTTAAATCCCACAGAAAAAAAAAAAGAAATCAAACCTGCTCTGCTCCCGCCCGCCAGCGGGCCTCCCAGAGTGCTCTCTTTTTGACATCACTTCACAGAGACTTGGCAAGCTGATCTCTCTGCTGCTCTATCATTCCCTTCTCCCTGCTTCCTGCCCTGATGATGTCACACTCCATATGGTTTTCAGCAGTATCAAGACGGAAAAGCGATTTAGTTAGTGAGAGGATAAGGAGGGGAAAGGAGGAGGGCTGGAATGGGGAGCAGGTTGGACACAAAAAAACAAAAGGTTAACTCTTCCCCTTGTGTGCACTGAAAGTGGAGGATCCAGGAGGGAGAAGTGATGTGGAAGAAAAGGAGGTCAGGGGAGGGGAAGGGTTGATTTGTGTGAGGCTAATGAGGAGAGACCAGGGAGCAGAGTCTGTGTATCCGATAGCCATGTGCTGCACAGACGCCCACTGGATTGGACACACAACACTCCAACATGGAAATGCATTTTGACATAGCTACGAATACATGAACTTCTAACACACTGTGGAGGACAAAGGGGCAAAAACGGTGGGAAGCCTTTTGAATTGCTGTGATTTAGCATTATATTTACTCTGCATTTATGTGGTGCCACCTCACAGTGTGGGGGTGTTCCTAGTTCATGTGTGGGACAGAGCGGCCACATGAGGATAACAGATTACTATTGACAAGAAGAAGAAAAAACAAATCTGGGCCATTAAGAAGATGCCAACAAAAACAACTCCGGCGGTTAACTACATTTTAACTTAACCAAATGAAAAATCCAACAAACTGACATTAAATGACCTACAAATCAAACACAGTGGAGAACATATTATCAGATCCCTCTAAAAAACATGGGGGAAACTAAAAAAAAGAATATTTCAAGAAGACTATAAATAAGAGTAAACATAGGACTTGAATTTTTCAGGAAAAAAATTTGCGATCCTCATAAATAAAACAGTATCCATTTCCTTTCTCCTTGGTACCTACCGATTGGCTGTCTTGTGTACATAATGCCCCTCCTTCCTGTAGTGACCATGTGGCCCCAGGAGCATGACCAGCCTGCAGCATCCAGCAGTTTGCCAAGAACTGGTAACGAGAAACTAAATGTACTAATTACACAGACAATGGACTTGTATAAACAAACACATTACATATATATGTAAACTAAACAGATGTGTGCAAAATTTGAAATGAAACAAATGTTTTGAAGGCAAAATAAATTAGTAACTTTGAACACAATATTTTCTAGTGTTTTATTAATATTTTTGAATAGTGATTCAATACACATTCTTTTGATGGATCTGAGTCTATCAAGTTGTACACCTCATCAAGACAACTTTTACAGTCAAACTTTTATAATAGAAAAGATTTTTCTTTTTAAGTAGGCTGCAGGCCTAGAAAACATTCACATTAGTTAAAGAAGTTCATAACCCAAAACACTTTTTTGGGGTCAAATTATATCCAGAAAAATACAACTTATAATATTTGTAAAAGGAAGATACATTTTGAAAGCATTTTGACTTAGAAATGTCTATAATATTTCACAGAATTCTGTTTAGATTAAACATTCTGGTCAAGAAAACATTTATGTTCATTTTTTATTTTCCTTTTCCTGATGTAAACCTTTCAAGTTATCAAAATGGCAACCAACTAGTTATCAGAACAGAGCTTGAAGAGACAACCAATTGAAGAAAAAGGCTGCACACAGATATATAAGCGGTAGTAGGCAACCATTTTTGAAGTCCCATTCTGATCATCTTTTTATCAATTTTTAAAAGTATTTTCTAGTTTTTTTTAATTATAATTATGCCATTTTTTTGCTAAAATAAAAAATCTGTTATTTTCTAGGACATGGTGAATTATAAATTCGTGTCTGTGTTGTTGGTGAAACTGTTGGTCGGGAGAAAACCTGCCACCACTTCCCATCATCCATCTGTGTACATGCTCTCCTGCTAGCTTACAGCCACTCACAACCCAAACCTAATGTTATCTGTGCAACAAAAAATTGTGAGAAATATTGAAGCTATCCAGTATCCAGATGCCAGCTAAGACAAAAAAAACAAAGATGTACATGGATCTTTTTGTCTGCAAATGGATGCATCAGAATGGAGCTGAGCAGGGAGTTTGTGGCCCGCCGACTGTAGCTTCTACAACACATCTGTAAGCTTTTTCCAATGGCATTTTCTCGTCTGCTCCTGATTCACAACAATTTGAATAAAGAAATACAATTTCTTGTATTAAAAATGATATTTTTATCCAGCTGTATAGTTTTGAGCCAGATGCCAGCTCGGACAAGAAAAACAAAGACTTACATGGAGCTAATCCTCTACAAGCACATGCATCAGAATGGAGTGGAGCAGGGAGCTTGTGGCTTGCCGTGGTAACTAAATTATTCTTTTAAATTCTCAGGAAAATTTCTCTTCAGCACGTTTTCATAACCGCTGCTGCAAAACAAAAAGAGAAAACATAATTTTTTCTCCCCCAGAAAATTACACTAAATCTTTTCCAAAATTAATCTGATCAAATTGCGAACAAAAGAAATAAAAAGTATAAAATCTACAGTGCTGGTCTTTTAAAATTTTCCTTTAAGAAAAAAAGATGATATGATGACTCACATATTACCAACTCCTATAAAGGATACAGGATTTTTCCAATATAATAGTTACACAAATATTTTTAAATGCTTCATGTTTGATTGTTAGACTAATCACATAGAGGACAATAAAAAAGCATTTGTAGATCTCAACTTGATTGGTGATTTGTAGCAAAAACTTAAGGCCAAGGTCTCCAAAAAGTCAGAAGACAGTCTACACTCTTTCATGCTTCTCTGTGTGAACAGCAATCAAGTATTTTTTTTTATCTGGCAGTAATCATGGCACAGTAATTGTCCATCACCACCAGATGGGCAACCTAAAATAGAGAGTGAATGCACAAAACAAGACTCCTCATTCAAATCACATGCCTTGCACGCCTTTGCACTAAAGCTGTCGCTAAACAGCTCATTACAATGAATTAAGAGTGGTCTGTGTGTAAATGTTGAGCCTACCATTCAATTTTTGGTGGAAGCTTGAGGGGTGTGTGCCTGGTATGGTGGTGTGGTCACAGCAATCATCTGGAGATATGTGTGGCCTTGTCGCTCTGGAAGAAAGAAAGCTTAGACGGATGATTGATGAGAAGGAAGGGAAGAGGAGAGAGCAAAAAGGGCTGTTGTTAGGGGTTGAGAAGAGCATGGAAGGGTTGTTTTGAGGTGATCAAATGACTCCCGGAATGTCATATCTATTGTCCAGTCCTCCTGTCTTTCTGCTGGCAGGCAGAAATGCCGTAATCGTGGGGTGACTGCAGTATTCCTCACTAAAAATCTAAAACGAGGTGATTTGGACCTTGGAGACACAGTGACCCTGGAATATGTCTAGTCACAGATGCCTATAAAGTTGGCTACATCTTTTCAAAATTTCTCTATCCGCTGAGATTCATCAAGATTTAAGCCTTATGTGGAACCTGCGATCCTCACACTTGGAGAAGTGTTTGATTTAGAAGGTGACAGCTTACTGTTAAGGGATTTAGCTGCTCAGCCTGCTTTATCTCCGGCTCTGGTTTTTGACTGAAAAACGGTCTTTGGAAAAGCTGGGGCGCACAGGCGGCACAGGGGTATTCCCTGTGCCTCGTTTGGAGCTCAGCTTCATTTTGAATCAACCAGAACTTTTTTTTTGTTTTTCCAGTTCATCAGGAGTTCAGCCATTCAGGTTTGCTGCTCTGAAGATTATGCTGTTAAATTGTGTTTTGACAGGCTGAAATTAAATGTCTAACGCAGGCCTCAGGAGGCTGATTGATTAGTGAGATAAGGCCTGAATGGGAAGACGACGGCTGTACCCACAGACACACAAATGAGGCAATAGGTTTTTTAGCATTATCCTAAAAAAAAATCATATTATTATTGGAAAACAAATCCCTTGACTGGCCAGTTAGCAATAAGACGGCAGACAGGAAACATGGGGTAGTGGTGGTGGTGGGGTGTTTGACATGCAACAAAGCCCTCCAGCTGGAACTGAACCAGGGACTTTATGAGTCTGTGGCGACTCTTTAATTATCCAAGATACAGGGTGCATGCACTGTTAATGACATCAAAACCATTTTATTTGCCTTTAATCATATTTTCCTCGGGCTGTGCGCTGGTTTAATCTCTTGGTCTGTGGATGAGCAGAGTAAGAGGGGATGCTCTTATAAAGCAGCAGAAGTGTACACAAGAGCGTTTTTTGTGTTCTTAATGATGCTTTTGTAAACCGTTTACATTTTAAGACATTAAATAAAGACATTTATAACATTTGTGACAAGTGTGGCAGTGCTATGACATGTTTTATAGCAGCATTTTCTACAAACGCACTTTGGAATTTCATTTTCTCAGGCTGTAACATTTTGTTCTGATTATTGGGATGAATTGCGGTGTAAATAATTGCACATTCAGATTCCTGGTCAATTTGAAAATACTATGAGTAACGCAAAAGAACTAGGAATGATCAACACTTGCAGCATAGTCATTCTTAGTTAAATGTGTGTAATAAAGAAAAGGATCACCTGTTCGACCTGCAGCGCAACATAATGCATCATTAAGTGTCTTGACGAAAACTATTTTTGACCATGAATTGAAACACTCACATCCTTGATAGACGATATCTATTCTCCGTCTCAGCTTTGCCTGCTGCTCTGTGTGAGGTTATCACCAGTTCATCGAGGGAACATGGAAGTGGGAGACAATGCCTTCCTCGACTTCTTGGGGTGGATCATATCATTTCAATGAAACAGCAGCACCTTGAACTCGAGTAATTTGAAGAGGAAGAGACCCTGCACACCCTCATGGGATTGTCAGCTGCTATTGCAATCAAAACAAACACAAACAGGCCTCACTTCAGCGTTTGTCTGGGTCACATCAGCCGTCTGCCTTGTGCAGTGATGGGAAAATCATTTGCTTCATCTGTTTGCTGTCATTTCAACCATTTGCAACCGCTCTGAAAAAAACACGAGGTTTTTTCACAAAACATTATTGACTTGAATGTGAAATTGCTGGTTTGATTTAAAGGCTGTAGAAATTGACAGGTCAAAAGACCCATTTTATTATAAATGACTTGATTTTTATTAAACAAATAAAAAAGGTTTGCATCTCTGTAACATGACATACTTAGTTACTTTAGATTAAAATAAAAGCCCAAAATTTGGATAATTTAGATCAGGGGGCTGCAACCTGAGGTTCCATTGCCACATGTGGCTCTTTTAATCCTCCATTGTGGCTCTTTGGTTAAATAAGAACAAAAAAATGTATAGTTTTAAAAAGTAACAATAAAGTAAAAAGTTAATAAGTATTTAAAAAAAAAGCATGTAAACTCACTCAAACTTTATTCAACTCATTTAGAAACAGTCAGACTAAAGCAATCTGACAGATTTTTAATTCCCCATGAACCACATAAAATCAAGTGGAAGTCAGTGAGCACAACCAGAGTTAAGGCGCACAGGATTATAAGGCAGATTTCCTATTTTTGCACCTTAGGGTGCGGAAAATACGACAAGGGACAACTAATTAGCTCTGATTTAATTTGAGTTCGTTAGATTTACCCATTTGTGGCTGAGATGAACCACAAACAGTAAAATACACTTTTTTTTTTAAATCACTGCTGACATTACACTATCTCCTACTACATTTGGTGCATTGAGGTGATTGTGACATAGGGTGTCTTTTATTTTGAAAGAAAGCCATGAGAATCTCTGCCAAAAGTTATAAAAAGCTTCCTATTTAAATGTTTATATTGTATTTATGTCTTAAAGCAAAAGAGTTTTTATATTGATCATAACAGTAACAAATCTGCGTCTTATTTTTCTAAAAGGTGAAGACTTTGTAGCTCCAATGGGTTGCAGTCAGTGAGAAATCAAATTAATGGCTCTTCAAGTGTTGAAGGTAGCAGGCCCCTGGTTTAGATATCTGAAATGGCACAAAGCCATTGGTTTTAAATATTTTAAAATGACTTGCTTGTTTTATTTTACTGTTGAACAATTAAGTCTTTCTGTGTTTATCTTTTTGATAATCTAATATGCATAAAGATGCGTCTAATGACATGATTTAGCGATTACAGATTGTTTTTAAGGTTGCTTCAAATGTAGGATTTACGGTGAAGCAGGTCGTGGCTTACCTTCCAATGCGCCCCCGCAACACCCCGCGCGTCCGCTGCTGTCACGAGGCCTGTGGGACTTCCGCCGTTGGGTGTCGCTGTGCGACATGCGTACTCCTTGCAGGCGGCACGCTTGGTCTGATCGGACCCCGGCACAGCCTGAAGGTGTCAGATAGTCCCGCTGACATGTGAAGATTTTTGAAGTGTGGAAGAGGCTGAAGGAAAGGAAACTGGACAGGAAAAGCGCGCGGAAGGGAAGGTCTGAGGAGAAAGAAGGGTTGGAGTGCGGAGGGAAGCGCGGAGCGATTGCCGAGGAAGAGGAGGGAGAACACACGGCCAGAGCACCAGACATGAGTGCGAGGTAAGAGGGACGGAGGCAGAGGGGCAAAGGGGGTATCCACAGAGACCGGTGTCAGGAAGACTGACTTTAATGAGATTACCTCACACCTATTACTTTTTTTTTTTTAATTATCGACGAAGCTCGAACTCGTGAAGAAATACACCCATTATATCAATTAAAAAAAATCCTTTTAAATACAATTTCCTCACTTAAAATATGCCATCCGACATATTTTTTTTCTGACATTTAAACTTTTTAAGGACCTCCAACAAGAAAATGAAGAATAGTGAAGGCATTCAAAATAAGAATTTGGAGCAAGTATTACATTTGCAGTATTGCCCAAATGCAGCATTAGACCCTGCTGTCCTGTTCGCAATTCAAAACCACTTGAACCAAAATCTTTATACAACCAGGTAAGGCCCCTGTTGTCTTAGAGGGCCACTTTTTTGTGTTGCCTTATGAGTTTCTCATCGTTTGAAATGCCATCCAGCCTTCTTTTGGCCTTTTTTCAGATGAATTGTCCCGTGGAGGTGGAAAAAATATTAAGAACACGTAAAAATCTATGGATTTATCCAATTTATGGATGTAAATAAAACCCATAAATAACAATAATCAGTAATAACTGTGGGGACACACTGGGTTAGGGGGCTTTAAGTTCATTGAAGGTTTTTGACATCTCAAAACTATTTTGCATTTTCTGAAACCTCCCCGATCACGCGCAAAAAATGCGCCACGCAGAGTTCGCTTTGGCTTTAACAGCTGCCTGTCTCTTTAAGACGATGTGTTGAGAAGTTCACGTCGAGGTCACTTGAAGTTCCTGCCCTCGATTTTACCTTTTAGGTTTATTATAGACTGACATCACACGGGGCGCTAAAACACTTAAGGCGCATAGAGGCTCCATTATCATCTCCGTGCGCCTTGTTGCTCAGACTCAAAAAATAGCAAAGGGAATTAGAAGTAGGAGAAGAAAAAACAAGGGAGGAAAATGATGCTGCCCTAAGCACGTATTTTTTTTTTCTTTTTTTGGAAAGGATGAGAAAGAGTGGAGAGGAGGGGCATTAAGGGAGACAGAGGGAGGAAAAGTGGGTGGGAGGACGTACCCAAGGAGCGAGAAGAAATTCATATCAATTAATAATCATAAAAAAAGAGCTGGCAGACGCGCTCGGAAAACTGGCATGGTTTTTTGGAGGCTGGCAGTTCAGCGCTGAAGCGTCAGATATGACTCCTGGTGACTGCTGAGATGATCATTAAGGGAGACTTAGATCGGATGGCAGAAGACATCGGGTATGCAGGTAAGAACAGAGCCACACAAGCAAAGAGGGACAGGGTGACATTCTGATTTTTTCTCACTCTACATCAAACTCTTCAGAGTTTTAAAAGATTTTATTTTTATTTTTGAGAAATTAAAGCTTCTTGCCAACTTTTAAATTCATCAGGAAAGCTTCGCTTTTCCATTTTTCGCAACGTGTTTATATATCAATTGAATTTGTGATTTAACTGTCTTAAGGATCTGGCGACTGACACTGTAATAATTTATTAAAAATATGTCATAAAGAAGTTTTTTTTTTCTTCTTTTTAGTATTTCGTTAACCGTTAAGTGCACTTGTATTCAAAAAATCCTAAAAGGCAAATATGATGCGCAAATAAATGTCCAATAGCTGGACAATTGCCTTTTTTTTTTTTACTGATATAGGGCAAAAAGAAGACGCGCTAAAGTTTTAGCAGGAGTTGAAAGCTGACGAGGATCCATTTTTTATTAGTACAAGCAAAAATGATCACTTTTGGAATGACGGAGGCGCCTCTCTGCGCGGCACCGCGGCTCTGAAGCGCGCAGGAGTCGCTCTAAACAGCTGTCCGCCTCAGAGCCGTTTGCTGAAAAGTACTTTTTTCTTTTGAGGATGGATGAGGCGCAAATCAGACGCGGATTTGCTCGTGATTCGGTTGACTGCTCGGTGCGTGACGCGCAGAGTTGAGGCGCGTTTGTGACAAAGAACGAGGGGAAACAGCAGCTTTAAAAATTCCAAAGGCAGAGCTCGACTCTTCAGACGTGAATCCTTTGATCAGACCAAAAAATAATTAGGAAATTACAATTTATCTATGTACTGTAACAATAGGGAACAGTGAGCCTCTCATAATAAAATAAGGCAATGTGGTAACATTTTGTTCCATAAAGAAGATTAACCTAATTCAAGAGTTTTTTTTATTGCTCTTCTATGCCAGTTTAAGGAATTTGCCTCCTTTTCACATTAATGTGAATTTCATAAATGCTTTCCTAAGTACGGATGGAAGCAATCAAACAGGATTTGATGTTCAGTGACTAACGCCAGCTTATCCTCCATATTCAGATTTAAAAGCAAACTATTAATTTAATCTAAAAGGTAAAACTGCAAGGATGTTTAAAATTTAATTTGAATCAACTGTATTTTGCAGCATATTTAGAAAACAGTCAAATTTAGGGGGTTAAAATAAACAAGACTGCGTGAGCTTAGACAGCAAATTTAAATGGAAGAGAATAAAGTGTCAACACAACCTTTTAAGCAGATGTCCAGAGTGTTTATGTGACTCAGACTGAATGTTCTGGCAAGAAATCTAGTTTAGCTTTACCCCAAACCACAAAACGACAAAACAGACAAAACCCCAAACAGCGATTTTTAACTGAATCCAAAAATTCAAGTGTCATCTGTGTAAACTAGTTTTCCATCATCAGAGTCCTATCAACATGTTTGATTGGCCATTAAAGATAAAGCTGTCTTGTGCATCCTAGAGGAACCAAAGTCAGGTGAAACCTGAAAAACAACCTAAATTATTTACAACATGACAATTTACCAAACCAAACTGCAACATGAAAGTTTAAAAGTGCTGCATGCCTCTTCTCAGGGTACAGGATGCATTCAGGTTGCACATGCCCTCTAGATTAAACTTATATGTATATATGTGTATATATATATATATATATGTGTGTATATATATATATATGTGTGTGTATATATGTGGATATATATATATGTGTATATATATATACACACATACATATTTTTTTCACTATAAGGTTTGACTTTTTTTTTTTACAGAGAAGTCATATTAAGCTGAAGTGTTGCTTAAGAAAAAACTTTGCCCTTCAAAAGACTCAAGCAGCTAAAGAAAAGAAACCCTTGTTTACTTGATGGGAAACTTAGTCACCACAACATTTGTTACCACAAGATGTAACCAGAACTAATTTATTGGAAGCACAGCTATTAATGTCACAGCTGTATTATTATTTTTTAATTTACACTTTTAGGGGGGCTTGATTATAAAAATAAATTAAAAAATGCTTGTCACAAATCATCACATCACGAGGGAGTATGGTGTCTTCCTTGGAACGGGCCGCTTGATCTGCATGCAGAAGAGAAGACACCCTGATGCTATCGGAGTATAAGCACAGTTTGTCACCAGGATCAGTGATGGTGAACTAAACTCAGTGGAGGCAAATGTTCAACAGGATTGGAAGGTTAAAGGTTGAACATCTTTGATCCGAGCAACGATAATATACGCGGTGAAACTGGCTGTTAGGCAATTAAAGGTAGCAGAGGGAGGAGCGCTGTGGGTGACAGATTTGAACATGATGCACTTTTGACCCTCCTTAACTTGTCATTTCTGTCTTTTTTTATTGTTAGTCTTAATCATTTGTGACAAGATCATGAGTGATAGATTACACTCATCATGTGGGGGTTTGAGCTTATGACATCTGTAGTATAAAAACATATATAATTGTTTGGATTTAAAAGGTTTCCCCCACCACACACACACACACACACACACACACACATCCGCAAGTGTTCCCCTCATTATTATGAGCTGGACATCATTGTGACTTTCCATTTCCCATTTTTCAGTGATGACATGTTATTTTAAGCCTGAAGCTGAACATGAACATTTTTAAAAATACACAGTTGAAAGCGAACTAACGATGGCCCCTGAGGTTTAAAAAAATACTCACTTTTTGCTGTTTTGATCAAAATAAAACCACAGCCAGTTTTTGTTCACATCTTCACGTCCGATTTCTTTTTTTTTAAACGGAGTGCTTTCCCCACTGTCATACTGAGCGTGCACTTTGAATGACATAAACAAGAAGTGAATGAGCTGGTGTCAGGAAGACTGTGATCAGACAGATGTAGTGATATTTGTTTAGTTGCTTGTTTCCCATCAGCGACTCTCATCCCTGAGGGGCAGTTTGAGACGTTTAATCTGCCATGTAAACTATCCTGAAAAGCCACAGCTTGAACAATACACGAGGCTTCACGCATGCTGCTGATGTCGTTTATTTTAGGCTTGATGGGACAATTACTGTTGATATTTGAGTGCGCACATTTGATGCCTGGAGTCTATCTCAGTGTTGAGAATTAAACCAGCAAACGCTGATTTGATTTACACCTTGTGCTTTCGTTGTTCCTTATATGACTGAAAAGAAAGGCGAGCGGGAATCCTGATCTTTTTTTGGATGCGCCTGTCGCCCACAGGTTCATACCTGCTGTTCATCACCGTTATGAAACACCATTCCTTTTTTCTTTTTTTTAAAGCCTTTTCCGTCACGTCTGGAATATTTTAATGGGAAGCAAGGAAATGCAAAATATATCTATGGTTTTCTTATTGCAGAGGTATAAAGGTAAAGTCTTGGAAATAAAAAAACAGAAAACACTTTATCTAGAGTTTTCTGTTATTGATTGTGCTCATTATGCATTTTTAAAACAAATCTGCTCTGTTCAACCAACAAAATCTGTGAATTATGTATTAGTCATTTGTCAATTGAACTCCCTTAAAGACCTAGTTCAATGTTTTGTGTGTTTTTATCATGTTCTTGTCACATTTTTCTCATGATGAAGAATAAATATATAAAGGAAAATAAGCTTAAAATTTCATTTCTGAGTATTTCTTTATTCAGGAGCAGACAAAGAGATTCATTTAGAAAAAGCTTGTAGCAGTGACATAGGTGCAAGAGTCTATGGCCCACATGCTCGCTGGTTCACTCAATTTTGATACATTCACTTGCTATGAAAGATCCATTTGCGTCTTTGTTTCCTTGTCTGAGTTGACATCTAGCTCAAAACTGGACAGCTGGATAGCTCTGATGTTGCTCACCATTATAGTTGCACCTGAGGATGTTAGGTTGGGGGTTTGAAAGGGCCCTAAACTAGCGGAAAAGAGTGTAAACAAAGGATTATTGGGAAATGAGGGCATACTTACTACACGCTAACAGTTCCGCCCACAACTCAGAGGCGAATCTCTGATGAACTCCTGCCGCCGTGCAAACCTATACCATACATACGACACTGTTTATGTATGTATGTATGTATGTATGTATGTATGTATGTATGTATGTATGTATGTATGTATGTATGTATGTATGTATGTATCCCTTGTGCTATCTTACTTTGACATGTTCTCCCTACCATGACAAAGGTGGATAAAGGTGGAAACATTTCATGTAATCCATTGAACCAGTGAAGATCACAAATCATTGATAAAAAAAAGGTTCAGAGCTCTGTCTAGTGAATCTAGATGACCCAACTCCCAACGGTAAAGTGCCTAGGATAGCACAAGGGTTACGTATGTATGTATGTATGTATGTATGTATGTATGTATGTATGTATGTATGTATGTATGTATGTATGTATGTATGTATGTATGTATGTATGTATGTATGTATGTATGTATGTATGTATGTATGTATGTATGTATGTATGTATGTATGTATGTATGTATGTATTTAATTTAGGCTAAAAACAACAATCATAATCAAAAGACCACTGGGAATACTTTAAGTACAAGTTCCCATTCTTATATCACTTCAATACTGGAATTTTACAGCTTTTTACTTTTAAACTGTTCACATCCCTGGAATCCATCAGTGACCTATGTAGGAGTTGATGTATGTGACGGTGTGGCACCGTCAGATCACGAGGGGGGGCCACACTGTGTTTTGTTCTTTGTGTGGGAGAAGATGACATCTTATTTGAGGATCTGCTGCATGATGTTTTACAGATCTTGTTTTTCTTTTTCAGGTGGCGGACTGAAGACAATGCTGGATGCCATGGATGTTCCAAGTCATTCTAGGGATCTCCTCCTGCAGCTTAACAGCCAGCGTACCAAAGGCTTCCTGTGTGATGTCATCATCGTGGTGCAGAATGCCCTTTTCAGAGCTCACAAGAACATTCTGGCTGCCAGCAGCCTCTACTTGAAGTCTTTGGTGGTTCATGATAACCTCATCAACTTAGACCATGAGATGGTCAGTCCAGGGGTTTTCAGGGTCATTCTGGACTATATCTATACCGGACGTCTGAGTGAAGGAGACCCTACTTCCCCCACTGAACCAAATCTAGGGGCTGTGTTGGCAGCAGCCAGTTACCTTCAACTGCTCGACTTAGTGGCCTTGTGCAAAAAGAAGCTGAGAAGAATTGGAAAGTACCCTCCCCGACAATCTCCTGCCTTTCTACCCTATGCCAAAATGGGGCCTAACAGCATGGGCTTTGGGAGTAGATACAGGGTCTCTACTCCTGTAATTCAGTCCTGTCCACCTGGAGGACTTTTAAATACACCCAGACCACATTCACTAGATGATATGGTTCCCCATCGGCTAGCAGTTCACACCGGGGAAATATACGCTCCAACCTCCAACCAGGGCTCTCAGGTGTTCCCTCCACTACCAGCAGCTCTACCTGCCCCGCCGGGACGCTCAGCTCATGAGAGGAACTGCTCCCCTAGCTTCGGCCTTGACCTTTCTAAGAAAAGCCCCACCACCCAGTCTCAGTTCACACCCTCTCAAACCCGTCTGGCAAACAGTCACAATGAAGAGGAACGAGATGGAACTCAAAGTGGACGCACAAGTCCCATGCTGGGTATAAATGGGAGAGCCTTTGGACCAGAAAAACCTGAGGTTTCCCACCAGACAGGGCCCCGTAGCTCCCCAGCTTTCCCACATCTCAACCAGCCTCTTGGTCCCCACCTCCCTCACCTCCACCGTTCCGGTTCCCAGGGGACAGACCGCTACCCGTGCCCCCCAAGTCCTGAAACTCCTACAGAAGGTGGAGAGGCTGGCAGAGAAACGGGCAACATCTACCGCTGGGTGAAACATGAGCCACTGCCGTATCCAGCTGAGGATGAGGATGAGGACGAGGATGAAGAAGAAGGGGGTGAAAATGGAGAGCAGCATCACAACCACCACAAGCCCGGGGAGGAGAGTGAAGGAGGGGATGACAAGAGCGGATCCGGCACAGAGGAGACAGGCAGTAGCGAGGGTCGTCCATCGCCTTCTGGACCAATGGGGAGGTTCCACATGCCGTATGAGCCTGAGAGCTTCGGGGACAACGTGTACGTGTGCATACCCTGTGACAAAGGCTTTCCGAGCTCAGAGCAGCTCAACGCTCACGTTGAGACGCACACAGAAGAGGAGCTGTATGGTAACTCCGGAGGAGAGATGGTAAACAACAACAATATCACTAAAAACATGAGTGATAACACAAATGGCTATGAAAGCCTCAACAGCACTCTGAACAGTCTGTCTCCCCTGGAGAACAAATCCACCCATGGCCTGAATTCAGGCGGAATCGCTGAACTGATACGACCTTACCGCTGTTCCACCTGTGAAAAGTCCTATAAAGATCCGGCCACTTTGCGGCAGCACGAGAAGACCCACTGGCTGACACGGCCTTATCCCTGCAGCATTTGCGGCAAGAAGTTCACGCAGCGGGGCACCATGACACGCCACATGCGCAGCCACCTGGGCCTTAAACCTTTTGCCTGTGACTCGTGTGGCATGCGCTTCACACGCCAGTATCGCCTCACTGAGCACATGCGAATCCACTCTGGGGAGAAGCCATATGAATGTCAGGTGTGTGGGGGAAAGTTTGCCCAGCAACGCAACCTCATAAGCCACATGAAGATGCACAGCAATGGAGGCACTGGGGGGGGGCTGACCACAGATGGAAAACTGAAGCTGGACTTTTCCGAGGGCATCTATCCCCTGAGTAAATATGCAGCGGAACACCTGGGGCTGAAGCAGGAGAAGGCTAGCGAGCTTCTCATTCAAGCGCAGCAGCAATTGGTGGCGGATGCCAAGGTCATAGAGAGCCTCTACCCACTTTCCAAACTTGCCTCTGAGCATCTTGGCCTCACCCATGACAAAATGGATGTCCTGGGTCAACCACTGCCCCCTCCTCTACAAGCCCTCTCTGAAGGCCGCACCATTGACCGCTACTCACCCAGCTAAGACATGTGACATTTTAACATGGGTCTTTGTGCACACGCAATTTACAGTATTCTAAAGCCTTTAACCTCAACTCAGTTATCTATCTCGTCTGCACCTCGGACTCAGGCCACATGGAACTGGTCTGCTTATGCACACATACACACAGAAAAAACTGAGACTTTAAGTGCCTTTCTATGCATCTAATGTATCTAAAATCCTCCTTCATAAAGGAGCTTTGAGCTTTTATGTGACCAAGGGGACACTCACTTAAAGAACTTTAGTATTTATGTACAGCATTATGCAAAGAAAACGTTTTTTTTTTAATTCCGCCTTTGAGCCAAAGTGACAATTTGAAAACCAAAATGAAATTGTTTTATTTATTTTTGTATTGTAATGAAATCCAAAGAAAACATGTTGCAAGGAAATGTTGCAATCTGACCCTAGACCTGTGTACTACTCATTTTTGTACAATATAAAGGAAAGCATGGAAGGACAAAAATACTGGGTTGTCCAGACCTAAGTAGAACTTTTCTTTACGAGTATAGAATATACTCATCTGAACTTTAAAGTAATGGGAGTATTTTAATTTTAATTTTTATTGTATTTCATTTTTTGGGGTACTGGACGATTAATGAGTCTTGCTCTTTAGCATCCCCCCTATTTATATGAACTGATTACATGATAAAGCAGTTGCCTGAGTATTTTAGTCTCCAGCTTTACTTTCCCCACATAAAGTGTCTCAATCCCTGTAAATGTATGCATGGACATCTTTTTCACAATTTGTCACGATCATGTTAGCTAAATTGGCTTCACGCTCGGCATGCAGCAGTTCTTGAGCCAAAACTTCCTGCAGTGGCAAAACGAACGTTCCGATGCTGCAAGCAAAGCCCGGTGATCTAATCGCACATACCCAACTGTTGATACACTAATCCCTGATCGTAATGAGTGCAGAGTGAACCATGGGTGTTGCCTCTGACACAGTTATATTACTGATATGGATAGATCTGAGCAAAGAGTCAGAGGGCAGAGTCAATAATAAAGACATTTACTGTCAGAAACACTTAATCCATTAATAGCAGTGTTGTAATGAGCTGTGGTTTGGCAGTTTTCAGTGGTCCTGCTCCCGGCTACTATTTAACCAAGAGAGAACTGTGCTCAGCTTCTTGCCTCAGAGGCGTTCTGTAAGCTGGAGGCATACCTGCTGCACAAATAGCAAGCCGGTTATCTGTCAGCGATATGAACATTAGAAGGAGTTTGCGAGTCTTCCCTGGAGGCCAGCGGGGGAACAGGACTCCCCCAGCTGCTGGGCCTCAGTAATCTCTGTGAAATCTCCCTTTTTCCGAGACAATTCGCACTGCTCGCCGACATGATGTCCCATTTCATGCCTGCCATCTCCCTCCTCTGATCCATTTTTTAAATGTTTTATACAAATATCTCCTGGCCTTACTCTGCTCCAGAATGGCATCAGATGAGGGAAAAATTGATTTTTCTTGACCAGCAGTTTCTTCAACTTGAAAACAAAAGAGCACTTAACCAACCGCTGCTGGCGAGAGGCAGATCAGCAAGTCTATAATTCAAAGAAGATGTTGGCTTTTTCTTCTTTTTTCCATATTTGCTAGTCCTTAATTTTGCTCAGACATGTTTGACCACTATAGTGCCACTATATGTCAACCTCCGTGGGTGAATGTGAAGACTAAAGCCATAAATACACTGTGATCGACGTTGTGAATCTAACACGTTAAAAAAAAATCAGAAAAAGTGCCTGACTTTTGCATCTGAAACATGTGTCTAAAAATTTAAGGGCTTCCTTCCTGTAGCATATGATCATATCAAACATTTCTTGTCACTTTTTTTAAATCGACTTTGTTTTCATCTGAACTGAAAGCAGCACAAGTGAAACTGGTGCTTTTACCTCAGGACTGAACCCAGCACGGGGATGTTAAGCTTTTGTACATTTTTACTTAGAACTATCAACACGCCGACATGCACACACCCACATGCACACTTTCTTTTTGTTGTACTTTGATGTGAGCAGGGCAGTTGCTCTGTGTTAAACCTGTGTATTTTTCCTGTGTCTAAACATAATTTTATGTGGGATTACTTGTGATATTAACATTTTATTTTCATTAAATGGTGAAAATTGTATTTTGTTGTTCCTGAAGAGGCTTTTCTTGACAAATCAAGTTCAAAAAAGGTCTAAATATTTTTTGTAGTCATTTTTTTTTACAATAGTTTGTAGGATGGCTCTTGATTTGGGTTTTAACCACATACACAGCAATATGGAGGCGACATGTTGTGTACTGACACATTATTAACACTTCCTTAAAACAGACAAGCGGTAGCATGAAACCATGAAAACTGGCCTCATATTCTTAGGCCCCGTTTATCCAGAAGTGAGTGAACTCTTGACAAAAACCAGACAGAGGTCATACATGCACACAGGCACACAGGAAGCAGGCTTGTTTAGCTTGATGCTTTAAGTTTGGGGAGTCTGTCATCAAGGCAAAAAAAAGGAAAACGCTCTCAGAAAGAAGAGTGTGAAAGAAAATGTGATTATAGGAGTTTTGCAGATTAACATGTGCATTGATGTAAAAATAAATATGAGTCGTGGGAATTTGATTTTTATTTTTCCCAGTTTAAATACAAATGTGTTCATTCCATTTTTTTGCCAGCACCACTAAAACAACACAGATTTTACAGCCACTTGAGATCTGTACAGCAGGAAGAAGGGCGATAAAGCTTGAACATTTCTGCAGGATATGATGCACTGTTTGAAATTTGCTAAATCACAATAATGCGTGCAACAGCGGAGGAGGAGAGTTGAGGATCTATAGAAAGTTTCTTCTCATCTGTTTGTGTGTCATCTTGCTGTTTGAGTGCGTGAAGGACTGTTAATGCATGTCCTGGGAATAGTATTGGTGTGAAGGAGAAGAGCTGAGGAGCAGGAAGTGAACTTTTGGCTGATGTGTCGTGCTGAGCAGGATGTTGCCATGTGTTTCTGCGCAGGAGCAGACACAGAGACAGGGAATGGGGAGGGAGAGGAGCACGGAGAGCACAGCAGGGAGGACGAGAGCCATTGTCTCAAAATGAAGGCTTGTTCTTATTTCTAAAACTCGCTATTCAAACACACGAGTGCACGGTATCTCCTCTTTTCCTTCCCCTGATTGCTCTTTGGGAATACATTTCATGAGGATGTGACACTGTGGGCTTTCAAAGCTGTGCAGTGAATCGTTAAGATTTATGTGTAATGATTTAAAGATTCTTTATGTTTCATTTTATTCCTTTTTCGTGGGTATTCTATAATATGATACATTTTTATTTTACTTAATAATATGTTCATATTTTGAACATTTCTGAAAATGGGGGCATTGTTTAGCCCTGAAAATATATGCAAATCATTAATAAAAAAAATGATAATATTTCTATGGCTTTGTGGCTGTTTCACTTCATCGACATAGAAATGTTTTGTTTGAGTTTAGTCACAGTAGAAATGATTGCATTCTATTTAAAGCTTTTATCTCAGGAAAAGTAAAGAATCCTCAGCTAAATGTTGATATAGACACAATTTACATGATAAACTATTTAAACATTTAATGTATACAGTTTAAAGTGTCTTTTTATATTTTAATCTAAATAAAAGTGCTAAAAAAGCTATTAAACACTTACAGACCCAAAAATGGTTGGGATTTACAATAAAAAAACAAAACAAAAAAAAAAACCAAAACAGGAAGAGTGTGGCCCTGCTATCAATTTTTTAACTTTTATTTTATTTTACAATGCACATCAGAAGAACATGAGCATTCAGAAAATGAATCAAATGTGGCTTTTCGCACAGTGAGTTGGAGGATCTGACAAAGGAAAAAATTCTTTGTGTGAGGCTAATTATAGAAACACAAGTTACTTTTGATTAAGAGTACTGTTTAAATCAGAAAACAGCTATGGAAAAAAAATAAATAAAAGTTGACTTTTAATTGGACCACTGCAGATGTTCCTTAGGGAGTGAAGGATCCAGCATGATTGCATTGTTATGTACAAGTACCTGATGCGTTCCTTTAATGCACCTGTCAGTCGACATGTCGTGCTTGGCTCAGAGTGCAGCAGCGTGAAGTACAACAGAGACATCAGACTCTTTTAGGAGTCTTTATTACAAGCAGCTGCTGTAAATTTATTTCTCTAAACTGCACTTTTCTGGAAAAACTATTGTATTATGGCTCTTTTTTCCCCCCTCCCTTTTATTACTTTCATAATCCCCCAAAAGTCCCACAACTGCTTTCCCTCTGGCACTTTGCCTCTTTAGTTTTCCCCCTTTTCCTCCCTCTGGTGCAGAACCTGGCCACTCTGCCCTTTTACCCTCGAAGCACAGCTTCCCTCTTTACCTCTCTCTGGGCCTTCTCTCTTCTTTCACTTAACACAAACCGCTGACCCACGAACCTCCCCCCTTCCCATGATCCACTTACTTCCAGCTGTTTTTCATGCTGGAAAAGACAGTTGTCTAAATGTTTACGTGAAAAGCTACTTTCTTTTTCTTTGAGCCTTGATCAATTTACAGAATGAACCTTGTGTTGTGTGTTATAAAACAGCAGATGGGCCAAAAAAAAAAGAAAGAAGAAAAAAAAAAACTCAGACTTCATTACTGTTTTCTGACCTTAGAGCCAAGAAGTGGCTTACAAAAGGGGAGATTAAAGACGGCATCTTGTTGTAAAGGAAATGCAGAATAATGTGAAGGGAAGTGTTCAGAGTAAAATATGCTCAGAAAGATGCCAGTAAAGTAAACATGTATAAAATTGCACAACTGAGTTGGGGCCATGGCTGCACCGGCCAAGTCATGTGCAGAGATGGAGAGAACAAGTAAAGGAGAGGGGTCTGAGTGGAAGAAAACCAGAAACAGAGAAAAATAACTTGCACTTGATGGCTTTCACCATCAGTATATTAAGAAAAACTAGCTGGAGTTTTTATTTATTTATTTTTTCTAGCTGTTAGTAGGGCATTTAGATAGACCTTTGTTTTTTTTTTGTTACTGTTTGATCAGGCAAGACTATTCTTTGAAAAATCTGGTTGTGCATACCCGTGTAAGAAGACACTTTTGCAGGCTAGTAACAGCTACCACCCAGTCAGCCCAAATGTGACTCTTTCTAATTGATCATCTGCTTACATCTGATGGGTCTGTTTAACTTGGACCTTTTTTAGTTTTCTGTCTCTGCCTTGAGCACGTACGAAACAGAGAGCTAGAGAGCGCTGGCTGCACTCTTTTTGTTTACAGTGTACAACTTCTGCTCCAGAAGTTTAAAATCAAAGACAAACAAAAAGCAAGGACAAAACAAGCAGGAATTTGCAGGAGTTTTTTCTCTCTCAAACACACCCGTGCGCTCACACTCACAGCTGCGTGGCAGACCGCAGCCACAGATTAGGTCAGATTTAATTAGGGTGCCCTGCTCCGCTCAGAGTGTCGTTTCTTATAGCAGAAGCCATTTTTAAAGGAAAGGCGACTCCACGGTTGGCTTCCTCTCCACACACAATGGAACCTGTGCCAAAATATTACTGAGCCTCCGGGCCCAAACACATGTGCTTAAATATGAAAGTATCTACACTGCATTTTGGAAAACATTTGTGTGTTTATGGAGAGAGTTCAAATCTAATGAAGACCACCTTTGAAGAGGCAGTACACAACTGCGTTTAGCGTTAAGAAAGTTTGGCAGTAAACCGCTCAACAGACTGCAGTAGCTGAAAGTGGAAGAAAATATACATGACAGAATACAAGCATGAGACATAAAGAGTTCCCAAAGCTGGTGCTACTTTAGCAGAAGAAAATAGATATGATTTTTTATTGTTTTTCTATCATTTGGAATTGGTTTATTTCAAGCAATCAAAACAAGAATAAAACGTAAAAACACAACAGAAATATACAGTATATCTACACAGATGTATTAAACCAAGGATAATTAATCATGAATTGATTGAAATATATATACATACTCATACATCCACTTACACGTATCTTCTGCCTGATGGAAGAGAAACCCTGTTGACCGGGACAAACATCTCAAATAAATCCTTTATCCCCAATGCAGTCATTCTGTTTAATTTAATATAGCACTTGGTTTAAAGTGTATGTTGATGGTGCATTCTGTGATATTTATGTATTTATTAAATTTTTCAAACTCTTTTGACCGTTTTATCAATATTATTTAATTTGAATGTGTTTTCCGTGTGAAAGATGAACTTCTGTTCATTGAACAGACTATAAAGTTTGAAAAGAAAAGAAAGAAAATGTGCTAATAACATTTACAGATAAACTTTTTAAGTACTTTAATTTCTGAATTTTTTTATTTCAACACCAAATTAGAATATATTCTGTTTCAGAAAAGCACTGTAAATATTACACAATAAAATGATTGCGATTAACTTCATTTTTAAATTTCAAAATGAGTATTATCTTCTTTATTAATAAATGAATTTATTGTATTTTATTGCTTTTTCGTTTAACATTGTTTCATGAAAAAGGCAATGTACAAAAAATAAAGATTTTTCTTAACTTTTCAAACTTTACTATTATTCAAACCTTCTTAAAATATAACTTGTGAATAAAACAAACTAACAAATGAGCCAAAAGAAGAAAAGTTATTGTTTTTTTATCTTTGCACACACAAAAAACTATTATGCATTGATTTACTTTTTCTTCATCAAACATTATTTTTAGATTAACCTAAATTGGTATTTGTTGAATTTAATCAGCCTTGATTTACAAGGATTTTATTATTGGTTCTTATTGACCACTGCATCCATTTGTGTGTTTGGCATATTTATTGTGCATGAAATAGGTTTTTATTAAATAAAAAAAAAAAACTGGGACAAAAAGTCTGCAATAAATACCATTTGACTGCAATGGAAACCACAAAAGTGAGAAACTTCAGTTCACTTTCCTTCAATACTCTCTCCCTCAAGTCCATAATCTCCCATATGGAGACATGTGAGTGCCTCATTTAGTGTGGAGAATTTCAAATTAATCTCATACATCACACACAGTCCACATCAAATGTCGAAAAGATCCATTAGTCTGTCAGCAGCAGCTAAACCATCCAGGCAGGCACACACAAACATTCTTCCTCACTGTAAGAAAATCACCTTATTATCGCCAGCACGTAAGAAATCATAGCGCCTTCCAGATGTGTGATATGAATCGAGTAACTTGCCACAAATCAAGTCTTGATGTTAAACAAATTAGCATTTCTTCTCCAAGGTGCTGTAAATCATCAACATTCAGGAAGCCGGGGTGCTTCCCAAGAGAATTCCCCTACTTAGAATGACAGACATCGTCCCCTCTGCTGTTTCACCTGTAGGTGAACACTAAAAGAACAGCACGGTAACTATCATATGTCTCACTTCATCCTGTTTCCTCAACATGTAGGATGGGCCCATTCTGCAAGGATTTGAAATTACAGCAATTACCTTAGGTCTTCAAATCAATCACATATCTATTAACATACTTTGGAAGTTCAGACAATCTGTAAACACTTGGGGAGTTTACTCTCACTATCCAAACTACCTTAGACTGAGTGAAGTGGGTCCTCAGACAGAGAGTAGCCCTGCACTGCTTCATACCTCTGCAGCTATGCAACATCTTCCAGGAAGTACAGATCAATGCATTTCAAAATCTGATCTGAACTCTAAATTTCTGCAAAAAACAAGGTCAAAATTTACAATTACAGATAAATGCAGCTCCTATTTTACCTTCAGTTTGGATTATTACATCCTGAGAAAAGGAAATCCAGAGCTCATACTTTAGATACTCAAGTGTTTCTAATGAAGGGACTCTTTACTCAAGGCTGAAGCCATTTTTGTTTTAGTTAAAACTTCTTCTTTTAACCAGCAAAAAATTTCCTCAAATTCATTGAACAAAAGGTGTTAGTGCCTGCTAAAAGCTTCAGAGACTCTGGAAAACCTCTGTTTTACTTTCTATCTGGAGGCATCACACATAGCTAAGAGCTGCACTGTCTGGTTTCTCAGGTGACTGGTGTCTGATCTCTGCAACCTCACCATGAAGAGATGAAACTGTCAGTGAAAACTACATGACCTGCACGTGCATGCACAGACTGACAGCAGGTCACATGCATGAATGAAAGTGTGTCAGACTCGCACTGAAGCCGATTTCGCTCAGTGATGGAACCGTTCAGGATGTTTTTCCTCATCAGCAATTTTGTATATTGGGAAAGTCTTTGACCTTTTTCACCCTCAAAAGGAAATAATTTAGTCAAACACGAACAGAGCAAATAGAGGGGGTGTTTTTGTAACCTGATGTCTTCAGTGACGTTTAAATTCACAAATAGGCATAAAATAGGTGTCGACTGAAGGATAATTAAAATTCTGATGAACTCCCTGTCTCACTCAGCATTTTCACATTTGTAAATCTGAGAAATTCTTACACTTTTTTACTTAATCACACGTCTTCTTGAATATTATATTACACATTTTTAAATATTTTGTTTTACAAAGCGGTTTCAATCCGGTATATGGGTATGCCATCAGGATTGCAGTGCTGATGTAAAGTGGTACAAAGATTCCTAGTTTTAAATGTATTTTACTTTGATGTTATATTTCCCACATCTATGGCGTGAAACATGTCTGTTGAACGGCACACAAGAAACCCCAAACATAGATCAATCAGTTATTGTTCCCACAGTAACTTTAGTAGTTTGTGTACAGAAAAGGAAGCAAGTCACAGTTTAAAAACTCACAAATGTAGGGGCATTTAAATATCCTAGTATCTGTCTGAGAAATGCAAATAGTGATGTGTTTCTCACAGATTGAGGAAGTGTTTTTATTTAAGAACAGCAGTGACAATAGTTCACTGACAGTTGTGAGCAGCAAAAAAAGGATAATCTATAACAATGAGAAGTACATTTTAACCCTTGTGCTATCCTAGGCCCTTTACCGTTGGGAGTTGGGTCATCTAGACCCACTAGACAGTGCTCTGACCCTTTTTTTTCCCCGACGATTTGTGATCTTCACTTGTTCAATGGATTACATGAAATTTTTCCACCTTTATCCACCTTTGTCATGGTAGGGAGAACATGTCAAAGTAAGGGTGGGGTCATCCAAGATAGCACAAGGGTTAATAATGTTTTAGCAATAATCATTTCAATGTAAGTCTGTATTCAGTATGGGAAGTAAGACTGAAACAGAGATGAGGGGAAGACCATTGACCGTTTGTAGTCAGACAGTCCGTGTGGTCATGTGACCCACCACCTTGTTTTGGGTCGATCCACGTTTGGTGCCATCTTAGGAGGGGAACAAACAAGCTTGCAGTTATTGGAGCATGCTCAGAAAGGCAATGTTCTACCAATCAAAAGACCACACCTCAGTTCGAAAGCAATTCCATTCTTATAATAAAATTAAATGATACTTTTTTGGATATTAGATCTCATAACAATATAAGACAATTCTGGGAAGCTGGCTGTAGATACGTTTACTGTAACACTGGAGTGATTGGGACACAGCCTGCTTGTGAAACCAAATGATTTCCAGTTACACTAGTTTTTAATCTTTCCATAGAAAAAGTCAAAGCATTGCCCTCTGGGAGGGGGGAACAGTGTAGGCGTAGGGTCATTAATGACTTTTGGTTGGCAGAATGCAATTGTAAGCAAATAAAAGAGGTGGGGGGTATTGGGTTGTTGCAAGGAAAGAAATAAGTAAACAGATGTTGGAATAAATCATTTATTTCATGCAAACCATCATCTTAGTGCCAAAATACAATTTATAAAAACTTATTTCTGTGTGCCCAGAATGATTCAGCTCTGCTGTTGGCTCATGTGTCATGAGTTTTAATGTTACAGACAAATGCATTCAGGTAATGCTGCCCCTTAGGTGTGTCAAAAGTTGTTTATTTGATGAATCAAACTGTGACAAGACATGATCTTATTTGACAGTTTCTGTCAAAGTTGGAAAGATTTTAAAGGCAAATAATAAACAGGCTAGTATCCATAACCCACATGATTTAGTGCAAATTAAATTTTTATGGTATTTGGTGTTTAAGTAAAATGCTTGTTGTCTAAATGTTGACATTAATGATGTTGCTAATATTGAGTTTATGCAAATACAAGCACCAGTTCTATTGAGACCAACATTTATGTCTTTGCTTCAAACAAGTTTTTTATGTTCTGTAAACCAAACCTTGTTTTTTGGTCATGATTTGTCAATACAATAGGGGTCTGTAGTCAAATCATGTGACTTATGTATTTTCCACCATATTGGATTTAAAAAAAAGAAGGTTGAACTTCAGTCGCTTAAATCATCTTATTTTAGATGATTTAATCCCAAATAAATCAATCCAGTTTTTTCTATAGCACTTCTTATGTAAACACATAGCGCAAAGTGCTTTACTTGCCCTCAAATGCAAACAAGCATTTCCTGAAAATAGAAAACAATGCATTTTAAATAAAAGAGAAACAGTTAAATACAATGAACCAAAATGAATTGAAATGTCACCCACTATGTTTGTTAAAACTATTACAGAGCAAGCAAGCAGTGGAGATAAAATAAATTAACATGAAGAGATAAATGCCTAAAACATAAAAAACACAAGATAGAAATATAGGTAAGAATTTGCATGTATATGTAGTATTAAGAAGCGGGGGATGATTTTTGAATTGACTATCAATTTACTTGAAATGAATGTCTGAGCTGCTGAAATCATGGTCCTGATGTTCACACAGTGAGGCCACATCAAGAATGAGAAGAGCCTGTAGCACAGCTGCATCCCAACGCCTTCATTACTTTTTGCTCCCAAGATGCAGCAGAAGTTCTCACACTCAACGTTTTAGTCTTGAAGTGAACGCTATGACAAAAAAGACTGATGGCATAGAGGATTGTCACTCTTGTAGCCCAAAAGAGGGGCAGCTTTATCTAAGACTCCAGTAACCCCCCCCTCTTCCTGAGCTGTATACAGTGCTACTGGCAAGGGATTAAAAAATAATTAACAGGTAAAAGATGTCTCATTGCGTAGTCAATTAACTAGAATGCTGTCGGCATTGGGAAAAGTTGGGTGATTCAACAAGTAAAGGAAAATCAGCTGATGATTTAACCCACTGACCACTGAAGTGTTTAATGCAGAGCAGCATGTATGGCGTGAGTGCCCAGTCTTTCCATGTCAATGCCGTAATCCACCCATTTATTCTACCTCGACCAGTTAGTGGGTATCCAGTTTTGTGCTATTATCTGGTGTTATGACATCCAGCACTGTGGAAGTTATTTCTGTCATGACTTTGATCAGTTCTCTGTCATTTTCCACTCAATCGGGTAACAACCACCCCGCAAAATCAAAGGCAAACCAAACCAAAAACAAAAACTATAAGAATTTACTGAGTAGTAATCGTTGTTCCTTGTTTACTTGAAAATATATGTCCATTATCTACTAATAGCACTGGCATTTTTCCCTTTTGGAGCATTGTGTAAAGTTTGGTTACATGATTGCAGTTTTACAAACAGAAAAATACAGGGATCTTATTCCAAGTGGGTCAGAGAAAACAAAAACAAAAAAGTAAAACTCTTGATCTACAAACTTGTTCCTCTCTTCAGGTTCATTGAAAAACTTAACATTTGTTTTTGGAAGGGAATCTGTACTCTGTGGATCAACACTATATTAAGATAAAACAAACAAATATTCTTATTGTTGTATGATTCTAATAAGAAAAAAAACAAAACTAGATTTTTTTATTGCATTTCTGATAAAAGATACTCCCTAAATCCAACAAACTGTGAGGGAGATGAGTACAAGGGAAAAAGTGGTAAAGTTTGTTACTGACAGTAAAAGATTGAGATAAGCAGAAAGGAGGCAGACAGGCCTAGTCATCCAGCCGACTGTCCATCATCATGACCTTTATATGTGTTGTCTCACATCATGTTTTACAGTCACACTCTTCAACCTCCTCAACTCCTTTTTGTCTTTCTTTCGATGCAAGCCACCCCTGATACATTTCACCTCCTAAACTCCCACTGAATGGAAAACAGCTGGATCAGGGACTGCCCAGAGCACATTATGCCCAATCCTTCAATGAATTCCCATCTACCTCTCCCTTTTCTTACTCTGTCCAGTGCGTTCCCCTGCTCCCCGTCCTCATTTAAGGTGGGGCTGTGCAGCTGAAACAAAAGAAAAACAGCCTGCATGAGAACATGTTTCTCACCCATATGGTACTCTCTTCCTCTCCTCTTTCTGTGAATTCATTTCCCAACCCTTGCTCCCTGGTGACACTCTGGTGTTATGGCTGGTTCTGCTTTTGACAAGCTGAAAATGCTGAGATATTATGCAGCTGACTCCTATGGCCAAGAATGCATAAAACTGAATCATGTGTCAGAGTTATTACTTTACCCTGATAGCCAGCCTTGCTCACCTGCTGAGCTCAACAAGGAACTGGGAGGAAACACACTGCCTCAAGAACAGTATGAGGATTCTGTAACGCTTTTAATTGAGGCGAAAATTAAGTGAAAAACCCATTCCGATGAGATCGTGTTTTTGACATGTTCTTGTGGCATTTTTTTCATGATGGAGGACTTATAAAAAAGAAATTTAGGCTTAAAATTGTGTTTCTGAGTGTTTCTTTATGCAAACTTTACAGCTCCTTTTAGGGAGCCAAATCTTTTGGATCAGTTCATTTGAACCGTCAAAAGATAGGCTCTTTTGTCTCCTTTTATATTTATTAGCTTTTTGTTTATTTGTTTATTTATTTGGAGCCCCATTAGCTTCGATAAAGTGGTTGCTAGTCTTGCTGGGGTCCATACGCAAAAAAATACATACGTTTTACCAATTTCACAAGAATGATTTCACAAAATACAGTGACTAATTCATCATATTTACCTTAAAAGCTTCACATGTTAAAATAAGTTAAAACAATTTCATTTTGTACCAGCATATCAAAACACATAGCAACATGTCAACATCAACAACAATACATTTCATAACAGCAAATCATTCAAATTGTTAGTTATTGTAAGTAGTCAATGTATCTTAGTTTTAAAATCTTTTGAAATGACATTTGTTACTAATAAGCCTTGTCCTTACAGACACTTGATTCCATGCAACAGAAGATCTAAACACCCTTCTTCTTCTCATACAGTTAGATCTTGAAAAAGGAACAACCAAATCACCAGAGCTGACCTGACGAGTTTGATATTGGTGACAATACCCACTGTATAAAACTTTGTTTACCAAATATTGTGGACATTTTTTAAAAATGACGTTGTGCATTAAGCATTGAAGACTGAGTTGTACTTTGTCTTTTACCATCAACCAACCTAAAATGGTGTGCATCTCGTTCACATTGGTCCAAAAAGAGCAACCAAGAGCCACCCTGGCAGCTCGATTTTGGGCAAGTTGTAATTTTTTAGATGTCCCTGTGTCGCACTAGACCAAATGACTGGGCAATACTCCAGATGTGACAAAACCAAAGACTGTACAACTGTCCTCATGACTGATAGTGGACAATATTGCACACACCTCCGAGTAAAGGCGATTCCTCTGCCCATCTTGGTTACTATATGATTAATCTGATCCGTCCAAGAGAGCTGATCATCTAATTTGATGCCCAGAAGCTTGGTTTTAGTCACTTATTCAACCAAATTATTGTCAATCCTCGAATTCAGGTAATATGGTGCATTCAATAAATATTTTGTACCGAAAACGATGCATTTTGTTTTAGATGTATTAAGAACCAATTTATTCAGCTTAACCCAATAGATAACTAAATTAAGTTGATTCTGTAGGGCTGTTTTGAGCTCTGGGACAGTAGCAGATGAATAAAGTTGCATCATCTGCATATAACACTACTTCTGCATTTCTCACCTCCTTTTAAGAAGCCAGCCTGAAGTTTCTTCATTTAATCCTGGAATAATCTCAGGGAGGTTTGATTGGCTTGGATCTGAATCAGAATAATAGAAATTTCCACCAATAATTGAGTTCTAATTATTTTGGAGATAGTTTTGACATGTGTAGACAAGATGTTAAAGTCTAATCTGGATTTATTTGTATTAGTATTTATTTGTATATGTATAAAGAGTGTGAATGTATACTTTGAATTATGTTATTAATGCAAACAGGGGGTCTGCAACCTCTGAAAATTGTTACAATATTGAAATAGGCTCTATTTACCAATTTTGATTTATGGCCACATTCATGTTCCTTTCAAAAATAAAGTTAAGTGTCAAAAAAGATCCTCCTAAAGCGGTACATTTATTGTAATGCAATTCATGTCATTAAAGAACTTTGCCTCTGAAAAGAAACATCTGTAGGTTCAGCTGTACAGCAGAAGATAAGAACACGTGCTTTAAACTTAATCTGATTATAAACAGTTCTTATAATAGATTTCATCATTTTACTCAGTCATCTGACGTGGACATTTTGGAAGATTGATAAAACACATAAGATCTCTTTATTTAGTGTCGTGTCAGGAGTGGTTGAAAACAAGTTTAGTTAATTATTATAAGATCATCTCTTAAAAAAAAAATTAAATACAGTAGCAAAATGTAACCAGAAAATCCATTATTAACACACTACAAGAAACAAATCAGGCTACTTTGAAGCCCAATGCAAAGACCTCTGGTGAAACATTTTAACAAAAGAACATTTTTAACAAACAGAGCAACTTAAACTCATGACTACAACCCCCCCACCCACCCGCGCTGGCTCTCCTCTCCCTCCCCTCTGCACGCGCCGCTACTCAGAGTCTATCTCCTCTTTTTTCATGGAGGTACATGGAGGTAGGAAATTTGGTGAATCTGGTGTTCACCACTCCCTGTGGTATTTGCATCTGAAGTTAGAAGGATGAGCTTGTTTGAGCATTTATGTGAACATATAAAACTCAGGGGATGGAGAGAACAAAAGAAACAAATAAAGAATGGTTCCCAGCCCACCATAAGTCGATTCCCATCATTCACGTTAATGATCTGTTCAAAAGATTTGATTCGTTCGTTAACGTCACATCACTAGAGCAGACAAAGAAATGCAGATGGGAAAAGCTTGTAGCGTCACATGTGACGAAGAACCTACAATGGTAAGCCACAAGCTCCCCTCATGATGTATATGCATCACACGAGTCGGCTTCATGTGATACAATAAAAAAACAAACAAAAATAAAACCCACCACATTTACTACTGTATTATCAGCTACAAGGAACATTATTTGAATTATATTAAATTATCAGGTCATTGGTGGTTTTAGTTTTTCGTAATGTGATCCTGAGATGTTTTTAGACAAAGTCAGAATCAGAAGGTTGCCGGAAACTGGAGGTGTAAGACCCAATATATAGGCGACTGGGCTTGGTGACAGGCCTTTTTGAGTACTTCACAACTTGAGCTAATATTTTACTGGTACCTATAAATATATATATTTTTTGGCAATGCTTGTCATCAATCTTTTCAGTACAGCCCATGCTCCTTTTTTTACAGATATATTTTCGGTTATATTACACAACAATCCCACAAGGAACCTTAAACTGTCCAAAAGATTTGGAGCTATAAATGTTTAGCAAAAATAAAAAATGTTGGGATCAAACAGTTTCTAGAATTTATACAAAAAAAAAAAAATCAAACATGTAGAGACAAAATAAAAATGTATAAGTCCATAAACAGAAGCAAACACAAGGGCATAATGGAAAATTTGTCTAAAAAAACAGATGAAACTCCACAAAAAGTTCCAAGAATGTCTTCCTAGGGGTCACACCAATATGTAACTCTTGTTGTGCTTGTTTCAAACCAAAATGTAAAAGCTAAAAACTTTCTGAAACTGTCACTTTAAATTTGGAATAAAACAATGCTTTGCAATGTGGGGTTGATGTAATTCCTATGTAATTGTAAACAGCTGGTGTGATTGGCAAACTTACCAATGAGTTTAGAGACGAATGAGGGTTAAAGTCCCATTCCGATCGTCTTTTGATTTATTGTGTAATCGTTCCCAGTGGTCTTTTGATTATTATTTAGCCATTTTTGGCCAAAAACAAAAAACTGCATTGTTGGTGGGACTATTGGCATGGAGTAAGGCCATCCCCTTCCCATCAGCCGTCTGTTCATGTGCTAGCTTACAATCTAACATAATCAGTGCAACAAAAATGGTCAGAAATATCGCAGCTATCCAGCCGTATAGTTTGAGCCAGATGCCAACTCAGGCGAGGAAAACAAAGACGTACATAGATCTATTTCTCTACAAATGGATACCTCAGAATAGAGAGGAGCTGGGGGCTTGTGGCTTGCCGTAGTAACTTGTACATCACACTTGCAAGCTTTTTCTAACTGCATTTTTTCATCTGCTCCAGATTCTGAACAGTTTGAGTAAAGAAATGCTCAGAAATGCAATTTAAAGCTTAATTTTCTGTATAAATGTCCTCTATAATCAGAAAAAGGCCACACAAACATGTTAAAAACACCAAAAACACAATTTTCAATTGAGTGGGTTTTTAACTGTTGAGGGGCATTAGACACAAATCCTCATGTTTTCTTATAGTGCGTCTACTAATGTATTGAGCCTAGTGCTCAACAATAGTGATTGCTTTAACTTTAAAAATGATCAAAACTGGCCAAGATGTGTGTATTTATTTCTGCCTTTCTGTATTATGATTTGCTGAATGTCCACTTGTGGTCTTAAGATTAAATTTAGCTAAAAAGCTTGCCTATAAGAATCAAAATGTTAAAATAAAATATTTTTTGCCTAAAAAAGAAAAAAATAAACAGTTCTGTTTGGTAGAACTGTTTGGTAGACGCTTTACACTGCAGAGTCACTGTGGCTATTTTTCTAAGAAGTTTGTAAACTTCAGTTCCTGATATGCTCAGTAAAAGGCTAAGCAACGTCATACTGAAGTATTGGCCAAGTGATTAGGAGGTGAATATTTCCTGGGAGGCCAGTGGCAGTGTAACACTGACACCTCAAAAACATCTGATGCAAAGAATCATTTTGAAATGTAGGAAAATTCATTGTTTCTTCATTTTGTCATAGCTGTCACACGGAATAGCCATTACTCATCACTTATCGTCCTTTAAGGAAAGGTTTAGCATTTCTCGTAAAAGTTTGAAAGGCCAGGCAGACATGTTGCACATGAAAGGGTTTCAAGGAGTACCCCCACCACCTTTAATGGTACGGCAACATTTTAAAGAACGGTTAAATATAGTTATTGGCTCGTATAATCTTTTATTTGACTATAAACAGCTTACCTAAACTGCAAGATTGTAAAGCCGACACTAAATGTGTATAATTAGGAGCCAAATGAAAGTCCTGGGTAGTTTGGATGTGTCACAAAGATGAAATATTAGTTTGAGAGAGCTTTGGACAGTTCAAGAAATAAAGCAGGGTCGACAGAAGAACAAGGAGGAAGTATTGCTTCGGATGCAGTGGGGGCCCGGGTGACAAATTGGGTGTATGTTGTGGGCAACGTGTGCACTTTTTGTCAATGCCAGTGCAATTTCCTGCCTGCAGATTGACTAAGATGTGGGCACCTGCCCTAACAAATCCACCCATCCTGTTTTTCTCAGCTCGAATATAGCACAATGCACTCTGTTGCTGCTGTGCTAGGCAAAACAAATGTAAACAAACTCCATTTTGGTTTAATCATAAAGTAGTTACTGAAAGAGGGAGTTGTTTGATCCTCTGGACCTTGCGTCACCTATCAGCTGACCTCGAGGATGAGCACAAAATTCCTGAAAACAGGGGCCCACACAGCGCAGGCCCAAACTGTAAGACTCTCATGCATTAGTCATTCGCAGATGCTGGAAGTCACAGAGAGAGAAGCACACACGCTAAGCTAAACAGGAACTTAAATCATGCATTTTGTGCCCCGAGCACAGAGCAGAGCAGCGGCCAGACAAGTATGGACAGATTTGCCTGGCCTTGAGGGAGAAGGGCTGACGGCCAGCCTGGCTGCGCGCACACACACGCTCACACTCATACATATATACAGACACAGGCAGCAGAAACATAAGAAGGAAATAGGAGATTGCTATCTTCAGTATTAAGTGCAAAGCTTGAGCGGGCATTTAAAATGCTGGCCTGAGGCAAGGAGTGCGTTAGGGGAAGCTTGTTAAACAAATGAATCAATGCACTTAAAAAATGGTGCTCTAGTTAGAGGAAGACACTGCACTGTGACTGCTGGGGGCTGGCTGTGACCTGATGTTTTACTAGAGACTGAGTATATAAATGTTAGCAGTGAGGTTTGTGCAAAGTGTGGTCGTTTAATTATGATGATGCTGTTTTTAGCCAAAACCATGTGTTATTTTTTAGGACATAGCTCCTGCAGAGCGACAGGAGTTAATTAGAAATTTGCCTAAACGGTCCTGCCCACAACGCCTTTGCATTGGCGTGGAGTAAGCCTGCCCCTACACATCAGAAAAGGGCAGAGCAGGAAGCTTGCAGCCTGCCATTGTAGGTTTTACGTCACAGCTACCAGCTTTTTCCAACTACATTTTTTCATCTGCTCCTGATTCACAACAGTTTAAATTAAGAAATACTTTTATTTCTTTATATTTGTCCTCCATCATGAGAAAAGAAAAATGCTACAAGAATATGTTAAAAACACCAAAAACAAAGTTTTCACCAACTTGGGTCTTTGAAAAATTAAGGCTATTGTGTTTTGTGTTGAGCTTTCATGCAATAACAATAACACAACCATGCACGTGTGTGTTTCCCTTTCTCACAGAACTGAGAGAATCACTGGACAGTTAAGGGCAAGGTGTGCATTACATATTCTGCATGGAGTTACACACCTAAAAGCAATCCATTAGTGTTTTGTTCGGTTTAAGAGCGGGAACAAATGACCAAAAACTTCTATTACTTTCACTTTGTGTGTGTGTGCCAAAAAAAAAAAAAGGTGAAGATCCCAGGGGCCTGTCGATGCAAAGCTTTTATTTTACCAGGATTGTATATCTGCCTCTTTTTTGGACGAGGCACATGTTACTGTTTTATCTTTGCCCATTAAAAATCTTAAAATGGGTACAAGGTTCGGACTGTGGCTGTAGTCCCTCCAGAAAAGTGGGTTGTTTATTAGTTTCTTCCTCTTTCCATCCACATGGTGGCCTTGAGGAAAACACTGAACCCCAAATGTTTTCCTGTGTGGATGAAAAAAAAATTACTAACTTTGGGGAAAATGCCAAATAAATGAAATGTAAATAATGTAATTCCATGGTTTCCCAGGTCATCAGCATGAGTGTATGAGAGCATGCTGTAAAAGCTCATGAGGCATAAAAAAGTCTCTAGCCTGTATAAGAAACCAAGAAGATGACATGTGTGTGTCATCCAGCTGTAGATTAGAACCCCATTAGCCTCAGTGGCCGCTCTGCTGTTTAGACAGGGAATAAACAGAGAGAGGGAGATGACTGGGCGCCTTGTCTCTCCATCGTCAACCTCCTGATAACACTTGCAAACACACAAAAAACATTCCTGAACAACGAGACTGTGCTGTGCCACATACTACATGTGTGTGAATTTGCTGCTCTCATGCCCTCCGCTGGCACCGTCCTCACTTCCTTCGCCAGCTGCAGCTCGTCTTCTACTTCTCTTCTCTTGCTCCTTGGCCCTTTGGTTAAATCTTTTTTTCCTATTCCCATTTCATTTCTCATGATCGCTGGATTACTAATCAAAAGGTTCATTTTAATAGGTTAAAGTTATTGCCGAAAAAGTCTGCATGAAACAGCCAGTGACTGTTTTTTTTCAATGAGGCATGCTCACAGTTTATAATGTATTGTCAGAAAATCTGCAATAGGAGCTGAAACCCCAGATTACTAGGCTGCAAAATGAAGAAGGATGAAAAATCCTGTTTATAAACGATGAAAATAAATGGATAGCATTTAGTTTTGAGAAACTTCATGCTTATTCTACAGTAAAGAGTTTTTTAAAAAAAAAGTAATGAATGTCATTTACTGCATGTTTTAAAATCTGAATAGCAAAGATTTTTGAATCTTAGTGAATATGCAAGTACCGGTATTCATTAAGATCAGATTTATTCTATTAATTCAAGTACAATGGCTTAAATATGTGAGCTTTTAATGCCAGATAGGTTAAGAGTGCAGGTAGAATCAGATAAAGACTAATAACTGCTTTAACTACCGGTAAACATTTTTTGCAAAATTCAAAGCTTTTAATGTTGTTTTCTGTGATTCTAATTTTCTTTAAGACAGTTTTAAAAAGGTAAAAATATGGTGTGAAATAAAGATAGAAAACATTTGTCTTCCATGCTTGTATACTTTCTGTGCAGGTTAGTTACACCAAAGCAGCGTTTTTTAGTAAAACTCCAAACCACTGGTGACGACCACATGAAGATGACATTAGATTTCCTGTCCAGATGGGACAGAGCCTTTAGGATTAACTGGCTGGGGAGCTTCACCAGTCTCTACTGGATGCATCCCGCTGTCCAAATGCTCATAGGATTTGAAACATCTGTATTTTAGAGACTCAGAGGCATGTCTAAGAGAATTATGGGACAAATAAGGAAAATCTGTAAAGTAAATATTGAAGATAGGCTCCAGCAACCCCTATGACCTTGCACAAAGGCTAAGCGGGCATTAAAGATGGATGAATGCTGCAAAATTCTGAAATTATAATCCACCATTAAGCTTGTTTAATCTCATTTTTACCACCTTAACAAAACTAACTTGTCTGATGGATTACAAAACAAGAAATGGTCATTGTGACAGCAGTCCTCAATGAGTGGAACTCAAACCAACGCCCAGGGTAACATTACATGATCAGGAAGAAGGTTCAAATTCAGGCTAAGCTGCAACAGGTCAGCTGAAGTAGTTTCGTTTTGTTTCCTGCAAATAGCTTGTTCCTGTTTAACTTGTGTTCTGTGAAACTGTCCTAGTGACAGTTATTTTCAGTTTTTATGTGAACCCTTTGCTGATGGAAAAGAAAAGAAAAACCCAATCATTAATCTACTTGACAGGAAACTATAAAAAAAAACAAGCATATGGGCTTTGATTTGCACTTTAGTGCAGATTTACTCATAATTGCTGTACTATCCATGGATTTTTCTATCTAAAAAATTAAACAATCTTGGTCATTCACATTATTTTTTGACATTTTAACCATTTTAGTGAATTTTTTTTATTTTGTGTTTTAACACACATCCAAAACCATACACTTTGAAAATATTCATAAACAGGTCACAAGTAGAGATTCATAAGAGTAGAATTAACCTTAGAAAAAAGTTTTTCCTAAATTAGTATTTTAAATAAAACTACCTCAAGAAAAAGCTTTAGTGAACTGCTTCAAGAAACTAATTTTTAGATCAAGAACGTGCAGCCCTTCATTTAGCAATTAACCAGAATTTATTTTTATTTTAAAACAATGGGAAGACAAGTGTGTTTGCTCTATTGTTTATATATCAGTATAATCAGTCAAAGAATGGAAGGAAAAAAATGGGAAATTTGATTCAGGGCAAACTAGTCCAAGTGCCTGCTTGTTTACAATCTGTCAGAGACAGATTCGTACATGGACACCGCAGCAAGTGAGTGCACATCTTCAGCCAGTTCTGCCCCAGTTTACTGGCAGCAAGCCCCACTGTCTGTGCTGAAAGTCACGTCGCGAAGAGAGAGAGAAAAGCCCAGAGAAGCAGGGTAGGAAGGGGGGGGGGGTGTAAGGGGCACAAGGAGCAAGGCACAGGAAGTGGGGAAAGATGAAGAGCCAAGAGACAATGTGATGCACAGGGGTGATGAACCGGAGGAGAGGAGGAGGAGGAGGCAGAAGAGGAATGTTGGAAGAGGAGGAGGACAGAGCAGACGAAGGAGAGCACAGGGTGTGTGCATCTGGCACTGGGAGGCAGGGAAAGATAGCGTGGGCCAGGCTGGCCGGACGTATGTGTTTGTGTTTGATTGAAGAGGGATGTGAGACTCAGACCCCTAACACGCTGGGCTTTACTGGAACCCTGCTACAAAGAGATAGACACACAGACGCATGTTTGACACACAATTCCATATGTTTTTTAGTGTCCAGTTCTTAATGTACGAAGAGGGACAACTACCGTATTTTCCGGACTATAAGTTGCTGCGGAGCATAAGTCGCACCAGCCCAAAAATGCATTATAAAGTAGAAAAAAACACAGAGATGTCGCAGTGGACTATAAGTCGCATTTTGACGGGAAATTTATTTGACAAAATCTGAGACCAAGAACTAATAACTTGCACAACCTCATATGACACAATCATAGCAGACTGTTTATCTAATAATTTCACAGTAATTCTTTCTCATACTTATTTATTTATTCCTTTCATGAAGCATCATTGGCCAACTAAAACTCTGTTTTCATCCTGTATTTGTAGAAACAGTTGTCATTTTTATTGCATTTCTGAATCTATGAAATCATTGGAAAATAGAATATTATGTTGTTAGCCTTCAAGATCTTACTGTAAAAAAAGTTTGCTGATTCTCTGAGTCACTTAACATACTCTTAACACTTAACATACCTCATACATCATATTGACCCAAGAACATCATCTCTGTTCCTCACAAATGAACATAACAGGAGGGTTAACAATGTATTTATTTCAATTTATTTCTAATATAAGTCGCTGCGGAGTATAAGTCGCACCCCTTGCCAAACTATGAAAAAAAGGGCAACTTATAGTCCGCAAAATACGGTATTAAAAACTAAAATGATGAAACATGATTTAAAGTGCAGATGTTTTTTCTTCAAGAATGAATGTAATTAAATGTTTTTTTTACATGTAAATGACAGGATGGCAGGTTCAAAGCAGTCAGCATCTGACACTGTCACCTCTGTGCATTCTGGGTAAGGAGAGTCTTTGATTTACTGGTTCTCGGGTTCATAGAGCCTGAGAGCTTTTTGGAAGTGGCAGTCCTACCCTCCAAATGATTTCTACAGAGGACTGCCTAGAGGGTTCTGTAAAAGTCTGGCGCCTCATTGTATCCCATGTTAGTGATAAGAGGGGAAGAAACAAAGCATCTTTTCTTAGCACTTGGAGGATCTAAACTGTTCCAATAAGTGTTGCTTCTTAGAGACCTGTGGATCAGTTAAATTAAGATTTAGTGAGGGAAAATAAAAGTATATTCAACCACAAACAGGCTTTGTGAAAAGTTTATATAGAGCAACCACTTTTGAGAAATACCCAGTGACTATTGGTAAATACTACACATGAACACAGTTGTTACAAAAACTATAAACAGCTCAAAACCAAATTCACATAAAGACCTGTCGGCGGAAACCCTCGACAGACATCTGCGTCGAGAAATGACGAATGCAAGAAACTCTTATGAATTACGCTTATCATGCACGGATCACAAAAGACCAAACTTTCACGCGCAAATGCGCAAAATGTGCTTAGTGGCTGTGTGACACAGCCTTTAAGATGGAGTTTTTAAGTTGTATCAACTATATTATTTAAAATAGGGAAAGGCCAGTTTCTTTAAATGCTGTGTGTAAAAACATCATGAACAGTTTTGCCAATGAAGGAGAGTAAAGAAAACAAAAAGAGGACTAAGAGGATGAACAAATGACCTGCCAACAAGAGCTGCTGACAAATGGCTAATGATAACAAATGTCCCTTTTTACCAGGAAAAATGACCTGTCTCAAGGTTGCAGCCACACACCAAAACAGGATGGACTTCAGATCACGACATCAGCTCCTGTTTGTGTGCTACTGTAGACAGCTAAGCTCCTGCAGACTGACAGCAGGATGAGGACCCACAGATAGGTGCACAAAGCTGACACATGGCAGACTGGACATGCAGCTTGCTTCTTACATAACCTGATGAGTTAATGGGTCAGTTGAAGTTGGACAGGGCTGATGTAAACGTGTCTGCAGACAGGCAGCAATATCCTGTCCGAAATTTCATACGCTCACTTCTTACGGCATACGTCTTCACTTTTAGCCCACAGTATGAGAATTCCATTGCTCTTGCGTGTCACTTCCTGTCAAGCAAGGCACAGTGTTTCTATCAACACGGAAACGGCACCACAAAATGAGTGGAGGAGACGCTAAATATTCTGCTCTTCCTTATGAGACTCCAGAGGCCAGATGAACACACATACACACTCTGAAATAAGGAGAGGCAGCATATCCGATAATGGCACAGGGAGTGGATGTGTTTGGGGAGGATAGGGGAGGGACATGGGTAAGACGGGGGGGCCATTGTTTTAGACTTGAGGGTAGAAGTGTTGGGAGGGGAGAGGGAGAGTCAAGGGGAGGCTAAATTTAGAGCACCTCCGCTGAGGTATTCCAAATATTCTTACGTGTATTTGGATGCTCACGTATACAAATTATTGTTTTATCTAGTTTTGAGAACTGCATCACTATAAGCAAACTAATGGTTTTCAAAAATTCATACAACTTTGCTTTTGAGAAAGTCAGATGCCACTTGTTTAGACTAATCAATGCTTTAGGTAATTTACTCAAATCAACAAAAGTTTACTCAAAATGTTTCTATGGCAACAATAATTTAAAAACAGTAGAGGGTGTAGGACACAAAGGGTTAAGTCTTAATGTTCATGTTTTTGGTCATTTCCTTGCTGGCTGCATGGCCTTGACCTGTTTGTATTGGAGCTGGACACACAAAGACACACAGACACACTCGAGTCCAGAGTGGACCTCCACTTCCTGTCAGACAGGGACACCCCCCTGGAGAGGGAGCATGATCTGTCTCCACTCCATCCCCCGCAGAATCCTCTTATCCACTTTCGTCCACCTCATTGTTCTCTTCACACTTGGCTATGGTCACATGGGACCATTCATTCCTGAGAAGACGACAGGCTCTTCAACAGGTGCGAGATGAGGTGTCGGAAATTTTAAATAAATCTCAGAGGTGGTGTTTGCCAATGAAAGAAAGGATATTAAAAAATCCCTGGTTTTGTCTGTCTTTAAAATGTAGATATACGACATACATTATTAAAGTAAAAATAATAAAAATAATTGATAGGAATTGGGGATAATATATAAGCATGCTTAAATAAATGAAGTTGTTACATGTATACACATTAGGAAGGTTCTTCTACCTCTTGAAAAAGTTCTTTACTAATAATTTAACATTATTTTGTCACCACTGTGTTCTTTTATTTCTAAAAGAAACAATTATATTTTTAGTAAGGGAATCTGGTATGTCTTGGTGTGTTGTTGTGTGCATCTGGTTTGACTATTACAGCTAAAGCGTCCTTGACCTGGAGAAAGACACAGGGTACCTAAGAGTGTGATGCATTTCCGTTCATCGTTGTGCAATGATGTCACTTTGCAAGGTGTTTGGCTTCTCGGTGTATGTGGAAGGAGTTGAGTATGGAATCTCTGAGGAGGTGGGAAAGAGGGACAAGGGTCAAGACCCCAGCCTGAGTAAGAGCTTACTGCGAGGAGAGGGTGTTTTCTTAATAGTTTGGAGGCTTGTTTTTACATTGATGTGTAGAAATTGTCCCAAAACCCATAACACAACAAAAACTATGATCGATTTCACTAAACACAGTTTTTGTTGTTTGTTGGTCAGTTGTTAAACCAACATTTGAGCCTTGCAGCTCTGTTTTCTACCTCCAACTCATTCATCTTCTCATCACGTTGCAGTCAAAACGACCACACGCTGCGGTCTGTGATTACAGCCAAGTGTTTACAGTTCCCATTTAAGCACGTGTGAACACAGCATCCTAAACTACCCTAAGGTACCTTTAAGGGAAACAAACATGAACTTCAGCTTGATATTAGCCTAATACCAATTGCAGAAACTACAGCATGTTTCTAGTTAAAGTTTCATCATTTGCTTTAAACTGTAAAGGACTAAAATGGAGAGGCACAACAATTTCAATACAGATTTCGACCTCCACATTTTAGTTTTGCTGTAGCCGACAATGTTTAATTTCACAATACATAGGTAAATTGAAAATGGCACTGCCGAAGGTTGCACAATTCTGTATCGGCATCATGCTTGTGCTCATATGCACGAGGGTGCAGGTTTGTCCTAGATGTGCATGTGTGTAATGAGAACCAAATGGTGGGGTGTGTGAGTGCATGGTTTTCCTCCCCCATCTCTAATCAGACAACCCCCAAGAGTACTGTGTGAGCGTGGACTTTGGACTTGGAGTGCAGAGCTGATTCATAAATCAGTTCTGCTGATGAAGAAACCTGGATACATGATGACTCCACTGACCTTCTGATGGAGCTGCACATCATCCAGATCTGTACACTTTTTTGATTGGTTTTGTTCTTTGAGTTCTAGTGTTGTGAGTAAAACTTTATTGTTATTATCACGATGAAAGCTATGAAAAGATGTGGAACTACAGGTATGAAGAATCCTGCTAGTTTTGATGACTGACCACACAGAGACCCAGTGGTCAGGGTAGGTGGTCTCTAATGACAAGGCCAGGCCCTAACTAAAGAGAACTAATTTATGTTTTTTCTCTCACACTGGATCGCCTGCCGTTACCTCTCCTTCTACACATATTCCTCCCTTCCTTCCCTTCAATTCTTCTCTGTTTCAGCTCTCATTCCTTGCAGGAGGTGGCCTCTCCCAGTCTTCCATCTCTCCTTCTGCTCCATTTCTTTATCTTTCACATGTGGCCAGACAGCTGTGGCTGGCCTGTGTTCAGGTGGGTGGGAAGGTGTGGAGGAAAGAGGAGTGGTGGGTTTTTTGCAAAATCCAGGGCATAGTAAAAGCACGAAAGTACATTTGACACAAAATGTGATCAGTGAAGACAACAGATCTATCCAAATAACTTCAGTTTTTCCCACCCCATCTATCACAGCCTCCCTGTGCACCATTACACTCTATTACAGAGGACAGCAGCACCGGGAGAAGGGGTGAGGGAGACATGGGATTTAGGGAGAAGTAGGGGGAGGATGATGAGGGCAAAGATTTCAATATCTGATTTCCACATCTTAAATACATTAATTTATCTTCCACTGGGGCTCCATCAATGTGAGCAAAGAGAAAAGCAAGAGATGGGAGGAGGGAGAAAAAGAGCAAGGGTACTATGACATTTTCATTGTGGAATCTTCTCTCCTTTGTTTCTGTGGTCAACATTTTGCCCAAAGATTCCAAATGCCATCATGACCACTCATGGTTAAAGTTGCTAAGTGGTTACAGATGGCATTACATACTTTGTTTGCAAGTTGATAACTTGATTCCTGTCAGACTTTGATGCTTTGTTCCTGCAATATGTTAATGCCAGAGAGTGATTTACGACTCAACATGGATTGGCATGACTTGGACTTTGTGATGTCACTTTATGCCAACTTGCCTCTAATTTGCCCTGATTGCCAGGTCCTCTAGAAAGCCAATGAAGTCCAAGACCCTTTATGCTATGCTCACATTTAACATCAGCAACGCACATTCAAGTGACCACGTCCAATGAAAGATCTATGTAAACATGGTTATATGTGTGTTTTAGGCTTCCTCTTTCAAAACTCTTGTGTTGTGGCTACACAAGGTTTCAAGTCAGTTTTTGAGCCCTAAGTACACAACGCATGGCCATTGAATGAAGGATGACATTTAAACCAGTTGAACCTTGACCAATCAGGGACTCAGATTTGGTAGTGATGTACTAATTCACGGAAGTGCCAACTGTTTGAAAATTGATCATGAAGGAGAAATTAATATTTGCAGTTTGTGCCCAGCTGGAATTATATGACACCAAGTCTTTCAGACATTATCAGAATAGAGCTGTAAAATAAAAAGCCTGGAGCAAGACTTGCAAGATTTGCACTACTTTGAAATTTTGCACCAAGCCTCTTCCAACTGTGTGTACATGAGCTAGTATTGGCTTGCAAAAGTCCAGTGTGAACACATATGCTAAAACCGCACTCAAGAACCCATGTTCAGTGCATTCTTGATCGTGTGACACAAGCCGGGGTGAATGTAGCCTTAGAGTTCACACTGGGACGAAAGCCTTTCTGACAAGGAATGCACTCTTTGCTGCTGTCTCAGGTGATGCAAATATATGCCAAATCAGCCCGAAAGTGGAAAAAAACAACTATTATTGTCTTTTCCTGTATTTTTTTCTAACTTGTTGCACAGCCAGCTACAGATCATGAGAAGCCAAACAAACACAGCAGGATGGGGGGCTGAGATGGAGTCAGTGTTAGCTAAGAGAAGGGAGGTAGCCACTGGCAATAAAAGGGTGACTTCTCAGGCTTGAGTGCATGTAAAAACCCACATTATATATTCTGACGCTATGTGTACACAGTTTTTAAACTACACAAGTGTGGGGTGTCAGTCCTGGATAGGATGAACTCAGGCTTCTCTGTACAGGAAAACCCTGATTAGCACTAACGACATTTGCAGATCATATTAATGCAACCACACACCTCTTCCTTTTCTCCCTCCTCCTTTTCTCTCTTGCTCCTGCCATCTGCACTCTCTAAGTCCCTACCAGACATCATAAACCCAACGCAGAGCCCTGAGACACACCAGAGCTCTGAGGGTGGAGGTGGTGAGGCAGCTCAAGGGGGCTGCCATGCACTCAGCTCCCTCTTGTATATCCAGGCCTACTATACAATCACTGAAGTGAATACATATGGTGGTATGATAGTACACGCGCTAGAGAAATCTGGCCACAAACATTTACACACCTAAACAAACAAAGACTACACAAGTGGAAACACTTACAGATTTACAGAAACAGTTTAAGAAAATTTCCAGCAAAATTACTTTGCGTATATAAATGAACGGCAGCCAGCAGGTCAAAGATAAGGCAAGCATGAGGCTGAATGGATCCAGAGAGAGAAGGAGAATAGTAAAAAGGTCTGCTGGTGTGCAAGTGCTATTAAATGTTCCTGCAGATGGACGGACGGGGCGTTTTCATATTGAGACATGGATACCCTCCTCTGTATTCTCTCGACTCCCACCCACACATTGACATGTGTTTCACATTTAAAGCGGAGATGTGCAAGTCAATGGCCAACCACTCAGTGTGACTGGCAGCTTAGTCTCCACAGCAGCAGAGACCAGTTGCAAAAATTGTATGTGTATGATATCTTGAAAGAAATATTAAAATAATATATATTTGAAAAACAACCTGAAGATAATGATAATGACCCATCAGAGTCCAAAATATAAAAACGTAATAAAAAATGCTACATATTAAGCTTGGCAGGTTATACTTAACCCCTACAGGTTTACATTCTTTCCAGTATACCATAACTCTTCAACCATTTACGCAATTAATGTAATTCCAGTGGATTCTGAAGTAGAGAAAAGCAGCCTTGCACTGATACACAACACCTTATAGTAGAAAAGTGCTTTTGCAATTGACAATAATCAGCTGGTTCTGTTGCAGAGACACTTTACACACCCATTATAGTTATCAACACCTTATGTTCGTAAAGTGTTGCAAAGTCGAGATAAAAAGCCAATTTTCTCCTTGTTAGAATCAGATGATGTACATTGATCGCTTACACTGTTGAGGAGTTGAGGCATGTCCAAGGGTGTGTGTTATTTAGGTGTCGCCACCTACGTCTCCGGTGCTAAAGCCCCTTTCAAATTATCTTTTAATTGATTTTAAAAGTGTTCCCAGTGGTATTTATTTAAAAATATGCAGTTTTTAGGGAAATACAGTCATTTTCTATTTCTCCAGAGCGGCAGAAAATCATCAGAAACTCAACACTGAGTTGTGGGTGGGACTGTTGGTGTCCAAGTCAGCCTCCGCTTATATCCCTTGATCGTTTAGTTTACACTCTCTCTCACTAGTTTACAGCCCCTCACAATCCCAAGCTAACATTAGCTGTGCAACAAAAATGGTGAGCAATACTGGACCTATCCAGCCGTACAGTTTGGAGCAAGACGCCAGCTCTGATGAAGAAAACATGGAGATATGAATGGATCTTTCTGATTGTGAGTGGATGGATAGGAGAGATAAGCTGTGAGACTTTGGCCTGCCCTTTGCAGTTTCTGCATCACAAATGAGTCTTTTTAAACTGCCTTTTTTATGTCTGCTCTTGATTCAGCATGATTTAAATGAGGAATTATTCAGAATGCAGTTTTAAGTTAAAATTCTTTAGTATACATTGTGCACCAGAAAATGCCACAGGAACATATAAAATCACCAAAAACACAATTTTCATTGGAGTGGGTCTTGAAAGGGTTTAACAACATCACAATGTTACAAAGCAGATCTGTGATAGATCCAGGAATAATCAGAACATTATTCATACGTGACAATACAATCTTTTCTTGATAATTGAAAGAATGTTTAAATCTTAAATGAATCATCTCAGTATGATGTGTACAAGAAGCTATTATACAATCTGTTATTGCTTTATGAAAACTAGCCTATTGTAAAAAAATTAATACAATAAAAAATAAAAAAGATTGAACAATGAGACTTGGTTTTAAGGAATAACATTTTTAAGCCACCATTTAGAGGACCTTTGAAGGGAGGGCCGCCTGTTCAAATGTGGAGTTTTAAACTTTTCTTGAGGGAGTTTTCTGTCAGGAACTGGTGACCCAATATGCAGGAGACCATGCTTGGTGACAGAAACTAACCATTTCATAAAATAACCCTCCCCAAAAAACAAAAACAAAAAAAACAATGGGAGCAACAAAAATGGTGACAAAGCAGTGCAGATGAACTGACCCTGACAAACTGCAAAACCAGACACTTATATAGACTGCGGGTAATTAACTAAAATGAAGACAGCTGTGGATCATGATTAACCTGAAACTGTTGCGACTGACAAAGGGCAACTCAGAACATGACCAAACATGGCATAAAAGCCAAACTAAACCACAGAACCCTCAGAGTTTCATTGATTTTGTGAAATACGAGATCATTCCTTCACTGTCCTTCAAGTACGCAGGCAGGCAAGTTTGCTGAATCAACAAAACAAAATTTAGGGAGTTGGAAAAAAAGCATGTGACTGCATCGCTTGTATCTTCTGGGGGAGTACTTGCTTTGTCACAACTCACAGATAAAAGCTTGATTTTAAAGACACAAACAACATACACTGTGTTTCTATTTTTATGAACTTTGTAGATCATGTGGTACATTTGGCTTTTTTGTGGCATAAGGTCAAAACACTTTTGAATGTGGTTTGAAGAAAAAAATTACCAGAGCCAGTCCATTTCACAAGTGTGAGGTCTCATATGTCCATGTATTTAGTTGTTTAACTTTGCAACAACAAAAAACATTTTTGCTATCACCTTTTTTAATCAACCAAATTATGGTGGATAATACTGTTAAATTTATAATTTTAAAGATACATTTCCAAAATCATTTTAGTTTGCTAAATTACTGAATTAATTTTTATTCATTTGGTGAAACAATGCTTTCCATTCGTGTTATGATCAGACAATACTAGCAACAATTATCAAGTGTATTTGGAAGTGGTTCCTTTACGACAGCAGTATGTGTTTCTGCATGCTACTAATTTGTTTGAACTGTTGCCTTGAAGATAGAAAAGGGCAAACTCTAATGTGCATCTGCATGTCAGTGCGGATTCACTGCTTTTTTGATCACGTTCAATGGAAATGCAAGGTCAGGGTGAGCGGATGAGGGGCAGACACACATGCAAACAAAAATACAGACACACTTAAAAGAGAGCAGCATAAAGGAGAGACAGCGTGAGGAAACACATGCCATTTTAAGTCAGCGACTCAGACGGTCAGCAATGTCCGTGAAAATAAACGTAATCACAGACTACATCAGATCGAAGAAAGGTTGCTGAAGACAAAGGAGCAGATGAGGTTCCTGGCAGATAAGGAGATGGGATGAGGGAGTGGGGGGCATTTTTTCTTTGCTTGGACTCATTTACCCAGCTGGAAAACCAAGAGACCCAGACAAGGCCCAGATGTCACCCACTGTACTACACACCCTCCCAATTCCCCAATTTCCTGTCTTTGCTGTTGTGATGTCACAAGCCAGCTGGGGATGTCACGTCCTCACCCGACTATCCCCTCCGCCTGTCCCCCTTCTCCCCTCTCCCATGATAGCTCAGACTCTGGCAGCCCACTGAGAATTGAGACAGTATTAGGCACTGAAAGTTGTCATCTACCCTCCCCCCACACATGCTGGAATGTGATTATCAACACAAACGTGGCCATTTGCAACTTAATTTAATTATAATTAAAATTATTCTGTGAAGTGGCCGTCGATAAAAATCAATCTCAATAAAGGTGGTACATTCAAATTAAATGCAAAACAAGTATACCAGCAAAAGAGAAGAAGCAGAAGTATCCAAGAAGTTCTTGTGTTCTAGTATAACTCATAGGACTGGGATTGTACAATATTTAATCAAGTGCACAAAAGATCTAAACTCACCACAGCTTGAAAGAAAATCTCATCATACCAGTTTTTCAGCATGTAAACCAAAGTAGGAAAGTGAACTGTGTTTGCTTTTTGTCACTTATTCATCCATATGAAACGTAAACCGCAGAATTTCAATCATCTTCAAACTTTTCTGATCTATGCATTAAAGTGCTTCCATAGATGTTGGAGTCATTTCTTTAGGATGAAGGAAACAACAGATTAATGTAAAAAAAAGTCTCCACTACATTTTTTAAATCTTGTTCTGTCAATTCCTTTCACTTTTCTACTTGATGCAGGTAATTTGTAATGTCTCCAAGTGAGCCCACAACAAAGACAGCATTTTACTACACAATGAGTTAAACAGAACATTGAAAAATGAAAGTAGTAATTATAGGAGTAATTAAGGAGTAATTATATAGTTTTTTATTTTTAATTTGTCAAAGCATTGTACCATCAATGCCTCACAGCAAGAAGGCCCACGGTTCAAGTCCCTGCTGGGGGACATGAAAAACACAACATCAATGGGGGACCTTTCTGTGTGGAGTTTGCATGTTCTCCCCGTGCATGCATGGGTTTTCCCTGGGATCTCCGGCTTCCTCCCACGGTCCAAAAACATGCTTCATAGGTCAATTGGTAACTCTAAATTTTCCATAGGTGTGAGTGTGAGAGTGAATGGGTGTGTGATTGTGGACATTCTATTCCTGCGACAGACTAGGGACCTGTCCAGGACATCCCCCGCCTTCGCCCACAAGTGGCCGGGATAGGCTCTGGCAGCCCCGTGACCCCGAAAGGGAAAAGCGGAATAGAAAATCAATGAATGAATGAACATTGTACCATTAATAAATTATGTGGTCACAAATTAAATCACTGTTAGTTGTTATAAAAATATTTGGAGCTGAGATCAACAAATTAAAGTCCAAATCTAAAAAGCTTTAGATAATCAGCCAAAGATAACAGTAGTTTCTCTTTTTACCCAAATCACTTACCGTAAATGTTTTGCAGTTGCAATAAAATACAAAGACTCAAGTGAGTCTCTGTAAATATCATCTAAATGTAGACAGGCACAGAATGGAAGTAAATAAAATGTAAAAATGCAAAGGTTAAAATAGGTGCTTAGTGCCAGTGTTTCATGTGCTATATTGTGTTATACTAATTCAAAGTTGATATATCAAAAAAAGACTGGAGAGTGGCATAAAAGATTGTCCAAATTGACTTTTAGTCTTTGATGTGCACCAAAACAATTTAGTAAAATGTGTTAATAAACCCACCAAAACACTTTAATAAAATGAAATACCACTCATTTGATACATCATCGGTTTTTCACACACTATCAGTAAAAGGTCATTTAGAGCACATATACTGTAAAGAGTATGTTTGCTTCACTTAATTTTCACAAAATTTCTTCACCCAAGCTCGGGTCCTCTACCTAGACCTGGGAGCTTGAGGGTTCTGCGCAGTATCTTAGCTGTTCCTAGCACTGCGCTTTTCTGGATTGAGATGTCTGAGGTCTTTCCAGGTATCTGTTGTAGCCACTCCTCCAGCTTGGGGGTTACTGCCCCGAAGCTCCAATTACCACAGGCACCACTGTCACCTTCACTTTCCATACTTCTTTCTCCAGTTCTTCTTTGAGTCCCTGGTATTTCTCCAGTTTCTCATGTTCCTTTTTTCCTGATGTTCCCATCGCTCGGCACGGCCACATCCACCACAACAGCTTTCCTCTGTTCTCTATCCAGTACTACAATGTCTGGTTGGTTCGCCATTACCATTCTATCAGTCTGGATCTGGAAGTCCCACAGGATCTTTGCCCTTTCATTCTCTACCACCTTCTGAGGTGTTTCCCATTTTGATTTTGGGGTTTCCAGTTCATATTCTGCACACATGTTCCTGTATATTATTCCAGCCACTTGGTTGTGGCGCTTCCTGTATGCTTTACCTGCCAGCATCCTACACCCTGCAGTTATGTGCTGGATTGTTTCAGGCACCTCTTTCCACAGTCTATACCTTGGGTCTTGTCTTGTCTGGTTTGGTAGATCTGGGTCTCATTTTCCCTCCTTTGTTGCTGACCCTTTTTGACCAGTGTACCCATCTTCTGATGGCTACTTCCAGCAGGATGAAGTGCCATGTCATAAAGCTGGAATCATCTAGAGAGGATATCGTGAACACCACAATGAGTTTACTGGACTGACATGACCTCCACAGTCACCAGATCTCAGTCCAATAGAGCACCCTTTAGGATGTGGTGGAACGCGAGATTGGCATCATGGATTTACACCTGATAAATCTGCAGCAACTGTGTGATGCTGTCATGTCAATATGGACCAAACTCTCTGAGGAATGTTTTCAGTACCTTGTAAAATCTTTGCCAAAAAGCACAAAAGGGTCCAAACCAGTACTAGGAAGGCGCACCAAATAAAGTGGCTGGTGAGTGTGTGTATATATATATATATATATATATGTATGTATGTATATATATATATATATATATATATATATATATATATATATATATATATATATATATATATATATATATATATATATATATATATAATAACATGTGTACTAATTATTGAAAATTATAAGTTGTAGTTAGGTTAGTTTAGAGAAGCTTAAAGTGTGTCCCCAGTTCTCCCAATACTACTGTGTGTTGTGTGTGTGTAGGTGCACAAGTGAGGGATAGTCCATGACCCCCACCCACACATGCACATACAGTGGGTTACGTGCAGACCAACAGCCCCCCCACCCCCACCCCCACCCACAGAAACTGTACACCATAATCTTCCTCTTCACTGCCCTGAACCCACCCTGTCCCCTGCTGGCCACTGTCCTTAACTAAACAGATCACACACAAGGATGCACACACACACACACATTGCACAGCTAAATAACACAGTCACACCAACTCACACACACACTACAAAAACATTCTCTGAACTTTAATATCGTATAATGTTTCAGTGATGCACATGTGTATGTGTGTGGGTGGGTGACATGCAGACCCACACAGACGCTCGCACACTGGTTCTACTGAAAACACATACATCCTTTTACTTTCTTTGATGGATGAGGAAATGCTCATACAAACAAATAAACAGACCCTCTATTCGAAGCCAGAGCTTTCGTTGAGTTGTTCACGACCTGATGTATCCAGTCACTCCGCCCCCCATCTTCTCCTCTTTTTCTCTTCAACTCAGGCCCTACCTGATTGTCTGCTTGTTTTCCCTGGTGGCTCCCAGCTTCCGTTCCCAGGCTGAGAGGTGGGAGGTGGAAGCATAGCCTACGACACATGACACATACTTTCCACCTCTAAAGGCTGAGGATTCTGATGGTGCGTTCTGTCCATTCGGCCTCTAGAGAAGCTATGTCATTCTTGCTTTTTAGCACTAAAGTCCTCACTGACTTAAGTCTGGATTAGAAAGAGCAAAGGGATGAAATTGATGCATTTACTATGCATTTATGCAGAGGGCTTGGGATCCCTCCACCGCGAGTGTTAGCCCTTAAAAAACTATTTCGGACAACCCAACCCCTCCAAATGCCTATGCAATTGTAGGGGTAGGGAGAAGCTACAGGGGTAGCAGAAGAATCCAGATTCGACCATAGTGTCTTAAAAAAACAAAAGCAATTTAAAGTTCTTTTCAGAGATCCAAAAACTTTGAAAACAAACAAAAAACGTACAAAAAAAGTAAAATGTAATTAAATGCTATGAAATTATAATAAATGCATAAAGAAATAGAAAGACTACAGTATAAGTCGGGATAAAGATTCAGTTGGAGAACATTTGAGGTCATCAGGAAGCTGGTTTCATCAATTCGCTCCAGTTGCTAAAAGCAGTTTTACCTTTACTGGTTCTGGGTCATTGTTCTACCAACTAATTTCCTCCAGTAGATTTTTAAAGGACCTGATGGGTTTGTGTACCCTTGTCATCGAACTAGTGGCAGCATTTTAAAACCAATTCTAAATGTCAGTGGTAAGCATTTAAAAGACCCGAGAACAGGTTTAGATGTGATCAGTTTTCCTAGAGGTTAGGTGTTGTTTCACATTTGTCTAAAACAATGGACTATCCGAATCAGCAAAGCTAGGTGCATGACAAACCAGGCAATTTAAACAACAACTGTCAAAGTATTTCCAGCCTGCAAAAGAGAAAAGGTTTGAATTAGCTTCTCTAAACAATTTTTGGACATGACATTTGAGTGTCATTATTTGTCTGAGATTATATAAAATGAATTTACATGTGGCCCTGATGTGAGGGCTTAAACTCAGGATGGAGTTTTTATGTTACCTAGATTTCTAAATAGACTTTTAGTCTTAATTCTTCTAAGAATAATGTTTTACAGTTATATTCACCATTTCTTTCTTGTTTCCATTACAATTACTTCTGTCTTGGCATTTTTAATCGAAGGAAGCTACAAAAACCATAGTGTCATCTGCATAGTCGGTATATGAAACATTTTTAGTGTGCATGATCTGACCTACAAGGACCATAAACATGTCGATCAGTAAAGGTCTAAGAATTGAGCCCTGAGGCACTCTGTACATTCTAAAAATCTATTTGATTTATGATATCACCAATGATGACCAAACAACATACCACTGCCTTTAACATATTTGACCCCACTATGAAGAGTATCTGATGACTTCAGCCATTTTTTTGGTATCCCATGAAGTAGTTGAGATATGCTTTATAAAAAATGAGTGTTGTAGGCATAACTATGACATTATTAATGAGCTTGATTTGACTCAGAAAGAGAATGTATATCCTGAACAGATAAAGTTTGACAATCAAATTTCAAGTGACCCTGCATGAGCAGAAGACCTACCAAGCTAATCACAAAGTGTCATTTGCTAACCTTAACCAACTAAGGTTAAAGTGAAATCAGACTATGCTTTTCAGAAAACAAAACAAAGCAAAAAAACAAAGTCCAAACTGAATTTTACCCCTCAAACATATACTACAAGAATCTCATGTTTGATTTATTATATTTTATGTGAAACAAGTGCTCTGGTAGTCCACTCAGATCACATAATGGTAATTTAGTACTTACTTCCTCATTTAACAAGCTTTTATATAGGCCCAGCAGTCATGCACACAGAACTGCAAAGAATACCACTGAAGCTCAAAGCCAGCTGTTCAAGCAAATAAAAAGACAAGTGGGTTCGCATTGTTATTTAGATTTCCCAGTCATGCACTTTTTAAGGTTAACTTCTTTCTGCAAAACAGGACCACTGTTATAACCTCAGTTTAAACATTAAAACACTCAGTAACAATAAAGTGTACTGATTGTAAATGAATACAATCTTAGAGGAAAATGAATGAGCAACATTTTAGTTTCCCTGTTTGGTGTTTAAGAGCAAGAACATGTGAGCCAAGATAATGTAATTTCAGAAAAAAATCATTGTCATGATCTGATAAAAGGCTCAGTACCATTTCTCGCAAGTGATAAAAATGACACTTCCGCTATGAAACATTTGCACTTACACAAAATTGCCCAACAGTTGATATGGTAAGTGGGCTGGGTGATATGCGGTCATACAGCAAACCATAGGGTGAGGGAAAGATGTAAAAACCCAAGAAGTGCCTGTTCTTATCAACTTCTTACAGATTTTAGTCACATGAGCTGTGCATGTATGTTTTATCACAAAAACCAGCCAAAATACAGACCCGATCTTTAGGATTACAACTTAATTTTGAATATTTGTTAGGTTAACTCAGTAAAGGTCTGTCTAAGTTAAAAGTTTGCAAAAAAAAGTAAATCAAGTATGCAGAAAAGCAATTTTTTTTCTTTAACTTGTCCTATCCAACAGCTGAGCAAACAGATGAGAGTTGAGGGCCTCTTGTGTTGGACATATTTACTGTTACAACAAGAGGTTGTAAATCTTCTGATACACAAAGTGTATATTTGAATAAAACCCTTTTGTAATTTAGCCAAAACTTCATTTATATTAATTATATTTGTAACCTTTTTTGTTGGACCGGACAGAATAGAAGAGGTGAAAAGGAGAGAGTGGGATGTTGGTGGTGGGGTGTGTGTTGGTGGTATAGGAGGATGATTATATAAGTGGGGTAGGGGTTAAAATCACAAAGCATAATAAAGCAACAAGTTGCTTATATAATCATTACTGTCAGGTTTAGATGTATAATAAATCTAAAAAGGGGCGGGGCCTGTCCACACACTCAAATGTTACAAACAATCCATGTTGGCTCCAAAACTGCTCACATTCAAACATGCCAACATGGACATAATACAACTACCATTCGTGCACGCATACTTATGCATTCAGACTAGCAAGTGAAACATTTAATTCAGTCACGCAAACCACTTAGGCAAAGGTGAGATAGTACCTGTGCTCAAGTGAGTGTTTCTGTTCTTCTGGGGAGGATGAAGGAATGTAAAAAGAAGGAGGGAGAGTGCCCAGTCATCCTTACACCAAGGCCCCTGCCGAAGCAGCAGTGGCAGCCAGGACCCTCCCAACACCACTGTGATATAGCAAATAGCAAAAAAACGCTTGCCCGACAAAGACATCCGCCACCCAGGCCAGGGCCAGCAAGATCGTCATAGGGGCCTCCAATGCCAGAGAGCAGGGAGCCACAGTGGGACAGAGAATGCATGGTCCACCCTGACCAGAAGAATAGCCCCCCACCGCACCCTGAGGGCCCAACACGGGGCGCTGACCTAGGAGAGCACCCCTAGCCCCAGACGGGCAACCACCACCACCCAGGAGTTCTGAGCATAAGCCCACAGAGTTTGTTTAGGATTTTCCATGAATGGGAAAAATACATTTCCATTAGGCTTTGTTCTGACCTCCAAATTACATGCATGAAATCCCTTTTTTATTATTTTATTTAGAATATAATGTCTTATGTCAGGTTTATATGAAAAACATCCACACATTTCACAACAATCTGAGTTGATCTAAACCAGTGGTTCCCAAACTGGGGGGCGCGCCCCCTAGGGGGGGCGCGGAGGTATTGCAGGGGGGGCGCGGTGGAGTTTTTTTTTTCATACTTTATTGACAAACAACATAATACAATAACAATGTGAATTTCTCAGGGGAAATTGAAATGTGTACATATTGCAGACAAATATAAGAAATAAAAGAAAAAGTATGTAAATATATACACATACATATACAACATAAGAGAAAAAGAATTTTTACTTCAAAAATCTTTGGGGTTTAATAAATTTTAAAACTTTCAAAAATTAAATTAGTCCGAATAGCTTTTTGGTTTTGCTGATGTTTGATAATGGTACATTACTGATTGATTTCACTCAAAAACTGCTGGAATTTAGTTTTGGAGTTTGACCATTTGGCTTTATGAATATGGAATTTTGCCAATAATAAAAACAATTGTGTAATGAAGATACAATCTTTGTCTACTTTGACATTAAGGTAACCCAGAATAATGTATTTTTTCTAAAAATGTAACAGTTTGTTTAGTTATATTTCCAATATAGTTTCCCACTTCAATCCAAACCTTATTTGTATGTCTGCAGTCCACAAACAGATGATTAATAGTTTCCTCCTGAGTTCCACAGAATGAACAAAACAGGTCCATGTCCAACAAATCTACTCAAATTTTGGTAGGATATATACAATGCAATATTTTGAAGGACACCTCTTTTATTTTGTTATTTAGACAGTATTTATTACTAATAGTCCAAGCATAAGTCCATTTAATGTCCACAAATTTGGATTCCCAGTAAAACCTCCCAGCAGGTAAGGTTGAGGTATGTAAAAGATTTCTTATTTGTTTATTGGAAACTGAATGAACACAAATATCCAAATTGTCCCAACAAATTGTCTGGGTTCTTAATTGACTTGTGTTATAAATCCCTTTAAACAGTTGAAGTAGACTGGTTGGAACGGCATCTAACACTATTGCATACTCTCTGGGTGAAGCAGGAATACCGAATTTTAAAAGAAATTCTTCATACATCAGAAGATGTCCATGAGAATTGAAAAGTTGTCTGATTAAAACAATATCATTATCATACCACCTAGGAAAAAAAAGTGATTTATTTTTGTATTGTACATTACTGTTATTCCAAATAAAACAAGTTGTTGGAGAAAAATATTGTTTATAAACGAGTTTCCAGGCCAGCAGGGCTTGTTTGTAAAAGTTTGAAAGTTTTGTGGGTAATTTTTCAATTTTACAATTACATTTTAGCAAGACTTTAATGCCTCCCAGTGTGTCAAATATATATTTGGGAAATGCATTCCAGGTATTGTCTTCCCCTTTCAATAAATTACTTAACCACTTTATTTTAAAAGAGTTGTTTAAAGTTTTAAAGGTTAATACATCCATGCCCCCATGTTTTCTGGTGTTGCACAAAACAAATTTTGCTTAAGTAATGACATTTTTTCCTCCAAATAAAATCAAATAATGTTTTGTTTAATAGGTTACAGATGTGTTTTGGAATTTCTAAAGACAGAGACACATAGACAGATCTAGAGATTCCTTCAGCTTTAGATAACATAATTCTACAGTTCAGAGAAAGATTTCTCATTAACCGCATGTTATAAGGCGCGGTGGAGTTTAGAAACAAAGGATTGTATGTTTGTGTCAGTGTGGGGGGGCTCGAAAATATTGTAATTTTCAGAAAGGGGGGCCCTGCAGAAAAAGTTTGGGAACCACTGATCTAAACAATGTTTTTTCATCTATTATTTTCTCTTAATAAACAAGTGTTATTAAGGATTGAAAATGAACATATTATTCATTCATTTTCTTGACCGTTTTTTCCCTTTCTGGGTCACGGCGCTGCCGGAGCCTATCCCGGCCACTTGTGAGCGAAGGCAGGGGGACAACGTGGACAGGTCGCTAGTCTGTCGCAGGGTAGAATCTCAACAATCACACAGCCATTCACTCTCACACTCACACCTATGGACAATTTAGAATTGCCAATTAACCTATGAAGCATGAGCATATTATTGCTATGAAATTTCTCTCGTAATAAAAAAATATTCAACAAGTAAAACATAACTAAACTCTCATATTTACTTTTTACAGATTAAGTTTTACACACACAAAAAATCTGGCACTAATACACTGAAGAAGCATGGTGGAGTCGGTTATCAAAATAAACATGCATTTTGTGGTACAAACACCAAGTTTGGGATGGATCTACCTTATTATTGAGACAGGGGAAAATAGACATGTCTTATATTTTTAACAATTGAGTGGATGGCCCTCATCTTTACAAATGGCCGTTTTGGATTTTTCTCGTGGCAAATGTGCTTTTCTGAAAGAAGGGATCTTAAAGTACATCCATGCCAAGTTTGGTGCTTGTACCACAAAATGCACGACTTGTTTCAAATATCAACCTTACCGGCTCCTCTAGCATGTGGGGACCTCAGAAAAGCAACTTCAACAAAAAGATGGTGGGTGCAGCCAAGTGGGATAAGTAACCTTTGAGCTTAATGGTTGGTCAGGGGTTCAAATCCAAAGTTAGACAGTTGTTGTGTCTTTGGGTAGCAATTTTTTATTTTTAAATTATGCTATAAAGGGCTTTTATCCAAATGAGGAAAAAAAATAAATTCTTATTTGAACAATGCACTGTTATTTGACAAAGATTATTTTGGAAGTAAACATGGTCATTTTTTTGCCATTAACTTTAGCAGTTTATGGTAATATGAATTAACAGTTATTGGGAACATGTTATATCTAAAATCACTGTTCCTTCTCATCAAAGAACAGCCTCTTTTACTGCTTGTCTGAGCAGACGTAACAATAGGTGTGGTCACACAGAACCAGTCTGACCTGACTTGATGTCCAGATATAGCCAGCAGGTTTTATGCATGTTTAGTGGGCAAAGTATCAAACATGCAGCTGATTCTAGAAATCTCTAAAAAATAAAAAGAAACGTGCATTTATTAGACGATTCTCTAAAAAAAAAAACCCGGAAAGAGATCATAAAGAAATATTTACACATATTAGTTCACCCTGACAGTATTTTCAGAGGGCATAAGTGGGTGGTGTAATCCGGGTTGAATTGCATGTTAAATTTACTTGCTGGATGTCCATATACCTAAGACAGTGTCCTCTGTGTACCCTCCACACAGAACAGGAAGCTGCCAGCCTTTCTGAGATTAGGCCTGTTTCCTCTCTCCACAGTGCACTCCCAGTGACCTCGTGGCCCTGTGACCCCACGGCCTTCCTCCCCTAGTACTTATGGCATACACGCCATCAGCCAGGGGAGCGTGCCAGCAGGCATGTGACTCACACACATGCACAAGTGCACAAACCCCCTAAATCACTCCTCAGAAAATAATACTTGAGCTCAATTCAAAAACAATATGGTCTCTTTTGGCACAGATGTGGATTTCTGAAGTGTTCAGCAGACACAACACAGTCACACATGTCAATACTGTATCCATACACAGCACCACTCCAGCTCGCCCCCACCATGTCTCCCCTCCATCTCTAACAAATTGTGGCAGTAATTTTCCCCCTCTTGCTAAGTTTTACGAGCCATAATGCAAAGCACCTGTAGCCACCGAGGGGCCAGATGAGGGCTGCATGAGTCTGTCTGTGGCACAGGCTGAGCCAGGATGGTATGCTCGAGTACACTTGTCAATTTTACCAGTCAGAGATCAATATTTCTTGAGTATTTCCTTGTTTGATAAGCGAATTATTAAATAAAGTATGTTTATTTGAATAAACCCCAATAAAGCTTAGTGTAAAAAACAGCTCTTGGAGATAAAAGTGAGGAACTGGTGAACTGATAACACTTTTTTTAGTGCGGCAGAATTGGGCAATGAGGAAACTTCTGATATTGTGTGATAATACCTTTATCAGCAGGCTGACATCTGACCAAAGCGCAGGATGCTGCACTTCATGGTGGACCCACTGCATGGTGCATGACGCCACATGTCAAAATTCAGGGCAGAACTGACACTTTCCAAAGTTAACAGAACTTGCAGTTAAACTGGGGTAAAGATTCCTCTCATCTGACTATATGTGTGTACAGATGTGAGTTCATATGTAACGCCCGGGCATTCAGCTTGCTGTAAAAACAAAGAGCCATTAGTCATGCACATGCCTATAACCTGCTGTTCAGTGAGGTTTCAGGTCAGCTGCTTTTTATTATCTCATGGAGAGCAACTTAAAGCTTGTTAACTCTGACCAAGTCTCTAAGTTTGGAAACAAACACGTATGCAATTGATGCCCCACTGGTCTGAGCAACCAAGGGAAAAGCTTTGAATGAGGGCTGCGTCCATTTCGCCCTATTATTTTAATTCAGCCCTATAAAAGTCTTATACATGTGGTTAGTTAACACATCTTTAATTTTCACTTTATGCACATTTACTCCTATTCAGTTTAGCAAATTAGGGCACGGTTAATCGACTCAATTGTGGTAGGGTATGTAATTTCTTAAGAAGGCTGTCACCACAATTACACTATAAACAATGTTGAACACAGCTCCTAACCCAAGTGCAGGGCTTGCTTTTACTGGAGAAATGGAGAAGTTATGTTTATTTTTATGTAGTGTGTTCATTCTCGAATCATTTACATGCTTCCTTTTTATCTGAAAATAATGCCACAGTCCAACAGTCTGTCAGTGTGAGTAAAAGTCAAACATGCTACAGTTTTGAAATTGCATCAAGAACAAAGACAAAGAGAGAATGAAAAGGGTGCAAAATGAAGTATGAGCCTCTAAAATATAAAAATAGCATTTTTACCATGTACTGTGATTTTAATTATACTAAATGTAACTTTTGCTATTGAAAATGAAAAAAATTAACACATCAAATAGGACACATTTTGCCAGTTAGACAGTTTTTCCATTTCCTGCAGCATTTCCTTAAAGGCAATGCTTATTGTTAGTCACTGGCAACTTGAATTCATAAGAGTAAAATGAAACATTAATGTGTTTGTAAAATGTTCATATTTATTAGGGTTTATACTTCAGCAAAGGGTTTCATCATATTTGGCATTTAAAAAGAAGTACTGCATGTGTCCAAGCTGCATTGAAATCCAGGGCACTAGTTAGTCCAGCACTATTTCATTTTTCTTTTCTTTTCTTTTATTTATTTTTTTTTTTCATTTCATGAAAATTATTGATTGTCCAATACGTTTACATGTTTGTTGTACAATATTGAAAATTTTCATGATTGGTATATATAGCCTATATATAGTCTATTGGGGATTAATTAGCGGGGAGTGAATTTGGTCCTAGATTTTTTAAACTAGCCTTTCTTCTTTTTACTGTACACTAACAACTAGTGTATAAACTAGTTTATATTTGTAGCTACAAAAAAAGACAATTAAAATGTATACAATTTATTTATAACAATTTAATGATATTGTTTAACAGCACAAAGGTTCTTTGCGAAATGGCTGGACAGGAAACTGAAAATCCTAAAACCAACATCTGATAACTTTGAACTTGATATTTACGAAGACAGTTAAGGTTGTAACTGTTGGCTGTAATGGCATTCTTTTTTTAAAGACCCACTCCAAAAATATACATTCCAACGTAAACACACACACATGCGCACACACACCCTCACAAACACAAACACACTCATTCCGCAAGGAAAGTGGGACCTTGGACCATCCTTTCCCCTACCCCATCCCTGGTAGGGGGTTCTGGGCCCTTGGGAACGGCCGTGTCCCCTGAGTGCTGGTTTCCTGGGCCCAGCGGTCCTCTCTCCACGCAGGGAGAGGGATCCCTGAGCTTTCTGGCAAGGCCAGAAGCCGGGGATCACATCACACCTGAGCCGGGGGTGTATGTGTCCCTGTGGGGTGGGTTCTGGTCTTTGCCCCTGGGTGCTGGGCCTCGCCAAATTTCCAACTGTGGCCGAGCCTGGTTGGGCTATGTCTACAACACCCTCCTGGGCGGGGGCGGCTGGCCCCTGCCTTGCTCCTTCCTGGACCAACCGTGGGCCATGTGGGTGGCTGCCTGGGGTGCGGAGCGGGTCTCCCTTGGGGGGTCCTGGCTCGTACCTGGGGTTGGGGCGGGGGGATGCCCAGAACTCCTGGGTGGTGATGAGGTGCTCGTCTGGGGCTGTGGGCACCCCTCCTGGCGCGGCGGGGGGGGCTGCTCTCCTGGTTGGGCTGTGGCAGCACTTTCCTTCCCCCCATGCCCTGCTCTCTGGCTCTGGGGGCCTCGCGGCGGTCCTGCTGGCCCTGGCCTGGGTGGTGGATGTGATTGCCCGGGGGGGCGGTTGTTCTCTACCTGCTGCCGTGTGGCACTGGGGGATTCTGGCTGCCGCTGCTGCTGCGGCGGGGGTCTTGGTGTGGGGATGGCTGGTCACTCCCCCTACTTCTTTTCACATTCCACCATCCATTTTAAAAGCCTGTGCAAAGGTGAGCTAACACCTGTGCTCACCTGAGCACAGGTGTTAGCTCACCTTTGCACTAATAGTTTGCATGATTGAATGAAATATAATTTCACACTAGTTGGTTTGAAGGTATAAGTATGCATGTGTGAACATTATCTGTATTGTGTACATGTTGACATTGGGACATTTTTGCAGCTAACAGGTGTTTTTATAACATTTGAGTGTGTGTGTGTGGACAGGCCCCGCCCCTTTGAGATTTGTATTACTTCTGAACCTCACCGTATTGATAAACATCCAGTAACTTATTGCTTTATGCCACTTTATGGTCTTAACCCCCCTCATATAATCACCCTCCTTTCCCCCCCCTCTCTCTAACTTTCCTCTCTCTTCTTCCCTCCTTTCCTTTTCCGTCCGGTCCAACACCAAAGATTCTCAAATATGATTCAAATGAAAAAAAGTCTGGCCTCGATTACAAAAGGGGTTTATTCAGACATACCTCTGGTTTGTCAGAAGATTCATAACCCCTGTTGTTAAAATAAAATATGTCCAACACAAGAGGCCTTCAGCTCTCATCTGTCTGCCCAGCTGTTGGACAGGACAAGTTAAAAAAAAAAAGACCCACTCCAATGAAAATTATGCTTTTTGTGTTTATAACATTCTTGTGGCATTTTTCTCATAATAGAGGACTTGTATAAAGAAAATGATGCTTAAAACTGCATTTTTGAGTATTTAATTGTGAATTAGAAGTTGATAAAAAATTTCTGTTAGAAAGATTCTTAACAGTGATATAGAAGCTATGGTGGCAAGCCACAAGCTTTCCATTCTGATGCATCCACTTACAGACAAATAGATCCACGTAAGTCTTTGCTTTCTTCATCTGAGTTGGCATCTGGCTCAAATCTGTACAGCTGTATAGCTTCAATTTTGTTTGACATTTTTGCACCGATAGTGTCCTGTTGGTGGTATGAGGGGCTATAAGCTAGCAGGAGAGCATAAAAACAGGTCGACAACAGTCCCACCTGCAACTCAGAGGCGAATTTCTGATGATGCTCTAAAGGAACTATGTCATAGGAAATAATATAGACTTTTTGATTTTGGCTAAAAATGGCATAATCGTAAGAAAAAGAACCACTGGGAACACTTTAAAAATAGATTCAATGGAATGGATCTTTAAATAAGTTTGTCGGTGTGTTCTAATCTCCTAACTGTTGAGAGACAACCACCAACCACAACAGTTTAGCTCAAACGTGCAAATAAAATGAAAAAAAAAATAAAAAATGACGGACTTTTTTTTGTAAACTGGATTTGGTTGGCACTACTGCTTCATAACATTACAGACCTGAATATTTTGGTTTCTTCCCTTGATCCCAAGGCATGTAAGATATGTATTTTAAATCAATGACGAATGAGTTGGTTATCCATCTCTCTGTCAGTTGAGGATCACTTCAATTATGCTTTTATTAAAGCATTTGTCATTTAGACTTTCCCTTTCTTGACTTTATCTCTTCTAATGGTTTTCTGCTGTAGGGGTTGCAGGTTCACGTACCCACCAGCATTTTTCCTTCCCACACCTGGTCCTCACCTCTGGTCTGTGGTTTTTCTGGCCCCCAGTAACTGACATCTTGAATTGTACTAATCAGAGACTAGTTTTGATCCAGGTCCAGTTCCTTGCATGAGAAACAAGTTCAGTCGATTAATATGACGCTGCAGGGCAATGCAGCTTATTTGAAATGGAAATCAGTATGGGTTCATTTTCTTTTTGCCACCACCAAGAGTCACAATGGTAAATCCCCTCATTTACTGGCGTGAATCAATTCCAAATGAACTTATTAGTTGTTTTTTTCCTCTCCACCCACTTTCCTCTGTGGATAGATGCCACCTGTAATGCTCAACCAGATGTGTGGGGCTGCAGAAAATATGCTGGAGTGCTGTTTGAGAGTAAACGGGCTCAGCAGAAACACTTAAAGCTTTTGATAAACATCATTATGTAAAGATGAGATGTTGAAATACAGCACGATCTGCTCAGACAGAGCAGAGACCCTGAGGCCTGTGTGTGCAAGTGTGCATGTGTGAGGGTGTGTATATATTAGTATAATGATGGTTGTCCCCGCATTGCCTCTTTTTCTCTTCATCTGCGGCACTGACGATCTGTTTTATCACCTTCACCACTTCGGCTGACAGTAATATGTGCCCACCCATGTAGACGACTCTGCGTTGACTCTGTGAATGTCTTTTGCACTGAGTCACACACGAGGGGTGTGTGTATGTGCCAGCCAGCAGGTTGGAACAATATTCAAAATAACTTGGCGGACTTACAAAGTCTTCTCAGGCGTTAAGATCTCCTTTGTGACTTAGCAAAGTGCAGGGTCTGAGCAGACAGAACCAAACTCCATAAGCCAATGCCAACTGGAGAAAATAATTGCCTACAGATGGATACTGTGAAGACACACAAAACTAAACACAACCAACTTTATTAGCAATACTAAACTTATAATTAGTAGTGATTTTATTTACTGTAGTGTGATTTCTTGAAACCACACACTTTCAATGCAAATATTGACTTTTAAAACTGAGGTTTTGGTTGAATTTTACTCAACAACCATTTGTAATTTCTGACTATACATTTCTTAATGTGTCAATCAAAGGTGTTGAGCTGCTGTCAGACCAAAGTAAATCCCTCTGTAGCCTTTTGCTCTCTTTGGAGGAGAAACCTAGCTTATACACTTATAGATTAGGGCATTGTTCAAAAGTATTTTCACTAACAAAAGCAAAATACAAAAAAAAAAAAAAGATTTGCATAAGGTGCAAAGAAAAACTGAAAGAAAAAAATTGTTCAAAACTGTTGGAGCTTGATGTTTGAAAGAGAATCTGAGAGATTTAATGACTGCAGACAAGAGTGCATGGTGCAGTAGGAGGTCAAGGTCTGAATCCCAGCTGAACCTTTCTGTGGAACTTGAATATTCTCTATTTGCATGTATGGTTTTTCTGTGAACACACAGGCTTCCGCCCTTTAATCCAAATGCATTACAGGTTGATTGGTGAATTTAGTTCTTAGAAGCAAATGTGTGTGGTCTTTTGTGTCCGTGACCCAAAATTCTCGCTTAAACTGTTCCAAAATATTTAAAACCTCGGAAACCTCGTATTTCAGCTCATCGCTGTGAACGATAACTGTGAAAATTATTGGTCAATTACTAATCAAAATTTCTATTTTAGACAAATACAATACAAACAGTACAAACCCCCTCCTCCTTCCCTTCTTTGTACTTATCAATAACCTATTCATAACGTATTTAAACAAAACGAATTAACATTCTCAGCTGCTAATTTGAATACACTGTGCAAACAAGTGATTGGGGAGTGTACACCTGTTTTGGTGCCACACAAAAATGTATTGGCACATACTTGGTTTGTTAAACAGTATGACAACTCCAGTTGCACACTTAGCACAAGCAGCCAAGAAGATGACTCTTTCAAGTTTATATGTGGTCACACGGTACATGTAGGACCATGTTTGCAGGATGTTTGAGAAGCAGCACTGTAGACAGACATGGACCCTAAAAAAATCCTTCCAAGATTTCAAAATAAAATGCTCCCTGTAAAATCTGAAACTTTTAATGGGAATATTTACACATTTTAGAGGAACATTTAGCATGACCCCCCCCCAAAAAAAATCATCAAGAAATACATGTTTTATTTGAAGATGCACAGAAAGCTGCCATCCATTCACTCTAGCAAAGCTACCTTGTGGAATATGGAGTGTTACTGAGACGCAGACAGCTACTGCACATCTGAACACAGTTTTTCAAGCCAACTTTACTGCAGCCATTGTTACAGATGCTCATTCTGGCAGTTGAGGACCAGGGCATTCTTTCCAGAGGGTCAATGCCTTTTGCATACTACCTCTGAACACATAAATGATGCACAACAGAACTGTAGCACTAGTTTCACAAATACAAAGTAAGCCTTGCAAATGCCAAAAAGCCAGAAGAATAGGCTCTTTCCATTCTCAACTCTGAGAGGGAGAGGCAGGCGTTTTAAACTTTGGAGTGCTCTAGTTTGATAAGATTATGCAGTAATGTCAGAATAAAACAACAAAGACTGTTGTGTTGGATAAAAGCCATTTAATATGGAGAAACAATAAACACAACCAATAACCTTGGAGATCACAGCTACATAATCTATTCAATTCACATAGTTGTAGCATGTAGGACACGGGTGTCCAAACCTTTTGCAAAGACGACCAAATTTGGTGGAGTGAAAATGTGTGAGGGCCAACCATTTGGCCAGAAAGACACCTAAATAGTACAAATCATCCTTTTGGCTCTTAAGGCTCTGTGGGTCAAAGTTGTTGCCACAGGTTCACAATGGCTTATTTTATGCAAAAATATAAAATCACAAGAAAAAAAAGTTTTATGAATTTAGTACACAAAATTCTGAAAAGCAAATATTTCCTTAATTCCTAATAAAATATTTGCATTACAGCAAAAACTCTGTATCTGTATCTGTTCCGGCTTTGAAAAAAGGTAAAAAGGGAAAAAAAGGTTTTGTCATCTATAACTGTCTTAGTAATGTGTGTCTTCCAATTTTTATTTTAAAAATGGGACCGTTTGACTTCCACTTTTGGTGAGATACGACATGGGACACACATGATCCACAAGCAGGAGGTGCATTGAGGTAGTGAGTTGGGTGTTTGGGGCTGGTGACAGGAGTAACCTGTTATGTCTCTGGAGGCAGTATTTGAAGTTGTTCTGGAGTCAAATAAATTCCTAGGAGGGTAGTCTACCCAGCCAGATATTAGACCTTGGAGATCCGCGCACAGTGTGACCCTAGGTTTTGATGGATGGAGGACCAAATTAAATAGAAGTGGAGAGTTTGAAGTGAAAATTTATGGAACTTTAATTTTTTAAAGCTTTTTCTGGTCGTTTTTGGCAAGGGGAGCAAACAGATTTTTTTTTTTTTACTTTTTTTCTTTTTACAAACACTTTTAAAATTTAAATGTTTTATTGAGAAAGGAAGAGGAAAAAAAAGACAGGAAGAAAAAGGGAGGGGTGGTGGCAGGGGGGTTAAAACATGATGCAAACCATTTGGAGAAGGGAACAGAGGTTTGCCAGCACAGCCTGCTCTGTTTAAACTAGAGAGGAAGTGACCGTATATACAGCATGCCAGCAGATTCTCTCCCTAACGCTGGATTTCGCTATCTTCTCTATACCCTTTTGCACAAAAACCCATACATGCCTCATTCATGCTCAGAAGCTCCACTGAGATTGTGCGCACACAAGCAGATACATTCAGATCACAGAGTTCAAAAGATGGCCACTTGTTAATGCATGTTTGCTATTCTAATATTATGTTTCTTTACATCACCAGCATCATGCACATCACCGCTATTATCATTGTTCCTTTTGTTACAGTCTGGAAAGCTGGATTTAGATGGGAGGGAGAATTTTGGAGATTTAAGGGACAAAAACCGCAGAAAAAGAGAGACTGAAAAATGAAAGATGCGCAAAAGGGAGGAGAAAAGGTCAACGTTTTCCCTCAACACCCGTCCATGACTTAATCGTATTCTGCTCTATTGAGACCTTCCAAGGAATGAAGATTTGTTATACGAACCGAGGCACACAAGGAGAGTTAAAGATTAAAAGGGAGAAACAGATGATTTAGTGATGTAACTGATGAAGAGATGAAAGAAAAAAGAGCAAACGGAAGAGAGTAAATGAGATGTGTGGGGAGGCTTTCGTAGGTGTTATCCACCATTTGCTGTGGGTTAGCACTCATTAATTTGAGTAAATTTTGCGATTTAAACCATAAGTAGTACTATTTTCTTTCAAAGTTATGTAAATGCAAAATGGTATGATTATCAGTCTTAAATCATTTGAATGTAGTGTTCCGTTTACAATCTACTTTAGCTAACAGGTAAAGTGGTAGTTTGTTTTTATCCCATATGACCATCAGAAAAAGGTCTGTTAGTAGGTAATCAAATTACCTGGGTAATGAATCTAAGAGGTAATGCATCTCAGTTGTCTGTTGCATAGTTGCAAATTTAATTAGAGGAATCAAACACAATGCAATATGATGAATTAGCTAGCTGCTATATAAGGCTTAAAGTAAGGGTTAGGGTTCATTTCTATACCTTCTCCTCTAAAACTTCAGACCTTCTTACAAAGTTTCCTTTCCTTAAACATGGCTGTTGTTTTTACGTATTTTCTCTCTATACGTATATATATATATATATATATATATATATATATAATGTGTATGCCCAAGCCCGGGTCCACACTACCAAGATCTACAGTTCTGACATTGGGATGTTACTCAGAGCTTGAAAAATGCAGCCGGATGGTGACAAAGAGAGGCAAGGTATTCCACACACACAGGAGGGGTCTCACTCCCAGAAGGAACAATAACAGACATTGAAGACAGTTACAAGTACCTTGGAATTCCACAGGCAAATGGCAACCTGGAACAGGCAACAAGGAAAGCTGCAACACCCAAATACCTCCAACGAGGAAGGCAAGCTCTGAGAAGCCAGCTCGATGGCAAGAGCAAGATCCGGGCAATGAACAGTTACACTTTACCAGTTTTCAGATACCCTGCAGAAACAATAAGATGGCCAAAGGAAGAGATATGGACCATGTTGAGACAAGAAAGGACAAGCCCCTGCATGGGATGTACCGCCAAACCATAACTGAAGTGGGTGACAAGAAGTTCTACAAATGACTAGAAAGGGTTGGTCTTCAGGGCAGCACTGAAGCACTCATCCTGGTAGCTCAGGAACAAGCCATGGGCACCAGAGCGACGAGACCCAAGGTGTGGACTGTACAAAGAGCAGCCTGAATCAATCCAGCACATAACTGCAGGGTGTAAGATGCTGGCAGGTAAAGCATACATGGAGCGCCACAACCAAGTGGCTGGAATAATATACAGGAACATGTGTGCAGAATATGGACTGGAAACCCCAAAGTCAAAATGGGAAACGCCTCCGAAAGGGGTAGAGAATGAAAGAGCAAAGATCCTGTGGGACTGCAGGTCCAGACTGACAGGATTGTAATAGCCAACCAACCAGACATTGTAGTGGTGGATAAAGAACAGAGGGAAGCCGTTGTGGTGGATGTGGCAGTGCAATGCGAAGGAAACATCAGGAAGAAGGAACATGAGAAACTGGAGAAATACCAGGGACTCAGAGAAGAACTGGAGAAAGTATGGAAAGTGAAGGTGACAGTGGTGCCTGTGGTAATTGGAGCACTCGGGGCAGTAACCCCCAAGCTGGAGGAGTGGCTACAACAGATACCTGGAAAGACCTCAGACCTCTCAGTCCAGAAAAGCGCAGTGCTAGGAACAGCTAAGATACTGCGCAGGACCCTCAAGCTCCCAGGTAGAGGTAGAGGACCCGAGCTTGGAGGAGAAACCACCCGCGGAGGGTGAGAGGGGCGTTTCTCTCTCTCTCTCTTTCTCTCTCTCTCTCTCTATGTATATATATATTATGACTAATTAAGACTATGCACTGTAAGTGTGTGATTTACAGGTAAAAACTTAATTTGATACATAAAAAAACATCTCTGTAAGGTCATTAAAAAATTATAGTTCCTAGCTTAAGCAATTAATCAAAATCTACATAATGTGGAGTGCTATAAAGGCTTAACACCTAGAGAACTTTGTTTGCATGTCTTTAGGGTGGTCATTGAGAAATTACATTTAAAAGTAGTTATTTACGACTTTTTTTCATAAAAAATCATCTGCATGTCAACATCCTACTAACTGTGATCCATTTGTTATAAATTCACTTATGTGCTTACAAATAATAATGCAACCAATTTTAAGTAAACAGTTCAAAAAGTCAAGGCCCAACACTATTATTACTTAAAAATTTTTCCTCTTTTTGATGGTTTTTGGAGGCATGGCTTCTTTAAAAGTAAAGTGCACTAGACAGAGAAGTAAAACAATAGGTTGAGTTGCTTTTGTGGATAAAAGACTATAGTCACATGTGTGTATTTCCGTTTGTCAGTGAGTGCATGCATTGCCTCAGCATTGCTGTTGTGTTTCTTGTGGCTCAACTTCAGGATTGTGTCGAAGCTGTCTGTAATAAATGTGCCCAGGCGAGTGGACCAAGAAAGATATATAACAAACAGGAGGGGAGGCAGAGTGCACAAGGGAAGGAAGAGGATGGAGCAAATTATGGTTGAGAGGGGAGCAAGTGGGAAAAGACACGCAGAAGAGAAAAGAGATGGGGAAGAGAGAAGAGGATCAATTATTAAGGAAAAAAGTAAAAAGGGGGAGAAGGGGCTGTTTTCTCCTGGGTCCTGCTATGTTTCCCATTATGTAAGCCCTGGTCACCGGCAGCATGCCAGCAGGCAAAATAAAAGAGTCTCTCTGGCTTGGCATGGCTCGTATTTTCCTATCCTCGGTGCAGGGTCAGGGAGGGGTCAGGCAGCTGGATGGGGCGCTGGAGGGATTGTGGGGTCTGGGCTGGCCTCCAAAACCCAAAAGGCCCAGGGTTCAAGTACCAGCTGAAAGCAATCAGGGGGAAATCTGGGAGTGCCACAGCTGCTCGCAGCAGCGTTGTTCGAAGACTCAACCCTCTCTCCCTCTTGCTCCAACTCTCTTGTCCCACTTCTTCACTCCCCCTTGTATTGCCTGTTTCCCCCTCCTCTTTCTTTTCTTGACAGACTCATACGCACGAAAAAGCTGCATACTTTAAACCTGAAGCCAGAAGTAACTACTTGTCAAATGGTGGGCGTATGTGTGTGGGCACATTGACCATGTGCTTCTTATACATCCATGTGAGTGTGTCTGTATAGTCACTGAGAAGGCAGAAGGGAGTAAACTGCACTCCAACACACTGTACGAGTGCTTCACCGGAGTCTGAACATTTCTTCAATTTTTGCTGCTGGACCTATGTTTGAGTATTTGGATCTTTTTAGTCACAAAAGTCATAAATGTCATGCTACACCTTGTAAAAACGATAAACGGAATGCCTGCTTTATTATCTAATATCAGAGGTACACAATTAAGATGAAGGATTTAAAAGTCTCTTTGGAAGCCTGTAAACATTTCGGCAGTGGATTTGGTCACAACTTACGTACGGTGGGCACCAAAAATCTCAACAAATACTAAGTGATTACCGAAGTTCTTTGGAAGTTTCAAGTTACTTAGGTAAATGACTGACCTGAAAGAGTAACTATCCATCCATCCATCCATCCATCCATCCATCCATCCATCCAACAAAAACGGAATCTTAAGAAAGTAAAAAGAGCCTTATTTCAAGTAAAAAATTGTCTTTTTTGCAAAAAAAATAATCATAGCAAGTTTCTCACCAGCAAAATATCCAATCCAATCCCCTTTATTTATAGAGCACATTTACCTAACAGTTTCCAAAGTGCTGAACAGAGACTAAAATTAGATAAAAAATTAATAAACAGAATAAAAACAAGCAAAATACAACAATAAAATGAATAAAGATAAGATAAAAGCACAGATAAAATACAGATAAAAACAGAGGACCACACAACTCACGTGGTGTTAAAAGCCAGAGAATAAAAAATGGGTTTTAAGACGCGACTCAAAACACTCCACAGAGGGCGCTGTTCTGACATGAGGAGGCAGAGCGTTCCACAGGTAAAGGCCAACAACAGATAAACGCTCTATCTCCTCTAGTTTTCAGCCTCGTCATGGTCTCTACAAGCTGGAGTTGGCCCTCTGACCTCTATATTATTTCTTGACTAGAATTGTTTTTAAGTAAGATTTCTTGGTAAGACCATTTTTCTCACCCCTTTCTCCTTTTTTGATTTATTTCTGACTTATATAAAGAAAATCTGCCAATGGGGCAAGAATGTTTTGACTAATTTCTAAGAACATTTTTTTTGTCGTGCTGAACCCTCAGACCCCTTTCAGGATCATGAGGTAGCTGGAGCCTATATCCCAATCACTACAGGGTGAAGGTGATGTTCAGACTAGATGGGGTCTGTCACTGCAAGACCACACAAAGACAGACAGCCACGAACTCACATTGACACTTTTTAGAGGGAACATGAAAGCAAGCATGTTTTTGGATTGTGGGAGGAAGCTGGAGTACCCCACAGAAAACCCACACATGAATGGAGAGAACATGCAAACTACACACAGAAGTGTGGTGGTGATTCAAACAGGGGTCTTCTTGGTGTAAGAGGAAGGTGCTAACCACTGCACCACAGTGTAGGCCTTGTGTGAACCCCTAAAGTCCAAAAAAAAAGAACATTTACCACACCATCAATAAAAGCTGAATCACAGAAAGAGTGATAGACAAGTAACATTGCAAGACCAATGAAGGTGCGGATGTGTCTTAAGACGCCTCCATTAAGAAGCAAAGCTGTTTGGGCAGTTGAAAGGCTGTAAGACACATTAAACAAAACACTCACACTCTCACTTCTCACCGGCATTCATTTGTGAACTTTTTCTTCGCCATGCTTATCTGTGACAAACTTACTCTGTGAGAACAGCTATAGACCTATAAACCACACTTCAGGGCCATTTGTCTCACAATAAACCAGATATTGTGCAGAGCCAATATGCTTTGCATAATGTGTTTAATGGAGCATGGATCTTCATTATGTCTTGCTTAATGTCCTCAGCAGATTGCCTCCTGTTGTATGTCCAACAAGATGGCACTGTTACTCTTGCCAGAGCATCAACCATCTCTACAGACGAGCCAGGCCTGCAGCCTCTGTTATCTTGTGCATTTCCCTGTGCTGGTTTCTGGATTCCCTCAACCCATCCCTCCCATCCTGACACCTGGGAGGAAGAGGAGGACTCTGGGTGAAACAGACAGAACAGCCCTGCGACTGGCAAAAACAGAGGAAGTGATAGAGACAGAGAGCCAGCCAGTTGAGCAAAACCCAATACACAAAGGGTTGACACACAAATGCACACAGCAGTAGATGTAGACTAAATGACATATGCTCACTTATTGTCTTAGTTAAATAAGGAACAAAGACGGAAAGGACTTGTGCTTGAAGAAACACCAGCAGTGGTTTGTGGATTCATCACCTCGCTCAGAGTGACGGACGAAGCACGGCTGGCTGTTGTCAACCCGGTCTGGAGCAGGAAGTGTGCCGGGGATAAGGCAGCCATGTGGCAGGATGTTATGGATTTCTAATTAGGGCAATTCATCTGTCAGCAAGGGCATGCTTTCACTGGCCGTACTCTCACTGGAACTCCATACTTCACACTTCTAAATCTACCCGCTCTTTAAAAACACATTCTTCACCCAGGGTGTGCATGAACATTCTCTTGTATCCTTAGAGACATTATAGTCATTGCTTGCCCACCATACACCACGTACGACTGGCTGCAGCAGAACAAATCTTTCAGTCACCAACATTAACATCAACTAAGTATCCCAGAATGAACTGAATAGGGCCCCTGAGAGAGCTTATTCTTCAGCAGCATAAAACCATGGCTGTGATAAGCTCTTCCATGTGCCAATGATGATGGGATAGAGATAAAACCAGTTGTCTGATAACCTAAACACCATGTGATGCAACATTTTCAGCTTTCGTCAGGGCAATTGTTGCAAGGAGTGTGTTGTTTCTCAAACAAAGGTGGTAGTGCGACGTAGATGTTCCAGTGGTCTTAATGGTGCAAGAAGAAGGCCCTCCAGGGAACGGACCACGCTATTGTTTTACACCAGATATCCTGCTGGACAGGAGCTGATAATCATACAAATAATCAGACAAAGGGAGGTGTGCTATATGTCTTGCGTTCTGCGTAGGTGTGTGAAACACTCAACAAACAAATAGGTATGTGTCTAGGGAATTAAAATCGCATAAAATGAAATATTTGCATTCTGAACAAAATGGATATCAGAAGTTTATTTGCTTTTATGTAATATTTTTCATGTGTTGAAATAAATTAAGTCAACCAACCACACTCAGATTTTTTTTTTGCTTCATATTAAACATTTCATATCAGATTACAGTATATCAGAAAAATTCATCAAATAAAAATGCAAAAACAGATCAAAATGTGAAACAGAAATTTATTGTGCTGTTCTATGATGTCCAAATTGGACCTTTTAGCATTTCTTAACTAGAAATCAAAATTTATAGTCAACAGCATTAGATAGTTTAAGTGGTCAGTCTTTTTAGTAAACATTTCCTCCCTACTTCTTTAGTCACATTCACATTGTAACAGAATTATGTGCAAAATGTACTTGTTCAAAACAAAAGGATTACGATGCATCAACAGAAAAACTGAATGAATTTTTTGGTGGAGGTTATTTGTGCTTTAACCTTCTGCAAATAACAGCAACAGTAAAGAAAAGAAAAAATAATACAACGTTTGTATGGTCTTTAAGCTGACATAGACATCTGACTAATAAAAAGTCTCACATTGTTTAGTTTTTACCAGATAATTGCTTAACCCTTGTGCTATCCTAGGCACTTTACCGTTGGGAGTTGGGTCATCTAGAATCACTAGACAGAGCTCTGAACCTTTTTTTTTTCTATTTTCTGTGATCTTCACTGGTTCAATGGATTACATGAAATTTATCCACCTTTATCCACCTTTGTTATGGTAGGGAGAGCATGTCAAAGTAAGGGTGGGGTCATCCAAGATAGCACAAGGGTTAAATGCCTCATATTTTACCAGGGTTAGATTGTTTGTGATACTGGCTGATTTGAACCGCCACCTTAACGTGGTGGGGGAGTTTGAGAGCTCGGGTGATCCCAGGAGCTAAGCTGTCTGGGGCTTAAGCCCCTGGTAGGGTCTCCCATGGCAGACAGGTCCTGGGTGACGAGCCAGACAAAGAGCGGTTCAGAAACCCCTGATGAAAACCAACAACACGGACCCGATTACGTCGCCCGGATTGGCGTCACCGGGGCCCCGCTCTGGAGCCAGGCCCAGGGTCGGGGCTCGCAGGCGAGCGCCTGGTGGCCGGGGCTCTTCCCACGGACCCCGGTCGGGCACAGCCCGAAGGAGCGACGTGGGACCACTCTCCTATGGGCCCACCACCTGTAGGAGACCTCAAAAGGGGCCGGTGCAAAGTGGTTTGGGTGGCAGTCGAGGGCGGGTGCCTCGGCGGCCCAAACCCCGATCATGGAATCTGGCTTTTGGGACATGGAATGTCACCTCTCTGGGAGGGAAGGAGCCCGAGCTAGTGCGAGAGGTTGAGAGATACCGTCTAGATATAGTCGGGCTCACCTCCACACACGGCCTGGGCTCTGAAACTCAGTCCTTAGAGAGGGGTTGGACTCTCTACCACTCTGGAGTTGCCCAAGGTGAGAGGCGGCGGGCTGGCGTGGGCTTACTCGTGAGCCCCCAGCTCAGCCGCCAAGTGTTGGAGTTCACCCCGGTGGACGAGAGGGTCATGTCCCTCCGCCTCCGGGTGGGGGACAGGTCTCTAACTGTGGTTTCGGCTTACGGGCCGAACAGCAGTTCGGAGTACCAGGCCTTCTTGGTGTCTCTCGAAGGGGTACTGGAAAGTGCCCCAACGGGGGACTCCATTGTCTTCCTGGGGGACTTCAATGCCCACGTGGGCAATGACAGTGGCACCTGGAGGGGTGTGATTGGTAGGAACGCCCCCCCTGATCTGAACCCGAGTGGTGTTTTGTTATTGGACTTCTGTGCTCGTCATAGTTTGTCCATAACGAACACCATGTTCGAGCACAAGGGTGTCCATCAATACACCTGGCATCAGGACACCCTAGGCAGGAGGTCGATGATCGACTTTGTAGTTGTTTCAGGCGACCTTCGGCCCTGTGTCTTGGACACTCGGGTGAAGAGAGGGGCGGAGCTGTCCACCGATCACTACCTGGTGGTGAGTTGGATTCGCTGGCGGGGAAGGAGGCCGGAAAGACTTGGAAGACCCAAACGTACTGTGAGGGTCTGCTGGGAACGTCTGGCTGAGCCCTCCGTCAGGGAAGTCTTTAACTCCCACATCCGGGAGAACTTCAAACAGGTACCGAGGGAGGTTGGGGACATTGAGTCTGAGTGGACCATGTTTTCCACCTCCATTGTCTCTGCTGCTGCTCGGAGCTGTGGTCGCAGGGTCTCTGGTGCCTGTCGCGGCGGTAACCCCCGAACCCGGTGGTGGACACCGGAAGTAAGGGATGCCGTCAAGCTGAAGAAGGAGTCCTACCAGGCCTGGCTGGCCTGCGGGACTCCGGAGGCAGCTGACAGGTACCGGCAGTTCAAGCGAGCTGCGGCCCAGACTGTTGCGGAGGCGAAAACTCGGTCCTGGGAGGAGTTCGGTGAGGCCATGGAGAATGACTATCGGTTGGCCTCGAAGAAATTCTGGCAAACCATCCGGCGACTCAGGAGGGGAAAGCAGTTCTCCACAGGCACCGTTTTCAGTGCAGGTGGGGAGCTGTTGACTTCGACTGGGGACATTGTCGGGCGGTGGAAGGAGTACTTCGAGGATCTCCTCAATCCCACTGACACGCCTTCTTTTGAAGAAGCGGAGAATGAGGACTCTGGGGTGGGGCTGTCTATTACCCGGGCTGAAGTCACTGAGGTAGTCAACGAGCTCCTCGGTGGCAAGGCCCCGGGGGTGGATGAAGTCCGCCCTGAGTACCTCAAGTCTCTTGATGCTGTGGGAGTGTCTTGGCTGACACGTCTCTGCAGCATCGCGTGGCGGTCGGGAACTGTACCACTGGACTGGCAGACAGGGGTGGTGGTTCCCCTCTTTAAGAAGGGGGACCGGAGGGTGTGTTCCAACCATAGGGGAATTACACTCCTCAGCCTCCCTGGGAAAGTCTATGCCAGGGTACTGGAGAGGAGAGTCCGTCCGATAGTCGAACCTCGGATTCAGGAACAACAGTGCGGTTTCCGTCCTGGTCGTGGAACAGTGGACCAGCTCTACACCCTATCTAGGGTGCTGGAGGGATTGTGGGAGTTCGCTCATCCAGTCCATATGTGTTTTGTGGATTTGGAGAAGGCGTTCGACCGCGTCCCCCGTGGCATCCTGTGGGGGGTGCTCTGGGAGTATGGGGTCCGGGGAGCCTTACTGAGGGCTGTCCGGTCTCTGTATGACCGGAGTAGGAGCTTGGTTCGCATAGCCGGCAGTAAGTCAGACCTGTTCCCAGTCCACGTTGGACTCCGGCAGGGCTGCCCTTTATCACCGGTTCTGTTCATAGTTTTTATGGACAGAATTTCTAGGCGCAGCCAGGGGCCGGAAGGGATCTGGTTTGGGGACCACAGGATTTCCTCTCTGCTTTTTGCAGATGATGTTGTCCTGTTGGCTTCGTCGGACCGGGACCTCCAGCGTGCATTGGGGCGGTTTGCGGCCGAGTGTGAAGCGGCTGGGATGAGGGTCAGCACCGCTAAATCTGAGGCCATGGTCCTTGACCGGAGAAAGGTAGTCTGCCATCTCTCGGTGGGTGGAGTGTCCTTGCCCCAGGTGGAGGAGTTTAAATACCTTGGGGTCTTGTTCACGAGTGAGGGAAGATCGGAGCGTGAGATTGACAGGCGGATCGGAGCGGCGTCCGTAGTTATGCGGTCGCTCTATCGGTCCGTCGTGGTGAAGAGAGAGCTGAGCCGAAAAGCAAAGCTCTCAATTTACCGGTCGATCTACGTTCCAGTACTCACCTATGGTCATGAGCTATGGGTCATGACCGAAAGAACGAGGTCCCGAATACAAGCGGCTGAAATGAGCTTCCTCCGCAGGGTGGCTGGGCGCTCCCTTAGAGATAGGGTGAGAAGCTCGGTCACCCGCGGGGAGCTCGGAGTAGAACCGCTTCTCCTCCACATCGAAAGGAGCCAGTTGAGGTGGCTCGGGCATCTAGTCCGGATGCCTCCTGGACGCCTCCCTGGAGAGGTGTTCCGGGCATGTCCCACTGGGCGGAGGCCCCGGGGAAGACCCAGGACACGCTGGAGAGACTACGTCTCTCGGCTGGCCTGGGAACGTCTCGGGGTCCCCCCAGAGGAGCTGGAGGAAGTGGCCGGGAGAGGGAAGTCTGGGCATCTCTGCTCAGTCTGCTGCCCCCGCGACCCGGTCCCGGATAAGCGGAGGAAGATGGATGGATGGATGGATAGTAGTGACCATTTTACAAAATTAACCCTTATCTGAATGTGAAATACTCTGTGACATTTCACTTTAGATTGTTACTGTACTACAACTACTTCTACGAGTATTAACGGATCAACCTGGAGTCTGCCTCGGCAGTGTGTATTTTGCCCACGAAAACATAACAACATCCAAACTTGTGAAAGGATGGATGTGCATAGTGTGCATATAAAAGGAAAGTGTTTTTGCAGATCACCACTAGTACTGTGGAGAAAGTGGCCGTGTGTGTTGGCCTGGGGGCATTGCTGGCAGCGCAGATTCTTCCTGAAAGGGCTGTTCTCACTGATCTACGTCAGCTGGTGAGAACCCGCTCATTTTCATGGGTTAGGAGGGGCTGATGCTCAGAGCACAGGTTTTTAGAGAAATACTCAGAAATGTGAGAATAGCTCAAAATACCGCTTTGGGGTTTCTTTTCGTGAGGAATGAACATTATAATACATTTAAAAGTTAAAAAAATTGATTGATGGAAAACGTCCTTTAAGATGAGAGTGTGAGACTGTAATACTGTAAAGTAAGGAATTACTTTAAAGTAATAGTAAAAGTATGTGATGCAAAACAGCTTAAAAGAAATTTGGACAACGCTGATTAAGATCTTTTTAAAAACACCTTGTTTTAATTGAAGGTCTTTGAAAAGTCATAAAATGCAGAATATTCAAAGTTTTTGGGCAGTTTATTTGGTCCCTCATTTATCACAGGGGTTGAGTTCTAAAAAACCATGATGAAATCCACAAAGTAGGATTAGAGATGTTTTAAGGCAGTAAAAATCCTCACTGCACACTCTATACAATTTTCTCAGACATGACCATTTCACACTTTTTTCTTTTGCTTAAACTCTCAAATTTCAAACCTTCATAGAAAATGAAGTCCAGTATTATAGAATGAAATCAAATATCTTCTTAGGATTGAAGATTTATGTGCATATGGCAAACTGAACTCATTCTGAAGCTTCAATGGTGTAATGAGAAAATTTGTTGCCATAGCAAATTTGTGCCCTTAAAATCTTGACAAGAGATAAGAGGATAGAGGCAAAGCTGTCAACTTGTCACCATGTGGTTGTTAGTCAATTTGATGACAGGAGAGATTACTGGAAAGACCTGGCAGACTTTAATCTGAAGTGAGTATCTGTGAACTCAGTAAAAAAAAATATCAAATCGTTCCTCTGGTAAAGCTTCAACTGCATAATGTACATAAATGGTACACTCGCTAAAAATACCCATCTGTTTTTTTATTTGTTTTTTTTTTATTCCACACAATTTAAGCATCTTAAACTATACAATATTACACTTGCTTGAGCACTTTTAGAAGTAAAAGGTCTTCTGAAAAAAGCAGTAAAACATTTCACTCATTAAATATATTTTGAAAGATGATATGATAAATAAATAAAAAAAAGGCACAGATGAACTGTTACTATTGTAGGGGTTAATGGAAGACAGGAAACATTGAAGGGTATTGTTACATGTCTACTTTGTTGAGGTGACCAAATGGCTCAGTGGTTGCAAGGATGTTGTTGCCTACCACCCCAACTTGGTGCTAAAAATCTAGAGGAACTCAAATGTCAAACAGTTTTAGACAACATTTCTCTGAAACATCAAAGTAGCAATCTCTAGATTGGAAACTGGGTGGGTGGTTCCCCTCTTCAGAAATGGACCAGAGGTAGTGCTCCAACATCAATGAATCACACACTTCAGCCTCCACAGTCAGATTAATGAGGGAGTAGGAGGTAACTACAATTCAGTCAAACTTCACATTCAAAAGAAAGTGCTGCCGATGCTTTCCTAGTTGTGGAACACTGGAACTGCCTTTCACCTAGAATCCTTGGGGAAGGTTGGAAACGTGAGTTTGTTAAGTTGGGAAAAGAAATCAGTCATGTCCATCAGAGTTGATTTTGGAGTGACAATACCCTTGAGGCAAGACATATTGCAACTGTTGGAGGATACACAGCCCTTTCCAAATGGAGCGGGAGCTTGAATAACACCCTGGTGAGAGACTTCACCAGGGTTCCCCTTTATCAACAGTTTTGAGGAGAATTTCTAGGCACAGCCAAATGACGCACATTTGCATTGTATTTCACCACATTCAGGCTTCCTCAAGTCATAATCTCTCACTGGAATGGTTCGTAGCTAAGTGTGAAGGTGCTGAGATAAGAATCAGCACCTTAAAGCCTGAGGCCATAATTCTCAACAGACAAAAAGAGAATATACCCCCTCTGGGATACTGAGTGACTTTGCAGGGAAGAAAGACTTGGCACTGTTGAGAGGAAAGATAAAATGATCGGTGAGATCCATGAATGGATTGGAATGGCTACTGCAAGAACGTGAAGCCCATTGTGGAAGACAAACCAAGACGGAGAGCCATACAGTTTATTTTCAAACCTTCACTTTTAACAGTTGTTATAGCATGTTATTTATGTTTTCATTTTCAGATTAGTCTTCAGTAAAAATTATTCATTCACTTTATTTATTTATTTATTTCTTTCATTTTCTTCCGTTTGTCACTTTTGGGGTCACGGTACTGCCGGAGCCTACTTATGGGCAAAGGCAGGAGACACCCTGGACAGGTCGCAGGGTCACAATCACAAACCCATTCACTCTCATATTCACACCTATTAACAATTTGGAGTGACCAATTAACCTATGAAGCATGTTTTGGACGGTGGGAGGAAGCCTGAGTCCCCGGAGAGAACCCACACATGCACTGGGAGAACATGCAAACTCCACACCAGCCAGGACTTGAACAGGGGCCTTCTTGTTGTGAGCCGCGAGCGCTAACCGCTGCGTCATCGGGCAGTACTAGTAAAAATTATACAGACCAAAATACTGATGAAAATATTTGAAATATAGAACATGTATAACGACTTAATCATATCAGTCTCTAAGGATCCATTTTCTGAACCAGCTTGATTCCTTTTGGGTCATCGGGATGCTGGAGCCTGTCCCAGCCAGTGCACCATCAGAGGGCCACACAGAGACACATAACCACACACACTCGCACCTAAGGGACAGTTTAGAATCACCAGCTGACCTATGATGCATATTTTGTGGACTCTGGGAGGAAGCCAGAGTGTCAGGAGAAAACCCACGCATGAGGAAACTATGCACATTCCACACAGAAAGGACTCAGCCGGGATTTGAACCATGGCCTTCTTGCTGTGAATTGTTTGTATTATTAATTTAATTAAATCTAACCTCAATTTCACTCTTCAAGTCAAGGGGGTGAGCATAAGAGAATCTTAGTGATTAAAAAAATATAAAGAATATGATCGTGGGACAAAATGGACCTCAAAGGCAAACCACGAGAAATGATGCAACACTGAAAAGTAAAATACACTTAGAAAAAGTTTTAAAAAAAAGGAGAAAGGAATACAGAGTGATATAAAGGCCAAAAGAGGAAGTGACAGAGTCAAACAGGCTCAGTGAAGATCAGATGGGTGATGGAGAAGGCAGAGCAGGAGGAGGAGGGATGGAGGCCGGGAACACACAGCAGCGGCCGGGGGGATGTTTAGATAGGTGCAGGCTGCCACTAGGAAGTCCACGCTCCAGTATAAACAGGCCGCCACACAACCCAGCACTCCCAACTGTGGGAGAAATCTGCCCTGAGACGCATGGAGCGGCGCTGGCCAGCAAAAAGGAGGGAGGAAAAGAAAGAAGGAGTGGGTGGTGGGAAGCAGGGAGGATGGGTACACAGCCACTTGCACATCCCCGCAAAATATATACACAGCTGACTCTGAACTCTGGACCTATTTCCTCTTGTTGTCCTCAGTGATGTAAATGCATTACTCTCAAGGCCATTGTGGTTGATCCTATCTCATAGTAATCTCTTACTGGAATCTTTGACAATAAACTAACAAATAAACCTACACTAAAACCCAAACTTTTACTTTTTACATTTACAACAGTTTAAATCCAAAGTAACACATAGGGTAAATATTTATACATTTATGTGGACAAGCAATGTGTGGAAAAAAAGAAAAGTATACATCTAGTGAGGTGTTGGGAAACTGGTAGTGAAGGACCCAAAAATGCAGAAGGCTAGGCTTGATGTCAAGAATTTATCATGTAAATGAATTAACTCAGAGCGTGACATAACCATGAAACAAAAGGATGGTAAAGCAGATGACCAGACACTTAAATATACTAAGTATCATTAATTTAAATCACCACAGCTGTGAATAATTGATGGCTTAAACCTGGTGAGACCAACATGAAGACCTGGAAACAGAATAACAACCAAGACATCATGAGGCACTGTTATTTCCTCACAGGAGGAAATAACAGTTTGAAAAAATATGGGGGAAAAAAAGCCTATTGAGCTGATGCTCACACATAGACATACAGAACAATAAAAAGAAAATTTGCTAAATCAGAGCTGATTCTAAATGTCTATTAGAATCACTATTGACTTCACATCAGTCTGTAACCAAGTGGGGTTTTCTTAAGCTACGCAACCTCGGCAATGCGCTTTCAAGCGGCCACTTTCAGTGAAAAGCTTATGTAAAAGCATGTGTTTGGCTTCCGCATTCAAAACTCTTGCGTTCATGCGTCGCTATGCAAGTTTCTACGATTGTTTTTGGGCTCTACATACAAAACGCGTGGCCATTGAAAGTTGAAAGTTAAACCAGGTTTAACCTTGATCAATCAGGGATTTGGATTTGGTAGTGATATTTGGGTGGTGCCCCTTTTAATTTACAAAAGTGCCAATTGTTTGAAAATTGATCATGGAGGAGAAATTAGTTACTGCGGTTTGTGCTTGGCCCAAATTATATGACACCAAGTCTTTCATATATTGGAATCGAGCTGTGAGGGAAAAAGTCTAGGAGCAAGATTTGTGGGATTTACTCCGCTTCATCGTTTCACACCAAGCCTCTTGCAAATGTTGGTTGCAGACATGGGCTAGTGAACAGTAAACTGCTTTTCCGTTGTGAACATCAGCGGCGAAACGAGTGCGCTGTTGAAGAACTGACTAAAATCCTTTTCTGAAAAAATGCGTTAGGTGCCCGGTGTGAACGTTGCATTAGAGTTGTTTGATTTTTGATCCACCTGCGAAAATCAGTGATAACTGATTCGCTGTGGCGAATATACAAAAAAGGTTTGTCAAAAAAGGTGAACAATTAATTTTAACAGAATAACGAAAAGGAAAGGAATGAAAAATCACTTTTGCTTAAACTTAGAAGTTGTCTGCTGACTAAACACATTCATTTCATATTCTGAATTTGGCCTTTAAAACCTTTCCATAAAAGATGTTGCCATGGTTTGAATATTAAATAAATGATGCAATATAATGTGTTATTGTAACCTGTAAAAACTAAAATTTAAATCATTTAATAAACTGCTAACATAAATTATAATTTAGTCATATGTTAAGGCATAATCATTTATTCATCTTCCTAATCCGTTCGTTCCCTTTTGGGGTCATGGGACTGCCTGAGCCTATTCTAGCCACTTGCTGGAGAAAGCTGGGGACACCATGGACAGGTTGCCAGTCTGTTACAGGGCCACAATCACACAACCATGCACAGTCCCATTCACTCATATAAAGTAACCAATTATAACCTATAAAGCATGTTTTTGGACAGTGGGAGGAAGCCGGTGTCCCTGGAGTCCCAAGGGGAGAACATGCAAACTCCACACAGAAAGGCCCCCCCATTGGTGTTTCAGGTCCCCCAGCTTGAACCAGGGGCCTTTTTGCTGTGAGACAAGAGCTCTAACCACTGCGCCACCATGTAGCCCCTTGTTAAGGCTTGATTATACCAAAAATGTCAGTACTGTACTGTACTGTAAAGGAATGTCCTCCTTTTGCTTCCAAAAAGGGGCATTTAACACTAACAAATAAAAATAATGGATTGGATTTATCTGCGCTTTTCGGGGACGCTCAACGTGCTTATCTATTATTCATTCACTCCTCATTTATATTTGGTGATAGTAACTACTGATGTAGCCACAGCTACCCAGGGGCAGACTGACAGAGGCGTTCCAGTACACCATCACTGAGACTTTTAGCCCTCAAAGCACAGACATTCAACACCCCTGCATATTATATCGCACCAACCCTTCCTTCCAACAGCTATAACTACACAAAATCTGAAGACTGAGTTACACAAAGTGTTATTCTTTTGCACATATCACCCTCAGGAAATACGTTTTGAAATACACTTTACAGTTCACTCACAGAACACCAAACCCGTGCACTCCGCTGAATATCCAAACCTCCAGTTGTCATCATGGCGCTGTTCGCCATCATTTTCCTTTCCCCATCACCTGGAGAACAGGCGCAAAATACAGATTACACTCGTCAAGAAAATCCATTTGCACCTGGCCCAGACACCTTCAAGCTTCATGAAGAGAAAGGCCAGTCCCACCATGTTTAGTCTGTTTTTCTGACCTTTCAAAAGCTGACAAGACCCATAAGGGGCCAAGAAGAAGCTGAGAGGACTTACAGTGACACGAAAGATATACGTCTCCTCTCCTGTAGACATATCTTCAGTTGAGTATTTACTCAGTCTTTGTCACTGTAAAATACGGAGTAGAATTAGAGCTGGAAACAGAACATGTGCAAGGTTACGAGGTTTGATTTTATACCTCAAGTTGGTTGCTGAGTCTATATGCGGCTGTAAATATCTTAATTTAAATAGTGAAATGGAAGAATGGCAAAAAATAAAACAAAAGAATGGAGTAAAAGGAAATATGTTCTACAGACAAACTATCACAAACATAAGAGCAAATTCTAAATTCTTGCACTGACTGCTGACTGGGAAAACATATTTCCGGAAAAGCAACAGAAAACCTGAAAAATGTTAATATTAATATGTAAGGTAGATAACAATTTACCTAAGTGGTGCTACTATTTAGGATATTTCCGATTTGTAACCCAATCTTATTTCAGTTAAAGCTCCTCTCACATTTTGGCCCAAACATGGCTAGCAGTCTAGAAATAAGCTTGGGTTTGTTAAGGTATTTTATCCAAATGAACAGGTCTTTTCTAAATTTACATGTGTTCCAAAGAAAATCCTAAGTAAGTAAATTAAAGATACTCTGTAAATTAAGTTAGTAAATTTGGGACATTAAATTTTTAGAAACAAAGAACCACTTCAAAGCAAATGCAGCCAGGTTGTAAATCAAGTTCTAATCTTCATAACTGCATTAAGTGATGATGCATCTTGATAGTTAAATATTGAGACTCAACTGTTTAATGAGGCAAAGACTGGGTCTATATACACTACTCACAATAAATTATGGAATTGTGAAAAACTTAGCATTTGTTGTATGCAATGTTTGTTTCACTTAATAGTTTTTTGGGATAGAGAGGCAATTGTATTGGGGTGATCCACACGTCTTATTCTGCGTTTTCCAATTAATGATCTCACTGTGTACAGTGTGCCTTACTTATTGAGCCCAAACCAAAAATATTCTAAATGAAAAGCTTTTCAATGTGGAATCAATGCCAATATTCTATGGGGATAAGAAGCTCATTTTGCCAGTAAGTCATTCCAAGTTCATCATTCAAACAGCCTTGAACACACGACGTTGTTGAACAGATGCCACCTAGCTAAAGCATGCTTTCATGTTGGTGGTAAGCAGTCAGATGTTACAGGTGAAATTGGTGAGTCTCAAATTTTCATCAGGAGACTTGCATCTAAATACAGAGCTACTTGCAGGGTTTGTGACAGACCCAGGAGTGAACCCCCACGTGTGACAGATCACAACTATAGCCAGTACCTAAATGCACTTAGACATTGGTATATCAAATGCCACACAGCTGCAACCCGTTTACCAGATGTCAGGGATACTAGGGTTTCTGGGCAAACCATTTCACAACCAACACCAATTTGACATGAATGCCAGATGAGTGTTGCAGGTGACTCTACTGACACCAAGACACTGCAGTGAACTTTGCAGTGGCCACAAGACCATGTGACCTTGTCAATGCAACAGTGGTCTACCGTACTGTTCACTGATGAGTGTCAGGTCACCTAGCATAGAAATGACGGTCTTCAGCATTGCTGTATAATGCTAAGTGAGTGATACATCATCCTGCAATTCCACCAGCACACGCCAATTTTCTGTTCATGGATGATAATGCTCCACCACTTTGTGCCAGATATGTAACAGCTGGACTTCAGGCAGTCAGGATGCCTCATATAAAATGGTCAGCAATGTCCCCCTGACCTGAACCCCACAGAGCATATTTGGGAGCTGCTGAAGCAGAGACTTGATGATCAAACCCAACACCTAAGTGGCCTAGCAGAACTGCATGCAGCATTTGTGGAAAAGTGGATCGTATTGCCTAACATCATGAGGCTAGTGAGGAGAATGAGGCATTCTTGTCAAGATGTCATTGCGGAAAATGGTGGAATTACCCATTTCTGACGTGGCCAATTTTTGTTATTTCGAGTGATCTTTTTTATTGGCCTAATTTTAGGGGGAAGTAAATACTGTAACAAGCTAATGAAAATGGTGTTTCTCTTTAATATATTTTTAGTAATATCAAAGGGAACCTTTACATATTGCAATAAAATTCAGACCAAAATAGAAAAACTTTTTAACTCCAGGACTTGGTGTCAGGTTTGTATGAAAAAACCTACGCTTCTTGAAAGTTAAACTTGAGTCAGGTATTAACTGCGTTTGAGAAAAACCTGATTATAAAAACTTGATTGAACAATGGAGATAATCTATATTTTAAAAGGCATACTTCAGTGCCATACAAGGCTACACTGAAATAAAAAAAAAAGTAGGAGGACAGATGAAAGAGCTGTAAAGGAACCTGAGTGGTCATGGAAGAATGGAAGATCACCCAGACTAAAACTTTGATACAAAGATACACGAACAGCACACATTGGGGCTGCCAGTAAACACTAACAAGTCCAGCAGTTCTTCCTGGAACAGCACCATGAAACAGCTGTGAGTCCCAGCAGAGCCCGATTCTCCCGTTTGTTGGGCCTCTTACAGCAAACACACACCCATGCCCTCACACACATACAAATACTACTCATACACACACACAATCCCACACACACTTTCAACTAGTTTAGCTAAAGTGAAGAACACATTATGGAGTAATGTCTGGACATTTCACAATGTGGGCAAACACAATCTGTGAGAAACAAATGACTGGCCTCAGTTTCAAAAAGTTACTGTTGTTAAAAACATGTTTCTTTCTATACCTACAACACTGCCAAAGATAATCTGTGTAGATAACCCTTGACATGTACCTATCTTATGCCTCTGGCTGAGTATCACAACTAAAGATCAGAGTCGGTTAGATCAGGGGTGCCCACACTTTTTTTGGCATGTGAACTACTTTTGAGATGACAATGTCTCAAATATGTATATATACACTGACCAAAAATATAAACGCAACACTTTTGTTATTGCTCCCATTTTTTATGGTATGAACTCAAAGATGTGAAACATTTTCCACATACACAAAATAACCAGTTCTCTGAAATATTGTTCACAAATCTGTCTAAATCTGTGATAGTGAGCACTTCTCCTTTGCCAAGACAATCCATCCCACCTCACAGGTGTGCCATATCAAGATGCTGATTAGACACAGTTGACGTCCCTGACGTACAACTCGCTTTTACTGGGGATTATCCGATTTGTCTCCTTACATGGCACACGCAAATGCACGTATCCGATTCGTATCCGATTTATTTCCACATATGAATGAGGCCTGAATCCGATCTGAGAAAATCTGAATCCATGTGGTTTTTTCCTGCTTATACGTTCACCGGTCATATCCGATCTGTGCGACATTAGAGGAAAACATCGGAATTGGGTCACTTGAACCATACAGTGTAAATGAGGCCATAGATTCATGTTTCGCTACCTGCCACACGGCACGTCAAGTCCCTGGTAGAAGACCACTCTGGCCCACTGGGGTGTTTGTTTTCCACATCTGAGGTGGAATCTTTTTTTTTTTTGTATGTCAAGTTATGATATATTAAAACTTTACTGTTTAACTGTTTATTTTGATGAGCAAGACAAACAAAGAGCCATTAAAAGGGTCACTCAGCATGAAGAGATTGAATTAAGTAGGATCTGTGTACAGGGAACGGGAAAGCACCTAAAGCTCAGGGTCTCTTTTTGGGTCGCTTATGACTCTGCAACTCCCCAAATTTTCCCAAAATTGATAAATTCAGCCAGTATCAATGTTGACTTGCAGTGATTTGTATGTTCCAAAGCAAATATCCAAAGCTATGCTCTGAACTATTATACAGACCTTTGCAAAGTTTTCACACCAGCTAGCACTCATGTGCTATCTTAGTTCAATCTAGTAAAATAAAGTCAGTTATCAAAATGAAGCCAGTATGATTTGCTTTTAAATGTTGGGAATGCATTTTTTTGTACTGTAGGGGCAGAACCGATTCACTCTCCAGCCAAGTTTGGGAATTTATCTGGAAAGTTAACAGTGTAATGATCCAAAAAACAGGTATAAAAGGTGAAATGTTTCTGTACAATTAAATTGTGTTTCTCTTTGAGTTCAGATATTTCGTCGTCATGCTTAGTTTAAAGGGATTCAAAAGTAAAGTAACAGACGTGACTTATTGAAAAACAGGGATTATTCTCTTACCACAAAAAGTCTATAACTTGCTGACATTTCGGCACATAAATTTCTAAAAGCTTCATTACAAGGCACTAACAGACTTAAGGAGGATGTAAGATGCACTGTTGCACTTTCAGTGACACAGTTTCCCAGGCTGTACTCCAGCAAGCGTCTTGCGTCACTACTTTTAGTCTCATGTGGTTTTTTTGTGGTTGCAACTGCTCCAGTTCACAGAGTGAGCACTGCGCTTCTAAAGCTTCTCTAATGATAACAGATCCATCCCTACTGTCTCACTTGTTGCAACATATTAGTAAAGCATCTCCTATGAAGTCAGGCAAAAAAGGGAGCAAAAAGAAAGAGCGAGTAAGAAAGAAAAGATTCCAGATCCAGGATTCCAGTGTAGGAAATCTCTCCAGATTTCTTTGAATGAAGCCCAGAGCCTCTCACAAGGATTGGGTTCAAATACGGCCCAATCTAAATGACCTTAACAGATGTTTCAGCTGGAAAGATGGAGTCACAGTGATACAACACCGATGTTAACCATATCCTAACACACTGTTCTGCCCTGTGGGATGTTAAAGGATCAGTATAATGAGTGATGAGGCTTTCTCATCCTCAAGCCTTTGCCCTATTGCCACAGTAAATGTGTCAAGACCTACGGGGTCAGATGACTTTTTGCAGGTAGTGATAAAGCCCTCCAGAACAGCCACAGGAAGTTAGAAGTAAAAAATGTGCTTTTTGTGCACTACCATAGACTTCCTGTTGTTTCAGACAAAGTTATGAGCAGCGTGGTAAACACAACTTTATGCTCTGACATCAGGATGCAAGTTAAACTGCAAAAAATATGAATATATCGGAAAAGCCATTTCAGTTTTGTCTTAAAAACCTTTTTGACACCATCGTACTGATAATACATAAATATGTATATGTATGCCTGCCATCTATTTAAGCATGTCTGCCTAAATGCAATCAGGTTAGAAATTTGTGTTAACGAGCAATCACGCAGTATATTTTAATTGCAATCAAATCTGGTAACAATAAAACAAGATCAGCTGGGTGGTACAATTCTACAACCATTTTTTGGGGGTAATTTCAACATGTTCTTGTGGGATTTTTCTGATGATGGAGGACATAGATAGATAAATACATTCAAAATTGAATTTCTGAGTATTTCTTTTCTTGAATCATTGAGAATAATCAGAAGTAAATAAAAATGCAGTTTAATAAGGGGCTTTTTAGTAACTAAGAAAATACGCTAAGCAGGCCACAAGCTACCTACACAAAGGTACCAACAGTCCCGCCCACAACGCAAATTCTGATGAACTACCGCCGCGCTGCAGAAACTATCTCCAAAAAAAACAACACAGATCTTTGAGTCTTGCTAAAAACAGCATAATCATAATTAAAAGACCACTGGGAACACTTTGAAAATAGATAAAAAGATGATCGGAGTGGGACTTTAAAATCCCACAGTCAATTTGGTGAAATATTTAGCCAAGCAAAATAAATTGTTGTCACACAAAGTTTTTTCTGAAGTTGTGTTGTGTCAGATAGCATTAAAATAAACTGACTCACGTCTGTACTGAACGCAATACCAAATGAGTTTACATTTACTTGTAAAACAAAATACATTTTTCTGTCATTTTGTTTTGAACTTCTTTTTCCCCCAACCTCTTGGATCTCTTTATTCGTGACAGGTTTGCATAATCTGGCTGACAGAAGAGGCCTGACCTGATTATGCACGGATGTGTTAGCAAAGTTTTGGCCAAAGGTTAGTTGTCAAAATGTGTACAGAATCTCACAAAGAACACAGAAAAGTTGAACAGAATCAGAGTATCGGTGAGCTTCTGTCTTCAAAAAGCTCAAAGCTGGAGTCCCAGACAAAAGCCAAAATAGTCTTGAACTGATCCTTTTGCACAGCTCTTTAAAAAGGTCTCACAACATTGTCTTTCGTGCATTGTAAATGAGATATTTAGTCAATCCTTCCATGCAGTGATGAGGCTAAAAACTTGACAGCAGCTTCTCTCATATGCAGTTTATGAACAAACATTTGGACTAGCATTGAACATTTAGTTGGAGGCAGCGTATCAACATTAATTTGATGCGTGAATCGGATTTGGTGTGAACGCAGCATTGGCTTAGTGGATTCATTCAGAAGTGTTGCACTTTTCTTTTGAAAGTGTACTTCGGGTCAGCTGGTCAGCTACGTTAGCACGTAGCTGCCAGCGCTCGGAAATAAATGGCGTATACTTATATAGCGCTTTTCTACCTACGAGGCCCAAGGCGCTTTACAGTCACAGACCCATTCCCCCAGTCACACACACATGCCGCCGCTCTGCTGCCAAGCACAGGTGCCCGCCTGCCACCAGGGGCAAGGTGGGGTTCGTCTTGCCCAAGGACACATCGACTCATGGGCGTGCAAGGCAGGAATCGAACCTGCAATCTTACGATCATGGGTCGACCGCCCTTCCCCTGCACCACTGCCGCCCCAAATACATGCCAGCATCAGTTTAATAACTTTAAAAAGTTCATGTATAAGTCATTACTTACATTTAAATGTAAACTTCTGTGCTTCAGAGCACACCCACATGAAGAACAGTGCTTGTCCTCCACTGATCACACTGGCGGATGCAGAGTTTGCGCTTAAAAATAAACTGTTTCGGACAACCCTACCCCTCCAAATGCCCCAACAATGAGGGGGATTTTTGTAGGAATAGGGGAAGAATTTGGATTCGGCTTTATACTCTAGTCTGGAGTGACTTATAGTATGGGTTTTCCTTCTTTATTATGCATTTTCGACTCTGGAAAATACGGTTAGTCGGTTTTTCTGTCTCACACAAGAATTTTTGTCATTTACAGGAGTGACAGGCTGAAATAACTGACAGCAGTCTTTTAGTAGTGCATTATTGGGTGGGTGTCAAATGAGCCATGTGCTGTTGTTAGTGATACAACCAAGCACCACCTGTCCTGACAGACAAGCATGCCTCCAAAGCCAGCTATAAACTCTTTACTTGATGAGTTCTTTGTCATAGGGAGCACGGACACACACTTGAGATGAGCCAAGAGTAAACACAATAAAGCTGCGTCTCTGTCTTTTGTAAACAGGTTTTCCAACTCGGGCGCCCATTCAAACAGGACTGTCAGCCAAGATGAGCTGCAACTCCGCATAGCAAGTCTATCCACCAGCCCACGTGTCTGTTTTTAACAGTAAAGAGAGCACTGAGACTACCCAGTGACTGCTGGTGTATAATCAGTCAAACACAGTCATGTCAGACCTGCCCCATGCAACACTGGCTCAACACAACGATCTACTTGCACACGGAAAGCCGGCGGGGAAGTATGATTCAGCTATACTTTTAACCAAACTCAGACAATTTATTTTCGCAACCTGTGGCAAATCAATTAGACCTGTTTATGAGACTGTTTCAGTCATTCCTGTCAGTCCCTCTGGTACCTCAGACACAAATGCAGGTCCTGCACAAGATGACATGATGGAATTTAAACATTTCAAGTTGCAATTTTCATTCTTTATCCCACTTAGGCTTAATGCAATTTTACACAGACACTGATGACACCGGGGAAGGAACATGTACACATTTCATACCCTAACACCATATGATGCTAAACAGATGAGATGTATGTGGATTTAAGATTCAAATAAATGTCTTACATCTTTAACTTTCCGAGTTAGACACCTGCAGGCACAGATTTCAGCGTGATCGGATTACATTCCCTGCAAATGGTAGAGTGACAAAGCAAACCCCACAGGACAGTTTAGGGTCATTTTATAATAGCTAAGCTTCAGTCAGTCTGCCAAAAAGACAAGACGTACTGAACAGCACACATTTCAAACAAATAAAGTACACATAACTGAAGGTGCTTTGACTAATCAGACAGAAATAATAAAAGAAAAAGGGTAAATGGACCAGAGATGGCCCCAAAGGAAAAAAAAGGTAATTTATGATGAAAAAGGCTGTTTTGTCTGGCAACTTAACACTTGGATGAGCTGAAAAGCAGATTTAAATGCATTTCTTGTGGAACAAAGGTAGTTGCAATTCTTGTTTTCAAAGCACTCAGCTCAATTTAAGTTATTTTGTCAAAATATAAAATAGAAGATAGAAACATAAAACCACGTTAAACAAGTGTAGCAAAGTAATTGCTGAAATTGCTGTATTAAATCATTCTGCAGCTGCTAAAGCTGTTGCTGCCGCTTTGTGAACAACTGTTGCATTGAAGTTTCCATGCAACCACAACAACCCTAAAGACAGATCACTAGTTCGCCCAACGTGAGTTTTGAGACAAAAAAAACTTGAAAGTTTCTTTTTTATTTTACTAAGATGGTCAAACATGAAGCATCAAGCCAATTTTTTTATTTGTATTCTTCCCTAAATCTTCAGGTGGGTGGATGACTCAGTTGGATGCTGGCGCATGGGAAATCTGGGTTTGCTTCCCAGGGGGCGCGATGAGCTTCATCCAGTATGGGTCCTTGGGTGAGACCCTTTGTGCTACTGCTTAACTATGTAGCCAGAAGGGGGCCCTGTGTCGTGGTCCCTCTGTGCTGGTCCCCAGCCTGGATAAATAAAGGGTTGTGTCAGGAAGATCCTCCCGCATTGAAATCTCTGACAAACCACCTGTGTAAATCAGTAAAAGCCCTAATGTCGAAAAAGGTGAACATTACTTTTGAAATTTCTCTTTTTGTTTTATAATGTGGGACACTGCTTTACAGCAGTGATAGAAACAAACAAACAAAAAAAATTAGTTAAAATGTAGGAAATAGAATAGAACAAAATGAAACTTGATTGATTCCATAACAGGTAAATTATCTTGTTATCATAGTTTTATTAAAAACAACACACAAAAAACTCACTAAAATAAATGGGCTTAAAAATATTGATAACAAAAACAAGTGTCCACTGTCTCAGAGGCAATGTATCGTCTAGCCCCTGATGGGAAGAAAAATAAGCAATAAATGCTTATTTTCAGCAATGATGTGTTGCTGACTCCACAGGAAGGGATGTGAAATGACATTTCTGCATTCTCCAAAGCGAGGACATCACTGACAATCTGTACAAAAAAAAAATAAATTAGTAAAAAATAATAAGAAATGAGTTTTATTTGATGGCAGTAATAATATAGAAAAATAACTGCATCTTCTTTGTCTTAAAATTGTTTTTTTTTTGGCATCTAGACTTCCATCTTCTTTCTTCAAGAAAGATTTGAAATCCAGATGCCAAGACTCAATTTCAAGATATCACCCAGATGAATGAGAACTTTCACCAACATGGAGCTTCCATATTGCTGTGTGCAAACCTTTGACAACAGTACATGTTGTCCGTTTACAGCAAACATTTAAGTTATTGAGATTTAACCTTTGACGTGACGTGGGAGCTAAATATTGTAATAAAGTCTAAATAGAAATTGGTGGCCGATATTTAGACAGTCGTGCATTGTTAGAAAACACGATAATCAGTTGGATAAAAACAGGTCCAGTAGTATTTTCAGGAGCGTAAGACGTCTTTAAATCTTTATAAATGAGACAATCAGTTAAATGTAAACAGGCTGCATGCAAACAAAACTGTGCATTTTTACACAAAAAGTGCGTAGAAATGCACAACTCTAACTCTCTCTAAGAGACTGTCAGCCACTGATATTTACCATGATACTTCAACGGCATACATACAAAAGCTGTTTTAAGTCTGGTAACAGTTATGAAACGCTAGCATAGTCTTTAGCCCTTTTATAGACAAATTCCAATTAAAAAAATCTCTTTTTACTCACCGTCTGGTCTTCAGTTAACCCAGTGGCCTCCTCTGGTAAGCTTCAAGCACTGCTAATTTTGTTTTCCTTTCTCTGTGACCCTAATCCTCTTTCATACATAAGATATATGTTGCAATATACATTGTTTATGAGGCTGAATAAAATATTTTCCTTTGTGTGTTTCACATGTGTGCATGTGCGTGTATGTACGGTGGTGTTGGTAGGGAAAGTTGCAGGTGGTGTACTACACTGGTCTACCATAACTAAACTGTATACCCTGGGGAGGGGTACAATAAATGAGAATGAGAATAGAGAAGGAATGCAAAAATGAATAAAAGACAGCAGAGGGGATTTGATTTAGATGGTGGTTATCAGAATCTATTAAAAATTCTTTTTGCTTTGGTCTTAGCGCCCTGCGTCTCTCGCTGGGGCTTGGGTGTGTCTTCAAGCGAAGGGCCAGGCCAGATGACTTCATAGCCATATGGTATCTAACCTCTTGGTAACACTCATTTGCAACAATGCAAGCTTACCCATTCTATAAACACTCTCTTTGTGTTGCAACGCTCCCTAATTCTAGTAGAGTCATGCTCGTATACACTGATCAGTCATTCTTTGTGAAAGTACAAGTGCATTCCAATTAAAGGCAACTCCTTGTTTTGGGCAGTTACTGTTCTCAATTTTGTTTTTAGTCTCACATGCAGTGCAATGATGACCTGTTGAGACAAGACTATTCCACAGGCTACCTTTAGTTCACTGCTCAGTACACAACTGTCCTAATAAAGGAACGTTTAACTTTCAAAGATTGGCCATACATTTCATCTACTGTCGTTCTAAAAAAAAAACTAGATATGTCCATGCAGGAATGCCAAGGAATACTGATAAAAATGGACACTGGTGTTGTCACCGGCTCATCCCAGAGCTAGTTTCTGGTATGAGGACAACATTTTATCACGGTTCAAGACTTTTACTTTCTCCTTATAGCTAGCCCAAAAAAGGGAGGGAAGTCAAGACAAGTCATTTCACTAGGTAAGCATCAGGTGACTTGTTATATAGCAAAATGACTTCACTTTAAAATGGAAAAAGACATTCTAAAATCGAATCCCAATTGCTGCCCCACGGCTCCTCCCTATCCCTGAATGTATGCCCCCAAGGGGAGAGATATGGAAAAAGTGACTTTAAATTCAGATGACATCATCAATGTCCATCCTGGGGGAGGATCCCTCCTTCATGTGGGCACCCCTGAGGTTTCTTCTTTTTTTGGAATGCGTTTTTTTTTTAGGAGTTTTTACCATGAAGGAGGGTCTAAGGGCAGGGATGCCCAGTTTAGTTTAGTCTGCTTAGTTAGTTTAGTTTAGAATTTTCCTTTTTAATTCCATGTATTCATGATCAATTGGTTTTATGTTTACTTTACAATTACCGGTACGAAGCCCATTGAAACGACTGTTGTTGTGATTTTGGGCTGTACAAATAAAATTGAACTGAATTGTATCAATAGTCGCTGGTCATCTCTGTTGGTGTGTGGCTGCCAGTGCTCACAAAATCCATAACAACATTAGTTTTATAACTTTAAAAAGTCTGACAATAACTAAAATCTCATTACCTGTAGTTAAATTTGAGTATAAACTTTTTTGTAAGTTTTTTTGCATTGTGTCATTTTTGAGAATTTCGTTTATTATTATTAAACCTCTATTAATCGGTTTGACAATCTAACAGACAAGCATAATTTGTCACTCCACAGAAAATAAAACTATCCAGCTTTTGTTTGAGCCATCAAACTCTTGCTCATTTATGTAGTAAATTCCTGCAATTAAGCCAACTGCAATTAAACTATACAACACCAAAGAGACCCCTGCTCGAAGGAACAGTTAACGTGTTACATCATTGTGTAATTACTGTGTGCTTAAAATAATTGTTGCAATGATAAATGTAAAGATCCTACAGTTCAATGCAGTAAAGAGGCTGAATTGCTGATGGCGGCAAAAATATGGAATGCATTACGGAAGTGACAGAGTTGAGGGTGAAGACACAAACAAACACATAAATCCACAGACAGACAGATGAATGTAGAGACAGATAGGCACCCTTTGCCACTGCTCTTCCTCCACATCTGCTGTCTCTCCTCCTTTCCAGCCGCCATTAAACCATCTTAAAGCCTTAAACTTCCCTTCCTCAGGGCTGCTGTTTTTTGTTCTGTTGTGCCATTTTTCAGCTTGCAGCAACATGACACTAAATGAACTGGGACCCACTCTGTCCCATTCTTTTTGTTTTCTTGGTTCTGAGGTCTAGTGGTGTATGGAGAAAGTGTATCTGCCCTGTCCCTCCGACTCTCAGGCTGTGTTCTGGCTGCTCTTTAAAGGTTAGTGAGAGCATGGTGTGGGTGTTGGTGTCTGAGGCTGAGTTATGGGTACTACAGCAAGGGGACCTCAAAAAAAAAAAAACACCCTATGAGTGTGCTGTTGGGAAAAGGATGAAAGAGGAATTGAAAAAAAAGGGGAAGAATGGAGGGAGGGCAATTTAAGGGTTCAGAATGCCAAGTGCTGATGTGTTTGTTTTCCATCACTGCTCTTCCGGGCAATGAAAGAGAGAAAAAACAAACGGCAACACTGATATATTACACACAGACTTTCAACTTCAGTCTCAGAGCAATAATTACACAGAGAAAGTATCTCACTTATTGCCAAAAATCGGTTTTCTTCTTCATCTTAGCACCCCCCCATGCCCCCGAAAAAAAAAAACTTGCTGCAAATAGCTTATCTTATTTTTGTAGCTCACATAAGGAAACTTAACATCATGAATACAACAATACATTTGTAAGTCTGTGGTATGTGGTACATGTACTGTCAGACAATGTAAAACAAAGTAAAAAACACTCAGTATGTTTCAAAACTGCAAATCTTGCATTTTGTATTACTTGGAACCGAGATTAATGTCTAAGAATAGCAAAGTTCAAAGTTGCCATAGTTTCAAGGCTTTGAAAAGACGACTTGCTCATGCTTCCTTTGCAATATGTGGTTTGGGTTTGTGCAGAACAGCAACAACTATTCCACTTCCACTTCTACATGGTTGCTGGTTTAGAGACAGTGGCTTTAAAGCTATGTTCACGCCAGCCTCAGCAACGCATGTTCAAATTGCCACTTCCAATGAAAAGTATATGTGAACGCGTACATTTTCAGTTTTCCAGTTAGAAACTCTCGCTTTCAGACATAGCTAGGCAAGTTTCTACTACTGCTTTCGGCTCTGTGTACAACATGGCCATTGCGCGTTGAAAGTTAAACCAGGTCGAACTTTGACCAAGCATGGACTCTGATTTGGTAATGACGTTGGATGGCGTCCCCTTTAAGTCATGGACGTGCCAACCATTTAAAAATTAAAAATGGAGAAGAAATTAATAATTGTGGTTTGTGCTTAACTAAAATTATTTGTCACCATGTGTTTTGTATATCAGAACAGAGCTGTAAAGAAAAAGCCTGGAGCATGATTCAGGAAATTCTCACTGCTTTAAGATTTTGCACCAAGCCTCTTCCAACTGTAGGTGATGACATGTGCTAGTAAACAGTAAAAAAGGAAAAAGAAGAGGAAGCCCCTCCCTGCTTGTCCAATGTGAACACCAAAAGGCACGTTTAAGAACTTGCCTTTGCCGCGTTCTTGAACGTGCATCACATGCCCGGTGTGTCTGCAGCTTCAGAAAGAGACAGGAGACAGAGCTGGAGGTAGTAGAGTTGAAAACGTTGAGGTTTTTTTCTGGTTGTGACAAGAATGAATAAAATCAGGAAAGAATCTATCAGAGGAATGGGTCATGTTTGATTAGATTTTTAGAGGAGTGATGGTAAACAAATTAGTAAAAAAAAAAGAGACTTAAGTTACAACTGGTAGGAAGGAGGAAGACCAAAGAGGAGATGAGTGGATGCAGTAAAGGGGGACATTGAAGTTCATAGGGAATATACAAAAGAAAAGGGTTAAACTGCACCTTTTACACACAAAACTAGAACGTTTAGGGTTTGCCTTCAAAGCCATTTTATTGTCCCATCTGCAGTGCTGAGTCTGGGATGAACATGAACGGAAAGGAGATGCTGTTTATGTTAGCCATGACTAGGACTTAGCCAGAGGACACGTATTCACAGTTTGGTGTCTGCTTAAATCTCCACCTTTAACTGTATTATTTCATGTGTCTGTCACCTTTTACACAATGCAGTTGCGTTTGATGCTAAGTGCAAATACCTGTCTTTATAAGGTAGTGTGTCACTCCTGTTGTGTCCAGAGACGCTGAGAAGCACGAGGCACCGTCTAGTCGCAGTGCTTTGGAGTAACCAACGGGACACATCGAAGAATGTTGGAAGAGATGAAGGAAACAGCGGAGCAAAGTTTATAAAAGATGTTGCTTTGACTCCATTAGTTGGTCACGAACCTGTGAATGGACAGCAGAGTTGAATGGAAGGAAAGGAGAAAATGGAGAAAAGATAGATAGAACTGTACAACATTTTAATAAAGTAAAGAAAAAGACTATTAAACAAATTATGAAAAAGGAAGTATAGTTTTTATAAATAGTATTAATTTTACTGCCTAACTTTCAGGGTAAAAAGTCAAACAATCCCAATGATCTTTTTAAATATTGGTAGTGTGTAACTTAGTTGAGGGTTTGTTATGCCATATGTCTCACATGATTCATTTGTGATGGATACTTGTCAATGAGATTACTTAATACACAAATACTGAATTGTAAAAAAAATGTCAAATTAAACATTGTAATATTTTAGACTTATTTTCTTTGAGGCTTAAAGTGGAAATTGTAACAAAAAAAGGACTGAGTTCAAGTTTGGGTCACAGCTCAGAAGAACGAAAGCTTTTTCTCAGTAGATTTCATTGTTGTATCATTTCATTAAAATATAAATATTTTTTTGAAGTCATGTCACATTTACATCTGCATTATTCATTTTTTTAAGGTAAATACTTCCATATGTCTGAATAATTCTTCCGTTTGGAGAGAACTCACACACCCTGATGAGTTGTTGCACCTGACTGACAAACAGGAAACTCAGCCCCAATGAGGGAGCTCTTGGCTGAAAAAACGGAAAAGATTAGTTTCTTTCAAGAAGGTAATTCAAAGCAGAGTGTGGCAAAAGATGTTGATTGTTCCCGGTCAGCTGTCCGAAACTTGGAGAATGTACAAACAAAATAAGATGTCTGTAAAACACAAACGCACGGGAAGACAAAAGAAAATGTCAAAGTGTAAATTTCAAGGTAACGGGACTTGGAAAATTAAAAATATGCATGAGTGAAATAAAAAGAAAGGAAAACTATAGCAGACACGACAGAACTGCTCTTATTTTGAGAAACTACCAATCATAAAATGCTTCCACATATTTCAAAACATAACATTTTAAAACAGGAGCAACAGACCTGAATATACTATAATAAAGCTCATTTTAACATTGAATTTCTTTTAAAGGGCAGAACATCACAATTAATTTTAGGAAATCTTAGCTAGACAAATTCTACTAGTTTGATTGGGATATGTTGTCATTCATAACGTGTCATTTTTAAGAAGAACATTTTTACAGTGTAAAGGACATCTCAAATGTCAGCAGAAGTAAGACTCAAAATTGCGGAATGGAAGCACTTTAACAATGAAGAAGTGCCACAGGGAGTCAGTCCAGATCAGGATTGTGACACTTCTGTAAATGTGGGTTTGAGCCAGTCGTGACTTTGGAACTGAAATAAAAAAGTTCATAAGAAAGTGTAATTATGTGTTGTGCTTCAAAACAATAATGGTTACAACTTTTATTGCACTTTCATTATGCTTTCCATGATGTTGTATTTGTTCAAATCTTCTCATTTTTGCTCTTTGCTTAATTGGAAAGCTATTTCAAAGCAAAATATGTTAAATGTTCAACTAAATGGATAATATTTTTAGGGGTTTATGCATAATTATTAATTTTAATGGTACACCTCCTATTCACTGACATCAACGATTAAACCCTAATTCCATTGCAAAACATAATTCCAGATGGGGAGAAAATGACCTGGATGTTTCTATAATATGTAATCCAACTCAAATATAGTGCAGCAAAGCTCAGTGTTAAATGAATGAGTAATGATCTTCCATCATGCATGCAGTAGCAATAAAAAAGAGACTACATTATGATTTAAAAAAAACAGCTACAGGAAAAGTGTTTTGGATTACATGGAGGAGTATCTTTTTGTTATTAATCTTTTTCTACAAAACACTAGCTAATCACCAAACAGTTGTGAAGTTAATGGTGAAACTTGTTAAAACAAGCCATTAACCCATGAGAGCCGATGGTGACATCAGTGTAACGGAAAAACGCAAGAAATGTGTTCTGTGGTCCAGTTGGTTTGTGGTATATTCCACATTATTTTATTTTTAAGGAAAAATGGATCTGTGTTTTTACGGGTTACACCTTTATTTCCATACCCCTGTTTAATTTTTTACCTTTAAAGTCAGACTTCTTATACAAAGGAATGTAATGGAACATTGTAATTCCTATGTTACCAATATAAAGAAAAATAGAAAGTACATTTTTAATAAAACACATTTTTTTCCCACAGTATAAGAACCTAGACTTCCAGGTTTACAAAAATGTGAATTAATACGTTATAAATATGCTAATTTAGAACAATCGACAGATTATTTAAGAGCAAATAAATATTAATTAATTTGATTTAAGATTTATTTATTCTGCGACGCACAATTGGGGTGTACTGCCTTCGCCTAACAGTACTTGGATAGGCTCCAGCATCTCTGTGATACGACACGACACAAAGCAGGTTATGAGAATATGAATGAATTAGGGAAATTCATTTGACATGAATGAATGGAGGAAATGTCAGCAGATACATGTCAACTTCAAGGAATTGTCTCCTGAAAAGACAAAAAAAATTGTGTTGTATAATATTAGATTTAGGTCAGCTTCTTGTACAAGACAACAGTTCTAACTGGATAATGCAAGGACAAGATGATGAAAAGGAAAAGAAGGAACAAGAATGGACAACACATCAGAAAGGTATAGTGGAAACAAGGGAGGATAATATCTATTAGTCTTTAATGAATATCTGACAGATTTCCTGAGGAAATATCGTAGATCACATGTAGAATAGTTTAAGACTGATGTCAACTGCAGGAACATATGAAATCTATTAATGCAAAGCCACAGCAGACATGGGGTGAGAGGGAGTGAGGGAGCAGCAGAGAGAAAGGGAAAGAGGGAGGGAGCACTGCTGAAAGTCATGCAGCATAAAAAATCTCACAGCCTTTCCAAATTCTTCAAGAGGTAAAAAAGTCAGCCAAGACGCAAAATCAGAAAAAGGAGGAAAGAAAAAAGAAGAGGGAACTACACACTATTCCTGCACTAACACACTCACACTGATGCACTGATCTCCACATCCTGCTGGGTCTTGGGCCAAGCAACGAAACGAGTGCCCAGACATTGCTGCCAGCCCCAGGGAGGGATGGAGAATGGAGATACACGCACTAACACATGAAGAATGATGGAGAAAAGAAAATGGATGGAAAAAAAGAAGGAGGCAGGATTGACGGCAGTGTTGTCCTGCCAGGAGTGCTACCATCTGTAAAATAAGATGACTTCGGGGCAAAGTCTTGAAACTTTTCCACTTCTGCTGTTTACCTTAACAGGCACTTGAGATTTGGATGTAATTCCACTCGTGTTGTTTTTTAATTTTCCATTAAATTAATTCTTTAGATGCCAAAGCAGCCAAAGAATGAAGCCTTTTAAAAGATAGAGAAGTGTTTCTATTGTTGCTCATCTGGGTCATTCCCCATAATGCGCTCACAAAAAAAAAAATTATCAGTTTAGACTAAATGCCCCACGAAGAATCACAAAATTTCTCAATGGTTGCACATTCATCACATTCATCTCAAACACACACGCAGGCAGTGGCGGTTTCGTAATATGGAAAGAGGAGCGTGCACCGGCCCAGTGGTGCCACTCTGTCTGTGGCAGTGTGGCAGCCATGGTGTTCCGCCACCCTCACCCTTGCTCTTTACCAGGACCCAAACCACAAGTCAATACCCACAAGCCATAGAGGGCTGGACAAGTATGCCCACCACACACACACTGTCACACACCGACATGCATGCACACACTTCACACAGCGAGCCAAGCAACCACAAATACCAAGTAAAGAGGTAGACTTCTGGAAAATGAAAATGAGTGAGGTTTCTGTTTCTCTCTGCCGTTCCTTCCGCCTTTTTAATCATCAAGGCCTGAAAGGGCACACAGAGTTCAGTGGGGACGAGGAAGCTTGTTGACAGGGTGGTGCAGCTACAGAGATGAGCAACAGGCACACTACAAGCACCACCAAGCATGGGAAAAGGATGTGATGAGTCGCCAGAGATATCTACCACAGGGCACGTCGCTGAGGGTGTATGCCTTTTCTCTGGAAAACACTTTGAACTGCAAAAAAAAGTTAAATTGATAGAGTTTGATTTAGAATGAAACCACATAGAATATGTTATCCAGGGAACACATTTAGCATGAAATTCAAGAATCAGTCGCTTAGTTAGCCTTGTTTTATGTCTTCATGGTGAGGAGTATGGGGGGGGGGGTGTTAACATCACCTCAGTGTTTTCTATTACATCCACAGGAGGGCAACAAAGTCAGAAATATGGTAATTGGTCAGTGGTTTCAAATGACTGCAGGACAGTCAAAAAGGGCAATTATTGAAAATTGTCAGAGGGAAAAAAACTAAATGTGAAATATAATTACTGTGGAAAAACAAGATTTATCTTGTTGACACCTTTAGTTTCATAACAACGGAAAAGTAGGTTTATATTTAATGTGTGTTTTTAATCTGATAATGTTGAATCTTTTCATTTAAAACTATTAGGAATAAGTTACATATTTATTGCTCATTGTTTTATATCACTGCTTTTTATTACCATTATTACTGGATTTAAAAATAAACTACTTGAGCAAAATGCAGCACATGTTTATTACATTTATCATAATTTAAACACAACATGAGTTTTGGTACAAGTTCATTATTGATCAATCAAACTTGTAAACACATTTAATGTTAGGCAAAACTTTTTTAAATCTTCTGGTTTTCCTATATTTTTGCTTAAAAAAGGAAAATTAAGATATGAAATACCACAAATATCATTAGTAATCTCTATTATTAAATTAAACAAGTTATTTTTTTTTAAATTAGTCTATACTTTTATGTTTTGCCAAAAACGAAAGTCTAGAAAACAAACAAACAAGCAAACCAAGAAAAAATAGAAAGCACCTCCAACTATTTGTTAACACTGCGCTGTGAGGGAAAGACATCCTCACTGGTCTTAAGCACTTCATCCTGTTGAAGAAACGTTCTGCAAGAAAAGAGAATGTTTGCAATCACAAGAATGGAAATCATAGTTGACCAACAGGCATATTTACTCCAAGGCCCAAACCATTCAATGACAGAAAGAGAAAATGTGTATGCTTGTTGGCATGCCTCCCACTCTGCTTGTTTTTCATCTGAAGTCAGTTTGTCACTGAGCCTCTCAGTGTGTGTTACATCATTTCTAAATTTCCTTGTCTTTTTCTTGTTGCATTTTTAAATTTAAGAAATCCATTTTTCATCATCCATCTAACCTAGTTATGACTTTATATGACGTATTTAGAATTTGAAATATTACAGTAAGAAACTGAGAAAATGAGGAAGAACAGCACAGTTATGGATAGTAGAGAAGGGTTGTTAGTCTATAAATGTTATATCATTTAAAGAAAGAATTTGCATTTGGTGTTGTTCTTTGACTTTAGTCTTCAGGTCAGTCTTGTATACAGCACAAATGTGGAGGTTTAGAAAAAACATGTCACTCACAGTGTCAAGCATGGGGATGGAAGTGTGATGATTTGGAAGTGTGATTGGAGAACCCTGCAGTTTGTTGGACCATCATCTGGAAGAGAAAATGTCAGGCTGAGCCATTCGAAGGGTAGATAATGTTGGTGGTGGGAGGGTCATGCAGCAGCAGCAATTTTGACCACTGTAAGTTTACATCAGAACAACAAATGTGTAGGCAAAAAAATGGCATAACATTAATTAAAATACCACTGGGAACACTTTTACAATAAATTAAAAGACAGTTGAAGTGTTATTGGAGTAAGTTATGAACATGAATTATTTTACCTTAAGTTGCCCCGAAGAATGAAATCCTGAGATAACAGGACCTGAATGACTGCGAATCTTCACAGACACGTGGTTAGATTATACTTTTTAATGGAGTGCTTTTACATTTTTTGCTGGCTTTTATTGTTGAAAGTATTTGTTTGCTTCACCTCACAAACAAAAACATAGCCTCGTGACAGTTTTCTCTAAGTCACTGGCCGGGTCAGCACCTGGTTACCATCAAGGTCTGCCTGTTGTTTAAACACGTTTGTACTGAGCAGAGCAGAATGGACCCAGCCAGCAGCAAAAAAGCATCACTTAACTTAACTGAGGAACACACTGTACGCGACCCAGGGTGTCCATTTAAATCTTACACCCGCAACTCCAAATCTCTCCAGAGTGACTGCGTACCTGTGTGTATAAGTGTGCACACTGAGTGTTGAATGTTAGGGATCACGTATCTGTTCCCCTGCTGGTGGAATGGCCCAGCAGAGTAGAAAGTGATGAGAAGCTGGCGTTTGAGCCCAAAGCAGGCCCTTATATGGAAGGCTGAAGCTGTTTTCTCTCCTCTCGCCTGTCTTGCTTCTCTCAAAAAGTGCTACAAGGTCGTAAGAGAAGAGGACATCCTTCCAAGTCAACATATTTACATATTTGCAGCGATGTGGGGATGTTCAGCTGAATGTTTGCAGGCGCAGCGATGGTCAGCTACGACAGCTTGGAGGGGGACATCTGGGCCTGTGACTTGACTGGGTTCTTATCCCCTTATCTCTGGCAGACAAAACATTCTACATTTAACCGGCTCATGCAGCTCAGTGGACATCTTAAGATGTTATCTTCTGAGGAAACTTTGAATGAACCCACACATGTAGAGCCAGATAGATAAGTATCAACTAAAATGTAACGTAAAGCTATGGAAAACATGTTTTTATGTGACTAAAGTGCACGCATCTTCGCAAAGATTTTCTGTCATGATCGAGCCCTCTTTTCACGGTTTATCTCTTTCTGAGATGTGCCTGAGGGGACCCCTAATTTTGACCCGCCACCTCCATGCAAACACAAACACACCATCTTTTTCTTTTTCTTTCTTTCTTTCTTTCTTTCTTTCTTTCTCTTCCTCGCTTCTCCTCTCACCCCCATTGCTCTTGTAAGGAACACAGCACCATGTTTCTCTTGGCAGAGCTCGGCAGGCTGTCCCTGCTTGCCTGAAAAACCAGCGTTCTCCCCCTCATCTCTGCAGCCAAGGCGCACATTTCTCACATTTTCTCAGCTCTCTGTGAACAGTTGATTTCAGCCTCCTCACAACATCCAGACTCCCATGCACTGCCGGACAGGGTGGGACAAATTCATCCTCTCTCTTGCATCTACATCCTCCAAAATGTTCTCTCACTCTATCTGTCTCTCTGGTGGTTTCTTGTAATTTTTGCTCTGTCTGGGAAAGCCAGGTGTGTGACTTCCTGTATTGTCACGAGGTGGAAGCCGTTAATGTGAAAGTTTCTGAGTTAATAGGGAGGAAACCTGCTGTCTGGTAGGCACTGTCTCGCGAACAAGTGTCAGTTTGGGGGCAGACAGATGTTGAGCCAGTTAACTTTTAAACTGAGTGCACAGGTGCAGGAGAAAAAGTCAAACACACAGTCATGCAAACGCTGTAATGCAGAGACCAAGCTTACAGATGCTGAATTAAATGCAGAAAGAGGCCGGGTGAACGTGCGGTCACACTTTGAATGCATCTGAGATGAACTTAGTCTCATTCAAACAGCTGGAACTGAATCCATTCGACTATTGGAGGATGGATGTTTAACCTCTATTCGACACAGCGGCTTGTTTGGCAGCAATTACTTTTGTATTTATTGTTTAATGTGCTTCTTCTAAACTTTAATTTAAACGTTATTTCCTCTTTGAGTCTGAGGTCTGGGCATTGCTGCAAAGATGAACATTCTGAGAAAAGATGAAGAGGGGGAGAAGTTGAAGGAGGAGGGATCGAGTAGGGGGGAGAAAAACAAGAAAAAAAAAGTGCAGCCTGTCTCTTGGGTGCCCTTTTTGCCATCCCATTTCCTATGCATCTGGTCTGTGTTTGTGCGGAGAGGGAGAGGGGGGGGGGGCAAAGGGGGGTGGCCGTCTGGGGCCGATTAATAACCAGTGATTTATAGCAACTTTTATAGAATAATACAATAAAAATGTGTGTGTACGTGTGTTCCAGCGCATGCATGCGTTTGTATGTGTGCTTGCTGTAATGAAAGTGCACACACTGCTTTTCTAATTCTGGAGAATCAAAAACAAATTATCGGGAAAGAAAAAACACAGGCAGTGCTCAGTATAAATTGGGCACAGATGGAGGCAGGAAATAAAAGGACCGTGGAGAAGACACTTGGAGAAAAGAACACAAGTGGGAGGACCGTATGGGATAGAGGGGGTACCAGAGAGACTGACAGGGCTAGGGCATGACAAGGTGAGGATGTAACAGAGAAGAAGAAGTGGAAAGGGAGAGGAGAAAGGGTGAGGAAGAGGACAGGGATGATGTGGAGGAACAGAGGAGAGTGGGAGGAGAGAGATCAGGGGAGTTCCCATGCCCTGTGCAAAAGGAAATGGGCTTAAGAGAGGGGGTTAGCATATATTCTACGCGTCTTTATGGACGAAAGTGGGCAATGAGATGAGCAGACTTCTCTGGCACTGGAAAAACTTTCCTGTGCCAGAGTGCAATCTCTCCACCTCCACATAAAACCCCCATGATCATTCCCATCCATTTTCATCACTCTGTGGCATACACACACACACACACGCACAAACACACACATACGCACACAGGATCTCAGTAACTGTCTGCTCATGAAGTTTTGTCTCATACCCACATGGCTGTAACATTAAGCTAAACAGGCCTGATCTTAAATCATTCACAGCAACAACAGTCCACTGAGCCCTTGTGCTCACATGGAGTTTCTCACATTTGCATAGTCTATTCAATTGTTTTTCCTGTCATGCAATAGTTTTTATTACTTTAATCCTTCACCATAATGACCTTATACTCAGATTTTTTGACTCAGCTAAATTACCATATTTTTCTCAGTATAAGTTACATTTTTTAGCATAGCCCGGGAGTACAGCTAATGCCACGTTCACACCGTCCTCAGAAACGCACGTTCAAACGACCTCTTCCAATGAAAAGTCTAGGCATATGCACGTAAATGCACATTTCAGGCTTCTGCGTTCAAAACTCTCACGTCAATGCGTCACTGTACTCGTTTTTAAGTCAATTAAGTCAGTATATACGCTAAACCACTTGAACCTTGACCAATCAGGAACTCGGCTTTTGTAGTGACACACAGAAGTACCAACATTTTGAAAAGTGATCATGAAGAGACGGACATGGTGCAGTGGTAGAGCGGTCGACCTCTTGCCTGCCCATGTGTCGAAGTGTCCTTGGGCAAGACACTGAACTGCACCTTGCCTCTGGTGGAAGGTTGGCGCCAGTGTGTGAATGTGTGTGTGAATGGGTGAATGGGACTGTGACTGCAAACAACCTTGTGCATTCGAAGAAGATAGAAAAAGAAAGAAAGATAGAAGAGCACTACACAAGTATATGCCATTTACTATTTATCCAATTATTAATTGCGGTTTGTGCCTGACGGGAAGTATATGACCTAAAGTCTTTCATATTTTGAAGATTTTATTTAAAATTTCCAAGATTTTCACCGCTATGGCATTTCGCAACAAGCCTCTTCCAACTGAGGGTGCATGTAGTATCGGGTGGCGACAGACCTGTGTGAACACCGTATGCTAAAAGCATGTTTAAAATTCCATATCAGGAAAAATCAATAGGTCCTTTACTGGCTAGTTAAAACAAATGTGTGTTAGTGCTAGTTTTATACTACAGCTGCTGTGATACCAGTAATTTAAGTGGAAGACATGAGGGCTAATTTACTATAAATAATATTGACAGCATGACCCTAAAAATGCTCTGTGTGTTGTTTTTCTTTGGTTTTATGGTGTTCTGGATCTGAAGCTTTAAAAAGGAGCTGACTCTTCATGGTATCATCCAAAGTTGAGCAATCATAAGGTTTGACTCTCCTGTGGAGTGGACAGTAAGAGCTGGCAGTGAGCTCTTTGTAATATGAACGACTTCCTGCGCTGTGGGCCTGGACTGTGGCATCTGTCATCCCTCCCTCATACCATTCCCCTTTTGTCCCCCCCCCATTTGATTTCCTTACAGGCTGCTAGCACTCCCTCCACTCATGCTATCCGTCCTTTTGCCCTCCTGCCTGCTCCTTCACTTCCATACTTGCCTCACCCTTCTCGAATCGGTCCTGATTCACACGATGTTTCACTCCATTTGCTGGTAAATCCTCCCTCTCAGCAGGCCTCTGGAGTTCTCTCCCACCTTCCTCTTCTCTCTTCCCTTCCTCTTGACCATTCCTTGGCGTTGTTACCCACACACTAGTTCCTGGTGATCGCTTTCACCCCTCAAAGCCTCCTGGGTCCAATACTTATTGCCCCTGGGCAGGGGCTAGGGCCAGGAAAGACAGAGGTTGGTGGTTCTTGGCAGGGCAGCAGAAAGCTGAGAGGGCCTTCGCTGGAAACTCCATCAGGGGCTGAATCACTCTCAGCTGTGCTTAACTGAGAAACAAAAAGCCAGGCCTTGCAGTTCAAGCCCTGGAGTATTTGTCCTCCTGTCAAATTTTGATGTTTTCATTTCTTTAACAAAAAATATACAGGAGGAAATAATTAATTCAGAACTTGAACAAAGAATGAAAGTTCTTTGTAGTTTGCTATTGATCACCTTAAGGCATGGCTTCATTTCTTTGACCATAGAGAGTTTTGAGTATTACAGTTATGAGCTGATTTATTGTTTTAATGCACTTGTATCCTCTGTAGAGTGAAGTTTACAATTAACGAGTTGCTATAAAAACAAAAGTAGAAGTAACTCCTTCAGTACCATAAAAGTGGTTCTCAAGAATCAATACCACACTTGTGCTGAAAGTATCTCATGTCCATTTTGCTCTTTTGGTATGAATCAGTATAAATTGTGGCTGGTTATGTTTTTGTTTCTTTTTGAACACTTTCTTTTTTTCTATCTTGAGGTTTAAAGTGCAGTTTGTTCACCCATAAAAGTGTGGGGGTTTTCACTTTTTTCCATTTTCTTTCCTTTTTTTTGCTGTCACAGTTTCAACTTATGTTCACAACTATGAACTATGAAAAAAAAAACATTTTTCTCAGGTTGGCTCAAGACTTTCAAAGGGGAATATTTTTTTGTCTGTACGTTACTGAGTGGGTTGATAAACAGCACATTTTGCACATTTCAAAAAAATCCTATCGTTTTGATTTTTGGTATCAAAACGAGTCATCAGTTTGGAATTGTGAATCATCATTTAAGGGTCTCAGGACAAACATATAGATATTTTTTCACAAGGATGACCTTCGTATTCCTTCTTCACTGTCTTTGCTCTTACACTCATAGAGGTCAATAGTTTCTCACTAAATGCCATAACCACAAAGATGACTGTCATTTCATAAGATGTGAAAACATTTATCATGTTAAACTTAAGGCATGAATAAGTCTTTTTCATCATTTTATCTTAAAATGTTAACTTTATGGAATTATTTCAGTTCTATATCTGTGTGTGAGCAAACTTTCTACGAGTGTGTGAAATCGGACACATATGAATTCCCATGCAACCAAAAAGGGGCAAAGGACGCTACGTGCACAAGTCAGGTTGTCTACGTGCCGACCTGCCCCGTGTTCATACGAAAGTCTGTGCTTCTGACTTTTTGCCCCAGTGTGACAGCACAAAGACGGCGTATGTGTGACCACAGGGAAACAACATGCCCGCCACAAAGAGACAAAATGAGAGCGAATCAAAGAACAAGAAGAAAGGCAGGCGTCAGTAGTGCTGCAGAATGCCGTCTGCACAAATATGGGTATGAATAGATGCACATTATAGGCGCGTGTTTGGAAATACACGAGCAGCAGGTTGTCTCTAAACCACACACCCACAAGTTTCACTTCTGTCTTGTGTGGCAGCACTCTTGAAACACCACTGCACCAAAGTCAAGGTTCATGCACAGGTCAGGGCACAAAAAACCCTCCAAACTGTAGTCTTATATTACCTCTAACTCAATAGATGTTTAAAAGAAAGTTTGCAAGTATAGATTATGCTATGTTTTATTAGACATGACTGCACGTAGAACTGAACGTACAGGGGGGTTGCAGGACACCAAAGAAGGTATGTAGAGATTGAATGAGGCACCCAGGCGAAGGATCAGCTAATAACAGTGGCAAAGAGTCCAAGTTGTGCATTATAAAGCAGGACTTTGCAAATCAGTGATACTTAAAGTTTGGGAAGCAAAGCTGGTAAGTGTGCTGACTTGAAGACTTGTCTGTACTGCTACAAGGGGAAATAGAGGCATGAGAAACTGTCGATGGTGATGATGCAGAGCTAAAGTGAAATGGGGAACTTGACCCTGGGAAATGAGCATAGCCTTTGCAGTGCCTCATTTGCATGGCCACTCCATCAGATTATTTCCACATCAACCCATTTTGTGTATCTGTAACTTTATAGTATCTGACTGTGGGAATAGATGCAATAAAATGTAAAAAAAAATACAGTAGTAGAGAACCTGCTTTATATAGGGGTTACTTAAACATCAGTCTTTTGTGTTTATGTGTGCTTCTGTTTGTATTGGGTACATGTGATGGGCCTTAATGTGTGTGTTGAGGGTCAGAAGGGGTGAGAGTAGCGCTGGTTGGAGACACAGACTGCGGGTGTCAGAGCGGCGGGCGAGTCTTTCTCATGGCCTCTTAGCTCTCTGTGGACTCGACTCTCATCTTGTGATTGGCTGATTCCTAGACAGAGACCAGACAACAAAGTCTTAAATACAGAAGGGAAGGAAGACAGGAAAGGAAAGAGCAAAAACTAGGCAATGCAAAGACAGGGTGACAAAAAAAGAACGCTAGCAAAAGTGTGTTAAAGTCAAATGATTTTCAGGGTTTATAGGTGTCAGTCTGTGTCACATTGTCTAAGGACACAGCAAGAATCAACACGGACACTATGTCAAAGGAAGAGTCTGCCCTCTGCTGATGGTATTCAGAACTGCGTTTTCAGTGCATCCTTTGCCATTTGCTGACTTATTTGTGTTGATGAAAAGGTAATTAAAGAAGCAAACACAGAAAGCAAGTTTGATGCGCAATATTTAGATTCTTTACATTCTTAATACAAGTAGGAATAGATTAATGTTATCCACGCATAAATATTTGATAGGTCAAAAATCAAGAAACACTCAGGTTTTATCAGAATCTTTACTTCTTGTTGAAGGAAAATAGACACAACGTTAGGGTTCATTGTAAAAAACAAAAAATAAAAAATAAAAACAGACAACCAAGACACTTAAAACCATTTTATTGTGTTAAGGAGACAGGAGAAATCAATTTTGTGTCACATGCTGCTCTTATCAAGAAAAAATAAATAAACACATCAGTAACAGGACAAACATATAGATAGTCTTTTCACCGCGAAGGGGGGGTCTAAGGGAAGGGATGCCAGTATAGCTTAGTCAGTTTGTTAGTTTATTTTAGTATTTTCCTATTGACTCTTTGTATTCGTGATCCTTTTGAGTTCATGTTTTACTTCAAAGCCCATCGAGACGACTGTTGTTGTGATTTTGGGCTATACAAATAAAATTGAATTGAATTGAATTGAATTAACAGCTTAGCTGAAAATTAATTTACTTCCAAAAGTCAACAATTTATGAACAGTTCATCTTACCTGGATATTTTTTTTTTAATTAGAGCTTAATTTAAACCTGAAATTAGATGCAAACCTAATGCAAAAAATTCTGATACCACGGGTAATGTGAGTGACTCACAACATCTAAAGTCAAAGACTTTATTGACAAAAATAGTTTTTTTTTATAAATAGATTGAACATTTGTTAGTTTTTCTTAAGAGTTCTTCATCAGAAAACTGAGTAACTTGACTACCCATCTTATTGATGAGATGAACTCTTGAGATGAATGATCTCCACTTAAAAAAAAATACAAACCATAAGAAGGGAGAGCCAAGTTATTTGTGGTAGCTTTTTAATTAAAAATATGCTATTTAGAAATGGCAGCTGACAGTAAAAAAGCTGGAGTTGGGCTGTAACGGAAGAAGAAGAACCTTCAATGATAACAATGGTTGTGATGAGAGGTATGATAGTATCTGTTTACTCACTGTTAAAATTCATGAAGCTTAGTTGGAGCAAAACGTCTTCTGTTCTGCAACAATTGTCTCAATGAAAAATATCTTCTGAGGCAGCGTATGACCATGGAAGCTATCATGAATGCTTGCAAAGATTCAAAGAAGATGGTTAAAAATTTAGAAATTTAGTGGAGGTGTGATTGAAAAAACTAATAGGGCTGAAATTAAATTAATAAAAAGAACAAGTAGAGTAAAGTCATTTTTGAAAGATTTGTTTTGCAGCCTGGGTTGTGACAAACTTTCATGAAAAATATAAAATTCGGATGCATAACAAATAATAATTTTTAAAGCAAATTCTCCATCTTAAACAAGGCAAAAGATGTCCCAAAAGTCAGGAAATGTCCAAAAATCTATCAACACTTTGCTTGAAAAAACGTATTATTTTAAACTTGAGAGCAAATCTAGCAGCTCAGACAAGAGATGCAAATATTAGCAGGAAAAACAACATTTCTTTAGAAGAAAAAGTACAACCACAAACAGGGAATTGATTGACTTTAGCTGTCAGAACAATGTTGAATGCAGCCCAAAAGGTGTTTTACGTGGAGTTTGTTATAGCAAAAGAAGACTAATTTATAAAAAAAAAAAATGACAGTTTGACTTCACAATGTGAGAATGAACTTTTTAAAGTTTTTTGCTCTTCAGAATCAAGTTTTTCCTGCTGATTCCTGGCTAAGTGCAGGAAGTCTCCGCCCTCTGCTTGATAATGGCGAGATGCTGTGACCCGCGACAGTATGGATATAAAAATGAATGAGCAAGACCTCTCAAATGTCTGCATGTTTAAGTGGCATATGTACAAGAATAAAGTTTCTTTGGATGTTTCCTATTTTAGACAACACAAAGGAGCTCTGTTGTTCCTGTTTGAGCATTGTCTTCAGACACAAACCAGTTTACAGGCAGCTTTGAGCTCAAACAACAGCCATCAGTCAAGCGGTAATAGCCTTCTTTAATGGGCAGAGTGATATGGACAGACTTGAACAAGACACTGACCTGCAGAAGGAAAGATTAAAGCAAATGTTTACACAGTAGCACCCGCCGGACCGCCAGTAAATCATCCACAGTATCAACACAACACAAGAGTGTTTCTATAGATTATACACACTCACTTGTGGGTGTATATATGTAAACCCTCAAGCAGGTCTGGTACTTCAGTGTTAGTATGAGCCGAGAGGTGTTTATCCCACGGATGCTTGTAATCTCTCAGCGAAGGGAAGTGCTGCCCTTGGAAGAACAAACTTAAGACTCAGGTACAGGATTTGCAATACGATGAGAGGGTGCATTGTCATACATTATTGATCTAGTAAGCTTTTCGGTTAAACAAGGGTTAAGGTAACGGCATGCTATTAATTAATGGTAATTATTAAATGCTATTAATTTCTCAGATCAATGAAAAAAGAACAAATATAAATGAGAAGTCATTGTTTCAGGCTATATTTCTCATTTTTTGTTTGAAGTTTATGTCATAAACAGGTCAGTTAATGAATTTGCAACTTGTATTTTTAACCATCCTGCAGGCAAAATAATTAAAAAAACATTTTAAATGAACTTTTGTTCAGAGGTATACGGCGTTTGCAGAAAAACCCAAACACAATCAGGCACTAAATAAGGAACATTTAAAGAGTTTTCCAGTCTCCATCCCCCTCACTTTAAGGAGTACACTGACCTTGACTTTGCAACAGCAGTACTCCTGAGTGCTTTCTGACAAGAACTAGTAACCGTGGCAACAGCTGCTAAAGTGCTGCTCTCTCATCTCCCTCTTCACCGTTACCTATAACTCGCTTCTACTGTCTCTCACTGCTGTGGTGAGTCAAGATTCTGATCGTCAGGTGTAACAATTCACACCGAAGTGGCACAAGTTCACATGTATGCTTCTCCAAAAAAACAAAACAAAAAAAAACCCTCTTTTAGTCATTCATGAATGCAATATTACTCTGACGCAGTTTTTACTGACCTTTCCTTTCCAATGCAGTCAACTAGAACGTACCTAGAACTCTGTTCTGACGTAAGGCATTTATCTAAAGCACTGCTACAGAAACAGCCCATGTCAGAGCTCGACTGCTGCAATGAAAAGATTTTCTGATTTCACAGATAAATACTGTATTTGCATCAATCAATCAGCATCTGATGAAGGATTTTTTTAAATAATTACTTTATTTACATACACATCCATTTTTTGTGTCAGACAGCCCCAGCTGCCCATGTGTCTTTGTGTTAGTAGGTGGAGGATTTTGAAACAAGAAGCCAATGCTCTGATCAAGAGGCTTCTGATATGCAGAGGAGATAAGGTCTGTTTGAAAGGCTAGCCACTTAGCCAAAGACCACTCCCGGCCAACAACAGCTGGCTTGGCATACCAAACACACCTTCATCTGTCTGATCAGGCCCCAGACTCTGACAGAAGATCATAATCACATCCATTCACCATTCAATTACCGTTCCTGGAACTGTGGGAAGAGTGAATGAGAAGTATGCACCTTGGCCGAGGCACACGCGTTTCATTGATGTTGAACAATTTCTTAGAGAAAAGTGTGTTTTTATTGGAAAAGGGTCAGGATCTGAAGTCAGTGGGGTTCACTTCATGAGTTTTATTTCGTGGTAGTGTGCATGCGTGTACAGCCAACTGCCAGAAAGTGTGTGCACGGTTCAGAAAAAAAAAAAGAAAGAAAACCACAGAGAAACGAGAAAAAAGCAAGTGTGACATAAAAACAGTGAGAGAAAAAGTAAAAGATGCTGAGATGTTGCACTGCTCTTTCTCTCTAAAACAGAGATAACAAAAAAAAAACATCACTAAGTCGTTTGTTTTATCGACTTAGAAAAATGAAGACATGAATTTGGAAATCACAAATGCTACATCTGCAACATGATAACTTACAAAATTAGTTGTGAAATCTAAATTTATAAAAACTGTTAAAACCATGTTGTCCCTTTCAAGTAATTGATCAAATATATAAAGATGACAGGGGAGGGATTACATAAGTTTGCATCCTTCCACTCCCTTTAAAGCTATTCATTAAACTCCTTTTAACAAACTTAATATTCAATGATTTTAATGTGTGCATTGGAGTAAATGGGTGTATTTATGATTAGGAGTGATGATAATTGATTTTTTTACATTTGCACATGGATGAATATATATTTTCCAACCAATTTACGATTATTAATTATTTAGATATATATTACTGTTTTTTGTTTGCGTCAGTTATACTTTTGCTTTGATTGCTTAGAATAAAACATTTTCAAATCCGAAATAAAAAGGATATCAAGTTTTGAAGTCAGTTTTAAATTCTGTCACAAACATTGTCTGCATCTCTGACTGCGGATTTGATCTGCACCCGTACTGCGCTTAGAACAGTCTGAAGGCAGACCAGGAAAAGACTAAAATAATTCAAGAGCATTAGAAAAATTGATGGAAATGATTAAACCTGTGCAACTTTCGAAAGAAGAAAAACTTGTTGAGTTTTTATAAAGTTTGGTATTGCAGCAATAAATGGTAACAAATGATAAAAATGCCAAAATGAAATGTATTTCCTTTCCTTACAGAAATACATAGTGGATCCGTTCTTTTGTTTCCCGTGAGTTGATGCTAATGTTTTATTGCAGTTTCAATAAAGGTTTTTGCTTTTATCATGAAGAAAAAAGAGTGAGGTGGAAATCACAGCTTTAAAAGGATGATTTGAAATTTTTGGGCACAGAGGTAAAATTGTGTGGCAAGATTTTTCATTATAAAATACTCCAAGTTAAAGTTTACATGAAAAAAAAAATTCCAGTATTTGCTTCAATGTAAATAATTGAATTTGTTCTAGATCCTTTTTTATTAGACCTCTGACCAGACAAGATGTGTCTTTCTGCTATCTTTCATTTCATTCTTTACTAGTTGAAGAGGTGTAGTGGCTTTGCCATACAAGCATCAAATATCTCACTTCATAGCTGGACTTTAATTACCGGTAGTCTGTTTAGTCTACTGATGGCTCTAAAAGACTTACTATAACAGCAAAAAAAAATATATATATATAAAACATAAAAACCCTGAAGCAAAAATTAGATTTTTCTTTATTAATAATACACAATAAAATTAAAAATATAATTCACAGCAAAAAACGCAGTAAACCGTATCAACACTTGGATTTCAATTAAACCAATAATGTTTGTGAACACCGAAACATTATTCAAGAGTCTCTGGAAAAGTCATAATATTGATACAACCTCCTTGTGCTATTACTTAAATAGATCTGGCACAGTGGAACTTTGGCTTGAAATTTCTTAGCTAACCTCACACCTTTTCATATTTATTTTTTCTTTATCTGCACTTTGTTACCATAAATTGTTTAACATTATTTTCCTGTTTTATTCATCCAAACACATTCACACAGATTGGTAGGGACTGGCTATGCAGCTCCACCTAACCCACCAGAGGCAGCTAAGGGTTTGTAGTACTGCGCCGAAATACTTGTAAGAGCCAGAAATCAAACCAGCAACCGGGGGAAGATTTATGATCCACAGCTGCTTTATTTGCTAAAACTTGTTCCATAAATATTAACCCCTTGATGCCCATTGATGCAAATATACAAACTGCATTGGCTCCAAAATTACCTTAATTACCATCTACATGAAAGCAAAACCATAATAGATTATACTTTCATAACTGGAAAGGACTTCAGGCATCAAGGGGTTAAGAATCTCCAATATGCTTTCATTGTTATGCTTTAAGTACAACTACTAACTAGTTCGGTCATTTTTCTGTGCAGTTTCTACACTACTACACAGACATTTTGGAACATTTATGGCAACAAAACTTTTCTAATCTAATGTCATTGTTACTCTGTTTAGAAAAATCATAATTCAAGGTGAGACAAAAGCTTTTTATTGCAACAATTGTATCCAAAGAAATGTATTTTGTTTCCAGTACTTCTATTATGAAACAGTAGAAAAGAAAACAAAAACTGCCTAACAGACCCAATTCTCTCAGTGTTTCTATTGGAACATGCATGTGCAAGCTCAAAGGGATAGACATCCTCCTGACATGTCTGCACAAATCCAGTCCTGACTACATCCTGTGAAGGAAAAGAATCACAGCGATAGACGTAGAGGAAGATGCTGCTGCTGATTTTAGATTATCTCATTTGGCTCACAAATGGGGCTTCATTTATCTTGTCAGCCAAGATTGTGACATTTATTGCAGGAAGACGGCCTTCCAAAGGTTTGAGGGCATGGCAGGAGAAGAGACGAAACTAGGCCAGGACAACGCTGGAGCTGACTGGGATAGGGACCTCTGGGAATTGGTGAAGCCCTGTGGAGCCAGCGGTGGCTCCTGCCCTGACACATGCAAAAGAACTGCTCAACCACTGTGGCAAAAACCAAAGATGTGCAAAGAACACATCTTAGCAAGTGTTTTATGCCATTCTTTTATACTAATATCCCAACTAAAGAAATAAACCATCTTTTTTTGGTACGCAAATAAAGCTGTTGGCTTTATCTCATTTAAATGAATACATTTGAACGTATGCATGAGTACAGCGAGGTCTAGATTTAGCTCCTTCATTGAAAATGAGACCTGTCAAAGATGATCTACATTTGTGGCTTCATATTCCATGGACTGTAATGAAGTAGAAAACATTCAAAAACCACTGATTTACTTTTGCTTTTAATTACTGCTTGGCTCATGCGCTGTGTATGCGTGTGCGCACTCTTGTGAAAGTATGGGACACGGACCCGCAGAGTGCATCGACAGGGCAGAGGTACAGTACTTCCACCCTCACTTGTACTGCATACCATCAGCAAACCGCAGAGTCACTTCTGCTACCTCTGCAGGAACAAAAGGTCAAGAAGGATCTTGAACCCACTTTCAGTCAGATCTAGTTCTCCAAACGGCAACTTGTTTTTTTTTTTGAAGAAAAATGAATTTCTCATTTTTAACTGATGAACTCTTCCACCGAATTGAAGAAGAAAGGTTTAATTCGAAGATAAGAAAACTTGATCAAAGATGTAGCTTCTGCAGCAACAGTGACAGTGTGTACCTTAATGTAAATTGTGAAAAACCTTTTTGACCCTCCATGTATGGAAATCTTCTTTTTAACATTTGCTATTATGTCACTTTTTTTCTTTTTCAGAGCTGCTCTGCATTATTTCAACGTGTGAGAAAACGTGTCAGAATTGAATTTGCATTGAAGGATCAGGTGAGATGAGAAAGCAGAATTTGGTTGTTCCGCATTCAGCTGAAGTGAAACTGGTCACAGAGACAAAAAGACACTCCACTGACCAAAAACCAAAGCCCCTGACCTTTGGGTCAGCTGAGATTCAGCATGTGTGGGATTAAAAAAAAAAGCAGCAACAGTGAGAAGCTCTTGATACTGGCTGCTTGTGTGGCTTCCCCGTTGGTCGCTGGTTCCCTGTCTGCAGGGGAAGCAGGACAGTGCCAGGTTGCGATGTTTTATGAGCTGGTCTAAACCAAAGTCGCCACATTCCCACAAGCATCGCACTTGAGGACGTGACTCTGGCCACGCAGCTGCTGCAGCCAGGCCACAGGCTGTGTGCACAGATAATTCCAGAACATGCACAAATAATATATGCTTTTAATTAGCATGAACCAAAAATGAAAAGCTCAGAAAAGCTCCTTTTTCCTTAAGAGAAATAATCAAACTTGTGTTTTAACAAAGAAAGAATTTATTTGACCCTTCAAGTATTTATTTTTTTACCCATATATCATATGAGACCCTGCGAAAGACTGGCAACATGTCCAAGGTGTACCTTGCCTTCAACTATATAGTTAGGATAGGCTCCAGCAACCCCATGACCCCAAAAGGGATTAAGCAGGTTGGATCAAATATTTTTTTTTTTTTTTACTAAACTAGGAATTTATTTATTTATTTTCTATTCTCATTAGCACACTCAGGCGAGCCAGAGTTTGCAGGATGTCGACCCTTGAGGCCTGTATCCTGAAAACTCTTGGTTTAGAATGTAGGATTTTCTTACTAAAACAAGCAGGGCCTTTTTCTTTTTTCTCTTTTTTTTTTTTACAGTAAATGCTGCATGACTAGAGAGTTTTCAGATTAGATGATTACTCATGCCTGTGCAGCGATGCAGAACTCTACTGCAGTCTATAAATTTGTACTTCACTCTAATTTGATTATTGTTTTCAAATGATGAGTCCAACTTTTTGAAACTTTCATAATTTGATTTTGCAAATCAAGCCTTTTTAAGAGAGACTCCACTTCTGCCTCCCAACGTGTAGCCTCCACAGCAGAAAGTGATTGTCCCAAAATCTAATGAAAAATCAACGAATGAAGCTTTATTTGTATAGCACTTCACAACACCATCAGGGTGCTTTACTATAGAAAGGGAGAGTAAAAAGAAAATTAAAAAAAATTGGGATTAAGAACAATTTAAAAACCAACAGCATAAAATGACAAAAAGCAATAAAATAAATAAAAGACAGATAAGAATACAATAAAATGAGTAAAAGAAAATAAAATACCACCAACTTCAAAGCACCAAAAGTTATTCTAAAAAGGTACACTTTTAGTTAACGTTTAAAACTATTAAGGTCTGCAGTTCTGCAGGAATTTTGTTCCATGAAATCAAGCGTACAATCTTTTTTATTTATTTCATGTTTATAGGAAACTGTTCATCATCGTCCCTGTCATAACTTCATTGTTGTGGCTTTTAAAATTTGCTTCAAGTAAAGAAGCAACAAGTTTTTTGTCTTTTGTCATGTCAAGGGCTCCACATTTTTGGACACTCGTTTTGAAGGACGTGTTGTGAAAGAAAGTAGAAGAAAGCAGAAAGGCTGATGTCTTTGCAGCTTCACAATTTTTTCCTGGAAACACATCTGCCTCCCTTCACCTTAATTTCCCTTTTCAGGTTATTGCCTTAGTACACAAGTCTGGATTATTATTTCTTTAGCCAATCGTCATTTTTGATGGTGTTTTTCCTGCTATACTGACATAATAATCAACTTCTTCAAAGGCCATGAACAGAGAAAAAGGTCTTGGTTTTAGCAACACACACATTTGTGAATTTGACAGCATGACACAAAAATAGGGATCAAAACTGTAGCTGTAATAGTTCACATCAAATGATGAAGAAATATTTATCAAAAAGAAAATAAAAAAAAGCAAACAGCAATTTTTTTCTGCAGCACAGTCAGTGATATCTGTTTGATTTAGTTCCTGTGGGAAAGGTGGTGGAAAAAGCAGGTTACATTCCACAGCAATTCAAGAACTCAACTGTCAAACAACATTTCTGAAATAAACAAGACGGAAAATTCTTTTACTCTTTTTTTATGGCTGTGGACACACATGGCTAACGGGAGCCCTAACAATTGATTCATGTAGAAAAGGAGAAAAGATGCAAACAAATCTGTTAGAACAACAAAAAAATTAGAGAAAAAAGACATCTTTACACACACAAAAAAATAAAAAAGGATAAACATTTGGGCAAACAAAGAAAACAAAATTCATATCAGTTAGAATCTGAAGGAGAAATATGAGGATGAACATATATTTAGTTGTGTTTGTCCAATCACACTTACATCAGAGCACAGGACTAACCATCAGATTGAAAAATAGTGGTACTTCTTTTTTGTATTTGTAAAAAAGAAAATACTGTTACCAAGTCGGAGTACATAAAACAGTGTTGCCCCTCCTTATCATTTGGTAATCATCTATTCTTTGACTTCAACTTCAACTCATGTTTCCAGCTAAAGTACTCTACAAATTCATGGGGGCTGTGCGTGTAAAATTCCATCAGTGCTTCCCGATTGTCACAGAGTCAAATTTGGTGTGCTGTATTGTACTAAAAAGGAAGTCTCCATGTTCTGGTGCTTCACTCAGACAGAGTGAGATATAACCAGCAGCACTGTGAAAATCACAAACACAAATCACAGTCCTCCCTCTGACTCCACTTGCAAAGTAGGAGGCAGATTTTTTCTTTTTTCAGGAAGGCATTCAGTGGATTTCAAGTGTGTTGGCATATCCTGTGTGAGGTTGACCAGAGACAGATTACACCCTCAGAGTGTGCGGTGACCGATGCTGCAGCCAGCCAGCAGCGGTTTAAATTGCAGCACTAAATCATTTCATATCACAGCCCCATGTGCTCTTCCCATAGCAGTTAGGGAGCTGCAGATTTCCCACATGCAGTCGCTATGAGACATAGTCTCAAGTTGGAAAATCCTCTGATTCCAGCAGGAAGATTCAGCGGAAAATGTGAAGAAATGATGAAAAAAGTGGTAAAACTTGCATTGTACAGCAACAAGCATCTGCAATAAGTGTAAACCTAAATAATCGTGACATGTTTTTCATTGCAGGCTCTGAGCATACAGAAGTTTTGTATGATACATCCTCAAAACTGCAGTAAAGCAATACTCAATAATTGATGAAAGGCAGCAAGGCCCTCGCTGTTTAGAACAGATAATAACAAACTTCTGCAAAAAGATTCCTATCATCAAAGGAGGGGAGAAAAGCATCATTTTTATTGAGGAATAATTGTTTCATAGGCGCTAAGTTTGATGTGTTTGAGTTCATGACAAACAGCAAACTGGAAAGTGGTCAGATCAACACTGACATCTGTTGGTGGATTTATCTCTCACATCTTTTGCAGCATACAAATGCTAGCCTTACACTATTAATCTGTGATAGGCTTGTCACAATAAAATATTTTACAGTGAAGTAAAGTTTATTAAGAATACTCTATAATGAACTGAGTCTCAACTTTGACAGCTGTCACAACTGTAATTCTTTGGCAACATATTATATACCATAATATAAACACATTTGATTCTACTTGCTGGACCACATTCAACATATTTAGAGGTGTTCATGTTGAGCAGGCGTCTCGACTCTGTATTGATCTTTCAAAGTGCCATTTAAACAAATTTAAACAAAAAGTGTCATTTGTGGCGTTTTTTTTTTTTTTTGTTTTTTTTTCAAATAAACTGTATTAACCAATGTGGCACATACAGAATAACAAACAGTCATTGACAAATAAAATGTTCACATTTGCCAGGAAAATGAACAGAAATGTCAAAAAAGCCATAATAATAGCAAGATAAAACAGGGAAAAACATAAAACAAAAAAATAAAGGGAAAGGATTCTGCTAAACTGCTAAAGTCTCAAATGTGACCATTTTCTACTGTTCTAAAAGCCTTTTTGTTAGTACAGAATTCAATCATATTCACATAGAGATTCATGTCGTCCTGAAAATCATGAAATACTGTTTTTTGCTAGCATATTTACAGTTGTGCCATAATTATAAGTATATCAATATGTCATCACATTGATAAGACATCACTTATCCTTTGTCTGTGACATTAAGAGAGAAGTGATGAGTCTGTCACAGATGTTTTTTTCTGTATTCATAAGCGGCACGCTCGTTTCACTCGCAGCAGCCGCACACGAGCCGAGCACGAGAAAGAGAGACAGACAGAGAAAGATTAAAGAGTAAAGAAAATATGTGACACCAGGAAAAGAAACAAAACCTGGCATGGTTATTTAAAATGCCAACAGTAAACTGTGATTGATAAAATTTTGTTTAATCTGTTTAAATTTCTTTAAATTTTGTGTTGTCGTTGCAGTTTTTGTGTTGTTTCACTTTAAATTTGTTTAAAATGAAAAAGATTCTAAAAGTTATATAGTTGTAAGTATTTGTAGTTTTTTGTTTAATAATTTCTTTTTTACGTTTTATCAGCAGTAAACAAAAAAAAACATTCATATAAAGCACATATTAACACGTTTCTAACATTTACAATTTATTTGTACCTAATTTTATAATATTGTTCATATTAAATCAAATAAAGCAACAAAATTATCTAAGGAGCTAATTGGGAGCTGAAAGAATCAGCTCTTTTTAGGGAGCCGAGCCAGAAGAGACAGTTTTCTATAAGAAGAGCCAGAATTTTCTTTATCACCATACGAGCTGAGGAGTATTTGCTTGCATTGTTGCTGTGGTCACAGTCTTTTATACACAGGTGGGAAATATTTTGGTCAATTTGGTAAAACATTTCATTTACTGACATTCGCAATCATACATTTCTTTATACATTTTTATATAAATACAAGTATCTACGCACAGATAGAGCTACGTGATAATTTAGTAGTAGCACAAATATTTCCCTGTTCAGTGTCCTTTATGAAATTTGGCATTTTAAAGATCAAATTTATTTTTCATACTAATCTTACAATCAGTATTAGCTTTACAATATTTTAGACATGAAATGTCACTGTGACAACTAAATTATGATTATTTATAAAAGAAAAAGATTTTGGAAATAATTAAAGTTTTATTTCTACACATGATTGAACACACAATGACTCTTTCATGAAATGCTGGTCTCTTTGTTCCATGCTGATGCGATTTTGTAGTCTGGCCAGTAGATGTCACTAGTTTTAGTGTTTCAAATGCTTCACAACCTGAACCATTGCAATACAATTTGATTTGTTTGGGTTCAATGGGTTATAAAGCTTTGGTTTCTCCATCACTAAACATATCTGAGCAGGAAAAAAAAAATCATTACTGAAATGTAAACCTTGAGTTGTCGAAGAGAAAACAAATTACATTTTGGTCTTTGGTAATTATTTTCTTCCAGGAATTGATGGTGTAAAACCCAAAATGCAAGAGACCAGGCTAGTGATAAAAAAGTTAAACACTTAGGCTAACAAATGGACTTAAACATGAAAACCCCAAGGGACCGAACAAAGAAAGAAAGAATATGAAGAGCTAGAACACCAGAGACTTAAATACATTGAGTGTGATTAAGTAAATGCAGACACCTGTGGATGATTCACCCTAACCTGGTGAGGGTGACAAGTAAACTAGAACATGACAAAAAGCTAAAACATCACAAAAATCCAAGGACAAAATTCTCACAATTTTCAATCTGTCATCGTGTGTGAAACATATACTCATGAACCTTAAAAATTGATTATTATTTAAAACTTGTGCTTCATAAAAATAAATCTATATCAGACATTAACCAACCCCAGTGCCTGGAAATCATTCATAAATACACAGCGTCATTCAAACTTTATATTAACCAATTAAGGCTAGTACGCTTTAAAGTAAAATCTACATAGTTTTTCCCAAAATGGCTAAAACAGAATCCAAACTGTCCAAGTCCAGCTGTTTCAGCCAGCGGTGAAACTGGGGAGCCATCCTGGATCCACAGGCTCAGCATCTTTCTGTCCACCATATGGCAGTTACCAGACTAATACACACACACACACACACACACACAAAACAGACCAAAAATCATCAACACTTTTTTTTAAAAACAAACAATCTGTAAATTATAGATTGAGCCTAGATAAAAGAGAAAATAAATTAAGCAAAGCAAAAACATATTTAACCTAGAATTGATCAGCCTTTCTCTTTTTTTCTTTCATTTTGTTCCCTGTCTCTTCTTATACAAGTCTGCAAAGTATATTATTCACTCCCTAATACTTCACCATCCCTTTGATGTTAACTACCTTTCCTGGAGCTGGTTTTCTTTAAAGTTTGATTTGTGTCAACTACAATAAGCTTCCTTCACAGCCATCGGATGCTGCTGCCACTGTTTCTCTGTCAGGATGTCATGTTCTAAATTTGATCTAAGATACTGTCATATATGATGACACTATCAAATATAGATTATACCATCAATTTACAGACAGGGACAATAATGTGGTAATAAAAAAACATTATTATGATTATTATTATTATTATTATTATTATTATAGACAATAATACCTCTGGCTTGAATCAGATTATTATTTTAAAACCTTTAATGGTAAATGGCGTATACTTATATAGTGCTTTTCTACCTTCTTACGAAGGCCCAAAACGCTTTACAGTCACAGTCCCATTCACCCATTCACACACACATTCACACACTGGTGGCGGCTCCGCTGCCGAACACTGGCGCCAACCTCCCACCAGAGGCAAGGTGGGGTTCAGTGTCGTGCGCTTTGACACATGGGCGGGCAAGGCAGGCAAGGCGATAAGCGAACCTGTAATCTTCCAATCAGAGGTCGACCGCCCCACCACTGCTTTTAAAATCTTATGGTCTATTAAAAAGACGTAACTACCATCTGAATTCAACTGAATCTAACAGTTAGTTGCCTTAATTTCCAATTTAGAAAAATAATTTCTTAACTTCTCCCTTTACTCAATTACGCAGACATTGTCATGGTGCCTCTGTCAGCCCCGCCCCCTCTGCTCTGCTCCTACTCCACCAGCTGCGACCACTTCACCCTCATCAACTCTGCTGCTCTTAAGGAGACCCAGCGCCATCATTCGACGCCAGTTCGTTACCCCTAATGGTGACCACCCCTGGTCTGCCTGCTCATGCCTTGCCCAGCTCTAACCTTGCCCAGCTCTAACCTTGCCCAGCTCTAACCTTGCCCAGCGCTAACCTTGTGCCTCCTTGTCTCAGGATTCATCAAAACGAAGTTCACCTGTGTGGAAGTCATCTGTCACTTACCTTGTGCCTCGAAGATCCTTGGAGCCGATCTGCCGCGGTATTACCTCTAACCACACCATGAGCCGCGCTCTAGTCTGGACCGCCAAACCTGCTGAAAACAACCTTGTCATCTGCCTCGCCATTAAAACTTCTTACCAAGTCACTCACCTGTGTGATCATTCTGGGTTTCAGCGTCTGGGTCTGTCTCGCCTGAAAACTATGACAGACATCATCTAGTTTAATACCACTTCAGCCAATGTACATTCTCTGGATATCCTCTACAATAGCTTATGTTATTCTGTTCTCCCAAATATGACCCGCCACTGCACTTGGTTCTCCCCGTCAGCTCAAAGACATCATCATTATTTACAGTTGATTTTTAAATGCATTCATCTCAGCTTTTTTTCATACCTTAAGCAACATTTAGTGCCATTTAGCTAACAACAAAACCTCTATCATACTGATCCCATTTTTTTTTCACGTCCCCAGATGATAGGAAATCAAGAATTACTTAACTCTACTTTGTCTGCCTTTTTTTTGTTATTGACCTAACAGAAGGAAAATTAAATGTTTTCTGAAGATAATCATTACTAGGCACTGGATTTTGTAACTTGAAAAGAATATATCAGATCAAAGCTGGATTACGAAAACTATGTAAAACTATAAAATGAATAAACTCATTAGGGGCTGGATTATATAAATTTGCTTCATCCCACTCCTTTTCAAGCAATAAATCAAGCTCTACTTAACTTTAGTTAATGATGCTTGATAACGCAAATGCGATTCAAGTGTCTTTTTTGTTTGTTTTTCTTTTTTTTTTAATCTATCCACTTCATTATTTCTGTAATGAGTTTGATAAATCTGTGTAAATTCTTTATTGCTTTGACAGAAATGCTTGAAATAAATCAATCAAATCAATCAAATCAAACATCAGATGTGGCATCTTAAGAGGCTAATCCTTGCTTATCAAATGTTTAAATAAATAATGCAAAAATTGAGCCCAGTGACATCAGATCAGGTATGTCCTTTAAGTAGCATCTCTTCAAACTAGCACTCAGTATATCTGTTTAAAGGGGGATTAGATCAGTGTTTTTCAACCAGTGTGCCGCGGCACAGTAGTGTGCCGTGGGAGACGGTCAAGTGTGCCGTGGGAAATTGCCCTCATTAACTGATTTAAAAACATTTTCCATCTCCAGGATTTCAGCTCTCTGTTCATTCAAACAGGACTTGATAAAACACTGAGGAGTTAGGAATATAAAAGATCGTAAAATACTTTTTCTTTGCGTTTATTTTATTTTATTAAAGACATTTTGATAAGAATGACGTACCGCGATTCAGCTGCAGCTCCGGCTGTATTTTGGAAAAATTTAATTGTCTCCACCAATCATTCTTGGGGGGCTTAATCACATGTCATCAGTCTGACCAATCAGAAGTGGTTAAAGTCTTCACTTCCTTGTCCCGATTTAGCTCATAAAGTCTCTCAGTTCTAACAAAAATACCAGCTAAAGCTCGTCTTTAGCGGTGTAGCTTTCCACAGAATCCGGTATCAGACCGTGGAACAAGAGAACAAAACAATAAAGCTCAGAGACGCGATCTCCGCCGGTCATTTTATGCACTACATCTCCCATGATGCATTGGGTTTTGAGACTGACCGCGCACAAGATCTGTTGTTAAACGTCTCGAAACCAACGAACACACATCAAACTGTTTTTAAATCTTCTAACTTAACTTTTATTGCATCTTTTAGAAAAAAAAACAGCTGCAGTTTCCAGCTTTTTCTGCAACAAGTATCTAAAAAATGCATGTGAGATTGTGGAGGGGCTGTAGATCAATACAGACTATGAGTTTCTCCGTTTTTTTTTTAATTTTTGGATCCTGGTGTGCCGCGGGATTTTTTTTAAGGTTAAAGTGTGCCGTGGCTCAGAAAAGGTTGAAAAACACTGGATTAGATGACTGTGCATCTTTAGTGTGTTTAACACTAAAGATGGAACTAAGTATATAAAGCATAGTTTTTTTTATGATTTTGTCAAACCTACATTTAATTCTCGTCAAGTTATCTTTTTCTCATAAGTTTTGTCATTTTTTTTGACCATTGCAGATGTTTTCTTTACTGAGAGGTATTAACAATTTAACCCCATCTTTACCTTGAAGTGACGCATTAGAGGTATAAATATCTTGTAATTGATGGAATGATTCATGCTTTGCAGTTTTAGCTGGTGGTACATAGTATTTTTGACCATCAAAGCTATTAATAAAAGGCTGATATTTGCAGATACGTTTATGAACATGCTAATATTTGTGCGGCTGGTCCAGGGGGCACTTATATAAAAATGTGGAGGTTGCATAAATCAGCAGATCAGCTATGTCTTACAATTCCAGACACCTTTCTATGTTCCTCTGTCAAGGTTAGCCAGGGGAGATAATACAAAGATGTGTGAGTATGTGCATGTGGGGGAGGGAGTGGGGTGAGTCATCTGGATGAGTCATGTGCAGAGTGTGTGGACAGCTCAGTGAAGGATGGCTGTGGAGTGCAGCTTAAGGAATCACAGAGCTCCAAATAAAACTACAGTTAAGGAAGAAAATCTTTTATTGCCTGACATTGTTCTATGAGATTCCATGAGCTCACACGCATCCTGTATTTATATGACTACTGTGTCTGCGTGAGACACTTACTTATTTATTTTAAAGCTTGAAAATACAGTTAAATGTATTTCACAAGGCTGCAGCTTGTGGAATTTACTCAGAAGCTGTGAAGCTTCTCCCAACATAAAGATGTCAGGCAGCATCTCAAAAGAAAAGCCACAGAAAAAGTCTCCAATTTCAGAAAAACAGAAATGTCATTAAAGAAAACAAGAATTTCTGTTTGGAATTCAGGTACCCCGATGCTTTCATCCCTGCATTTTAATGAGAATCATTCGGGGCTTCAAAAATTTCATTCTGAGCTGAGTCTCACTCTTGTTCTCTCTTTTTTTTTTCCCCCCCAGAGAACAGTTTCACATCAAAGACTGCTGTATTTCCTTGACGCCACACTCACTCTTACATCCATAACTCACGATACGGTGCATCATTCCATCATCATTTGCCACAACATCCCACAGAAGGTACGTGTAAGCACAATGGGAAGTTGGGTGACACTGTCAAAGTAAGACGAACAGCATCACGCCATTTACAAAACTCTGCTGCTGGGCTTAAATCTCTGTGGTTGGGAGAATCGTGAGCAGTTGAGTCAGACTGGCATCTCTTTTTAACAAATTCATTAGACTTATTATCAGTGAGTCAGTGGGACCTGAGGTCTTTACCTCAATCAAAGAGCTCCCTGCCTTAAAACGATCAGTGACGAAGGCATTGTGTTCATGCCCACAAAGCAGGACAGCATCAAGTTTTACATTATTCATTCGACACAGAGGAAAATCTGTCTGCAGAATACCCAGCTCTTAAACCAGAAGGAGGACTGCAGTTGAGGAAAATAAAACAGATCCCTTTGTTTAAACAGAGCCCACACCTGTATCAGTGCATGAAAAAGTCACGTCTGGTGGAATCAAACTGTCTTCGGGTGATACTGTTTAATTAATTCGCTCCAACTAGCACTGCCTTTGCAGAAGCAGGGGGGGTGAGGAAGAGCTGCGAAGCAGCAGAGGGGGGGTGTGATGAAAGATTCATGAGCAGAAGTGATGTTAGAATGGAGATAGATGCTTTTCTGTCAGTGTAAGGGAAACTGGTGGTGTAACCGTTGGGTACGACAACCAAATACATACATGTTGAAATAACGGCATTTCCATGCTAGCGACAACATAGGGTGCAAAATCACGCAGACAAATAGCCTCCCTTTTAATGAGCATTGAAACAGAAAACAAAGGAGAAGATGATGGGACTGTGTTCCCAGTTTTGTTCATACACAAAACTGGGAACACAGTCCCATCATCTTTTGATGTATTGTAAAATCATTCCTAGTGGTTTCTTTAACCATGATTATGCCATGTTTAGCCAAAACCTGTGTCGTTTTCTAGGACATAGTTACTGCAGAGTTGCAGTAGTTAATTAGAAATTTGCCTGAGTTGTGGGCGGGACTGTTAGCATGGAGTAAGCCCTCCCTCCACTTCCCATGATTCATCCGATAACACGCTCACCTGCTAGCTCACAGCCTCTCACAACCCAAACCTAACATTACTAGTGCAACAAAAATGGCGAGCAGCAAGGAAAGCAAAGACCTTATTGGATCCAGTTGTCCACATTAGAACGGAGCAGCAGAGAGGCCTTTGCCCAGTGATTGTAGCTTCTATGCCACATCTACAGTCTCTTTTCAACAGCATTTTAACATCTGCTGCTGATCCACAACAATTTGAATAAAGAAATACTCAGAAATGCCATTTTTAGATGAATTTTATTTTTATAAGTTCTCCATTAGGAAAGAATTGCCACAAGAACAAGTTGAAAACACCAAAAACATGATTGTCATCGAAGTTGGTCTTTAAAACGACAGATAAAATGGAGAAAAACCCAAATCACAGTCTGAGTTAGATCATGGTGTAAAGTTGTGGTCAAAAGCTACTGGAAGAGAAAAGTTTTTTTTTTCTCACAAAGATGAAAATAAAGAGAAAAGGAAGAGTTGTAAAGCAGAATGCTGATGAGTGCCTTGTGTGAGGGTGGTGTGGAGTTGGAGAGGAGGAGAAAACCTCTGCAGGTGAATTCTCAGCTCTTTGGTGTCTTTCTCCCTGTCTTTCACGTTACCCATGGAATCATCATGGTGAAGGAAAAAAACCAAACAAAAAGAAGCTCTGACCGGGTGAGAAGAGAACCGAAAGAAGCAGAGTTTGGACAGTGAGAATCTGTGATGAAAAGAAAAGAAACATCAGAGTTTGGACAAAAAAAGACCCAAGGAATAAAAAAAATGAGGATGTAGATATTCCCAATGCCCCCTCCCCCTTTCTTCATCTCCAGCCTTCGCTCTTTGCCTTTTTCTCAGTCTGACTGCAGCACTGGAGAGCAGACCGTCTTTCTGTGGAAAGTGGGTTGATGTAGGGCAACTGGAGGTAGTACTACTGTTCAACGTGAGAAAAAAAAAAGGGGGGGACTTGAAGAAAATAGTTATGAAATACAGCCGCTGGGTGCAATGGGGTGGAGGAGGGTTGGAGTTGAGAGTAGGAATATGAGGCGCTCTGAGATTTTTGAACTCCCAATGACGTACTACTGTCTTATACTTTATTCATGACTCCCTGATGACTGGGTCAGGTGTTTGCGTGAGAAGGTGTGCTGACCAAAGCTACTTCTGATTCAATTGTTTTTTTTTCTGTATTTTATTTGAAGTAGTCATCATTTGCTCTTTTTTCAAGCATGACTTCATCACTTCAGGAGATTGGGCTCTCATCAGTTCATCAGAGGGTGAAAGAAAACATGGTTGCAAGAAATATTAATTATTCAGTATAAAACCGAGGGGGGTGTAAAACATACCGAACAAGAAAAATAGAAATTGCTCATTTCTAGAAAGGATTTTTTTTCCGCATTTGAATCCAAACTACATCATAAACGGATTTTATGTTATTTCCATGTATGAATGAGTTGTCCTATCCCTACATGAACGTTTTGTCATGTAAATGCATTTAAATGACTGCCACAGAATGGTTGTCTAATGTGGTAACATACTGTAATATGTGCAAACAATAAAAAATCCCACTCCAATTATCTTCTGATCTTCTGTCATTTTTAGGTAAAATCAGTGAACCTGTGTCGTTCTTAAGGACAGAGTTTCTGCAGAGCGGCAGTGCAGTATAAAAATACCCTCTGAGTTGTGGGCGGGGCTGTCGGTAGGGAGTTAGCCCGCCCCTAGCTGGCGGCCCCTTACAACACCTACCTAACATTACCGTTGCAGAATAAATGGTGAGTAATATTGGAGCCATCCGGCCGTACAGTTTTGAGAGAGCGCTAAAGAAGAAGCGAAGACGTACATAGATCTAGATGTCTACAAGTGGACGCATCACAATGGAGAGGAGCAGGGACCTAGTGGTCTGCCGATTGTAGCTTCTTTGTCACAACTACTAAGCTTTTTCTAACAGCCTTTTTTTTCTGCTCCTGATTCATTTGAACAGAGAAATACTCAGATTCAATTTTAAGATCTACTTAGTTCCTGCACTTTGTTCACTCTACATAAATCATCTGTGTGTTAAACTTTGCTCTTGGTTATATTTTTAATATAATAATTTGAATCTCTGTTATTTGATGAAATCTTCAACTCACAAGAAAAGACAAGGACTCAGGAACATGTGGGCCTTCAGCACAACAGCTAGCTCACAGAGTCCACTTCATTTCTCTCTTTAGCTCTGGAAGGAGCCATTGATCAGCTTATTTTGTGCAACTATTGTTCTCACTCTGAAGATGTTTTGCTCGCTCTTCTTTTTATCTTGCTATCTCTAAACTTGTGAATCATCAGTGTCGCATCCTCGATTATCTGTTGAATTCATGAAAAATGGAAAAAAAAAAACCATGAAAAATCCTCAGTGAAAGACATTCTTCAAACTATATGTGTGTACAATTGATCACTTTAATTTATTTCCCCCTCAAAATACCGTATATGTTTTAATGTATTCAAATACATCTGTTCACTCTAGCAAGAAAACATCTGCCCTGCACAGTCAGTGCACTTAATTTACCATAGCAGAAAGAATTTAATAACCGCTATCATCTTTCAATCATACTTAGTATTTGAAATTAATGACAAGAGTCAAATGGTATTAATTCTTTAATTCTTTATTTTGCATCATTTGTTTGTCATTTTTTTAAACCATCTTAATTTTTGTTGAGTGCTCTTGCCCATTTTTGACATCTAAAAACTGTCGTAATGGGAAAGAAAAGTCTAAGCCCCTGCTGCAAAGCAAAGCAAAATAGCTGCTTTTCAACCTTTTTTGAGCAAAAGTAAATGTATTTTTTAGTAAAACTCTCAAGGCACACCGCCAACCCAAAATGTAAAAAAAACAAAACAAGACAAAAATGTGAAACTCTGTTGTCTGCATTAACAATTTTCAGTCATTCTTGTCAAAGTGTCTTGAATAAGAATAAAAAAAAAAACACAAACGCAACGGAAAAAGTATTTCTTGATCTTTCTTTCATATTTTTATCTACTCATGTAACACCGGGGGTCTGTTTGATGGAACACAACTGATGTCCTGGCAATAGTGAATTTTCTTTTGAGCATTCATTCATTCATCCATCTTCTTCCGTTTATTCCCTTGCAGGGTCACGGGGCTGCCGGAGCCTATCCGGCCACTTGTGGGCGAAGGCAGTCTGTCACAGGGCTTCTTTTTAGCAAAAGGTGAAATCGGATATTAGAATAAAGCTATAATAAGGTTTTAGCTTCAGACAGCATCAAAAACAAAAAGACAATATAGTAGGGAAACAATCAGGAAAATCAAGTTAATAGTGAAATATGACATCACCTGTAAAAAGCATGAGTCCATTTGACTGCTATGGTCATTTGATGCCTTTTGTGCTTTGAAATTTTCAATGATTAGGACAAGTCAGAGCCCTACTGGTCTGTCTGAGGCAGGTTGTTTAATCAAATTGACCTATACCACCTTTATAAAACTGTTTCAAAAGTAAAAAATAAATCAACTGCATTGATCTGGGAAAATACCATTTGAATTGAGGCACGGTAAATTTATTTTACAATAACGTAACATCAAAGTGGACAAAAAATGGTCAAGCCATCATAACAGACCACAGTGTGTTAAAATGTTCTAATAGTGTTACTTTTGTATTATTTTGATGTGGAAAAACAACAGTGGGCTGAACTTTATAAAACTGAAATGTCAGGTACGTCATGTATTTATCTCTGTCACTCTGGTTGAATTTTTGGCAAAAGATGTTCTGGATCGATTTTAGGTCAGTGAATTGGATCTTTCAAAATGAACTATTAACGTCTATGAATCATATCAGCTATAAAATATCCAATCGTTATTAAAATGAATCGCTACACTCCGATTGATCATCAACCTGAACTTGGTGTGACTGTGACAGGGGGACAACTCAAACAGAACATAACCAAAACTAGGAAATAACTGACAAGAACTAGCACAAGGCACAATCCCCACCTTGTCACACTAAAGTTCATCTTTTGATTTTTGCCATGTTTTAGCTCAGTTAATGAAATTCCGTCTGTCAAGGAAAGGCTCCTGACAAAACCAGAAAAACACGCCATTTACAAATATAGTCTAATTTCACTTGTGGGGTTACACAGCTCAAAGACGGCAGCCGGAGGGGAACTATGAGTAATAAAGGTCAGCTTGAGCATTGCAATTGTTCTATTATGATGAGAGAAGGGCACCTATTACAAGATAGGGGAGAATAGATGGAATAGATAAAAAAACAGACTTTAATGTACAAAGCAGTTCAAAAAGCCAAGATGACTAATTTTTCCCTCAACTTTCCCTGCTTCCTCCTGCGAGACATTCTGACTTATTTTGGCTCACAGGCTTGTACACCTCCGGAGAAATTTCCTGGGGGATTGTAATTCCGCTGCTTTGGAACGTGCCTCACAAGCATAATTAGGAATGGAGGATGGCAGGGTGCCCCCCTTTCCTGTCATCCTCCCATCTCCTCTTCTCCCCCCTCCTCCCCTCCCTGCGCGTCCTCCTGTTGACTAAACTTCCTCGGTGACGTCAGAGTCCACGTACATGGTGGATGTAGGTGATGCTTCTGAATGAATGAGTGTCCCCTCCCATCTCCATCACTAGTACTACGGGATGCCTATAAGAGCAGATCGCTGGGACAACCCGCCGAATTTCACCAGAAACTGTGGTGCGAGACGGAAAACTGAGCTTTTCCACCGATCACATGATGAGAGCAGGTTATCTTTGAGAACAATTGGCTGTCAAACCAGAGTCTAGTGTTCGAGACTTAGCTTAAAAAAAAAACAACAAAAAAAACTCGGCTTTTTTGACTGTTCAAGTATAATGAAATCTCAATCGGATTGACGGAAAAATGCAGGTAAGTTCATATATTTCAAATTTTTCCTCAAACATTGTTTAATAAATCTTAACTTGCAGTGACATATGTGTTAAGATCCACGTGTAGTGGATCATCATCATCGGGCAGGGATGAGCTTGTTAAAACCGTCTGAGAGCTCCTGGTTTCCATCTGCGTGTCGATTCGAGAATGTACGCTAGACTACAAAGGCTGGAACTTGCTGCAGTGTGAGTCACTTTTGCGCACATGGGCAGTGACAACTGAGGAAAAAGAAGAAGAGGAGAGTTACTCTTCACGGGTGTAGGCTGTACCGACTGCATGACAACAAGGCTGTTAACCCCCCCCCCCCCCCCCCCCCCCCCCCCGCGGACAGAGAATGAGAGCAAACCACGACGCGTGGTGGGTTTTAGTTTCCGTGGGACGTCCTGGCTGGCTGTTTGTTTCTGGGTCTCTCCTATTCATGGCCAGACCAAGACTGGTTCCTATAATGAGAGCGGCAGCATATACCAATCTATCTCTCTCTATATTTATATCCGTGCTTCTGCTATACGGGTCAGCATCATGACATCAATCAGCCAAACAAAGCTGAAACAGCTCCAAGAATGACCTATTATTTATAGAGAGCGCTCCATAGGTCGCTGTTTTTCTCTCCCATTTTCGTATAGAAATAACATCGTGACGCGCTTTTGAGATGAAGTCAATTTTGCGTCACTCCTGCGCACATCCAGACGGCATCCAATCATAGAGTAGAACGCTTTAAAGGCACAGCGAGAGTCGCCTGTGTTCACCCACAACCTGCATTGCGATGTGTCTCCATAGGAGGGGAGATTATGGGGTGGGAAGGCCTAGTGGCTGATGAAAACTCCCCAAGGTAACTCCTGAAAAGGACTATGACCAGAATTGTAATGAGGAATCTTCAGTGGTTTCTCCCACAGCATTTTTTTTTTTGTTTTGGCTTTAATGTCCGCTTTAATGTCCGCCTGAGCGAGAACCCCCTCCTGGCATCAGACAGGGCGCGTTGTGGTGCGGCTCATACAGATGGGCTGTGTGTCGCTGTCCATGGTGCTACTTCAAGCAAAAATTGTATTTCGTTTCAAAATTCAGCTTGCCACGCTCAAAATCTTTATAAATTTTGATACGTTCAATTAAAAAAAGTACATTATTATCCAATATAAATATTTACTTATTTTAAAGGTAAATTTAATGACTGGAGCCAGTTAGATCTGTCTTTCACGCCTCCTTCCAACCAGTTTATAAGCTTTTTGGTTAAAAATTGGCACTGTACGCTCTCTCACATCAATCAAGTGTGCGTGCAGCTCTATTAAAGGTAAAGATGTGTCTCCACACAGACTTACGTCTCACACAGCTGCAGAAACTCGGCCAGTGGCGCTTGTCTTGTCTTCAGCACCACGGACAGCGTCACAGCAGCCAGATTGTGACCGGTTAGTAAAAATCTCAAAGGATTTCAACACTGAGGCTAATCCATGGTTCTAACTATACATTCCTTGTTGTAGCTGTATATAATCAGCCCTTTTGATGAACCCAAAGTGTTCCAAGTTAGTGGTAACCTCTGATGACAGTAAAACTGCAACTTTTCACTCCCAGTGCTCCTTTCTTTGTTTCTGCACCTGTCTGTGGTCCCTCAGCAACAACAGGACTGCGCACGTGAAGCCGTATTGATCTAGACGCAAAAATTCTAGACTCTCTGTTTGTTTACATCACCAGTGCTAGAGCGAACCCAATTTTCTTGATGCTCACAGCATCCCTGCTGCCTTTCATCTTGGCTTGTATAAACCACCAGTCTGCCCTCTGCTCCTGTCTATCCCTATCTTTGTGGATGAGTCATACATAATCAGCATGAAAATCAATATGACAAACACAACAAATGGGCTATGTAACTGCTTTTCTGGCCATGAATGGCTGGAGGCCTTTTCCAGGAAATGGCTATGTTGTGTGCTGCTATAAGCACTGTCATCTGGTGTGGCAAGCATCTGCGAATCTCATTGCTAGCTTTTAAGAGCTGTTTTTGTCTTCACGCTTTGATGTGTTTATGCAATGCAATCATAAATGACCTTTGTTGTTGAGCAAAGGGCAGGATCACAATGCTGCAGCCACTCCACCCCCTTACACTCCCTTCTGCATGTGGTTTTCATACCAGCCTATGTTTTTGTCCCCACACTTTTACTCCCAGTCAGTGCACCAATACCTTGGCTCTAGACTGCTTACTGCTAAAAAGTGCTCCAAAGTACAGTAACAGTCTACAGTCATGGCTACTGATGCCTGGCAAACTTCTGCACGCTCTGACCAAGATCACTGTTGTGCCTGTTCGGGCTCGGGTGCTCCAGTGTTTGTTGGAAGTTTTCTCCTGGAGCCCAGCACTACTGAAGGCTGCATCATCCAACATCCTGACTCCACAGCTGACGTCAGCGGTTACCAAAGCCAATCTTATTTCCTTCCACTGTCTCCATGGTAACCGTGGCATTAGATTGTTACTGTAGCAACAGCATCACTGGTAACAGTCTACAGCCATGGTCGCTAGGGGGCAAAAGACACATCTGAACCAAAGTGGTAGAAATGATCATGCTTGTAACAGATGGACGTGTTTATGAAAGTATTAAAAAGATAAAGCTGAGTCCCAGGGGCAAGAGCAGAAGGGACTTGTCCTACTATAATAGCTCATTCTGTACCTTAATAAAACTCTAATTTTGACGTATACTTTAGAGGCCATATTTTTACTTTCTTGTAAAATTCTCCTAAGGTTTATTGTAATTAAATTTTATTTGCATGCATGTTTGAAATATGTATATATCCCATGTCATTCCTTTTTCATGAATATAATAAAACAATTTTAGCATAAAGCATACAAGTCTTCGCATTTTTTCCCAGTAATGTCCTTGGGGACTGTTCCTTTGTGTGTGTGTGTGTGTGTGTGTGTGTGTGTGTGTGTGTGGTTCAGTCAAATAAAATCTCAAGTTTAGCCACAAACAAAGGGGAAAGCTGGCACTTCCAGGAATTCTGTTCATGTATAAAATTCATTTCATTTCAATAAATTAAACAAAACCTGTCATTGAAAATCAGGTTAAAAACAAGAAAACGTGTTTCTGCTTGTTAGCAAGACATAAATCACAGAAATAGTAGATTGTAATCAGTCTACATTTAACAGACATGGTAGTAAAGTTTTCTTTGGCTACATTTTCTTCTCCTCTAATAACTTTTCAATAGTTTGTGCTGATTAGATTGCCTTTTTAACTGAAGAAACCTAATTTTAAAAATGTATTGCAAAGTTCAGCCTATGCTGGATCACAGAGACTTTTGGGGGATTTTTTCCACAAGTTTTCCATGAGATGCTTCAAGGTAAAACACCTCAGAGATTCTATTCAAAGAAACAAGCTTTTTCTTAGTGTTGTGTTGGTGCACAAACTAACCTTGAGGTTATATCACAGGAAACAATCACAGAATTTGGCTAGAACCCAGTCTATGACCCCCCGCAGCAGAATATTGTAATCATAAATTGTTTATGACCAAGTTTTGTTCGTATAAAGGGAAAACAAGACTTAAAAAATATTCTTCACTATCATGTCAGTTTGAGAAAGCTAAAACATTCATCTCATAAAGGGTTTGCACTTTTATAGCTGCAGCTTTGACATTTCTTTGGAAACAAAAATAAATATTTCATAACAAAAAAATGAGACTTCATAAAAAAACATATTAGAGTTAGATTTAGAAAATAAAAGCAATAATAAATGTCTCAGTCAACATTCAGTAAACAAAACTATTGGAGTCCTTTATTTGCTCTAGATATCAGGTCTTTAAACTTTAACCTAATGTAAAAAATGCTTGGTCAATATACATGGTTTTGGGTCATTTTATGTTCTACATTTAATTCCATGATGAAATATTAAATATTTTGGAATTTTGCAAGGATTCGCAGTGAAGGACATCATTAAAGTGTGTTTTTTTCTGGTATGAATAAGACCTTGTTTTAAAAACTAATGTGGATTATTGGATTATCGTTATTTATGGATTATATCACCATTTATATTATTCATTTGAAAACATTAATACAATAATGAATGTTGTATTGGATGAATGTTTAAAGGGGTAAATAATGAAAATTAAGAGAAAAAAGTTGACATCATTTGACAAAATGTGCAATGGGCAGTAGTCACTATAGAGCACATGTGTCAAACTCAAGGCCCGGGGGCCAAATGTGGCCCGCTATGTCATTTTATGTGGCCCGCGAGAGTATAAAAGGTTTTAATTTCTTAAAATAAAAATTGGTGTGTATTTATTCATGTCTAAGGGGAATTGGACTTTAAATATCAGATTGGGCAACTGTACATTAAGACTTAAACACTGTCCATATAACCTAACCTGACAGAATCAAATTTAAAAGGATTTATGCTAAAGTAAAAAGCAAACATGTTTTCTATGCAACTGTAATTGTAACTTTAAAAAGTTATAATAAATAAATAACGAGTTATTTAACATTAAGCAGAAGTACATTTATTTTTCATTACATTTAGTTACATGTATAAGTTTCATCTGGCCCTTTGAGGACAGCCGCTATGATGATGTGGCCCTCTGTGAAAATGAATTTGACACCCCTGCTATAGAGCATCTAAAATGCACTTTTTACTAACAAATTAATAAAAAACAAAAGCTGCTTCACTACTAAGTTCTACAGCAAAGGAAGAATTTGTAAAAATATTTAAAATTATAAATCGGTTTCAGCTTTCAAAAAGTACATTAAATTTCTTACTTTTACAAAATAATCTTTAGTTGGATTTAGATTTAACAGATAAAATAGTTTCAAACTTTTTTTAAGTGTGAAAGCATATTAACATTTTTAAAACAGATTCAAAAATCTTATGTAGAAATGTTTATTTCATGCAGCAGATTTAATTAAGTGAACGCATTTTTTGCCAGCTTTAATAGAACAACATACAGTACAGAGTCCAAACGTTTAGACACACCTTCTCATTCATTTGAATGAGAAAGCCTGTCCAAATTTTTGGTCTGTACTGTACATAAAAGCCAGTTATGGGAATAAATCCCAGTAGGCACACGAAAAGGTTAAACTCTGACAATAAAGACAATAAGGTGACTTTTGTGACAGCTATGTGCTGGGTGGCTCTTGGCTGGTCAATCTGGGACAAGTTGACCTCCTACGCAGAATTAGTCAACCCTTTACAACACCTTTTTTTCCCACTTAAGACTCTTATTCAGCGTTCTAGCAAGCATCCGCCACGCTGCTGTTAGGCCGCCCAGGCTTCTTCCCTCCCACTCACAGAGCCGGCAGCCTGTACACATAATTATTTATTGTTCAAATTTCCAGAAGGTTTTAGATCAAGAGGATTTTAAATGCACAAAAATGAACAGAATCACACACTGGTACTGTCTTTTACCCATCCTTTTCGGTATTTGTCTTTTTTTCCTCCTCTGTCTCTTAACAAAATGTCAAAAACAGAGTTTTGTGCCACTGGTTACATCCCTGCCTGAGACTTAAAAGAAAGTATATAGTTTCTAGTGTCGATCCTATGGTGAAAAATGATGACCAAATTTATCACACCTTCATGTGTCATGTGACCCTCTGACACAGTATTCTATCTAAACTATGTTGATGAAAAAAATTACTTGGACAAAACCTGGAAATAAAAATGATATGATCACACATAAATATAGCAGATTAGGAAAAAAGCTTTTGAATCAATGGCAGGATGTATACATATAGCTGTTTGACACGGAGGATGACTTGAAAACATGGAGTCGGTGAAAATGAGAGGTGGATGGGACAGCAGGAGACTGCAGTGACTCAGCCTTTCCTGATTGGAGACAATAACAGCTAAATGCATCACATGTGTTGACAGGTAGTGAACCCAGACACCTCAAGTAGTTGCTGAAAATGTGCTACTTGAGACCCCCCCCCCCCCCCCCTTTTTTTTGTAGATTTTGTGAATAGCAGGGAAGAATGCAATAATTGGTGACATTTTGAGTCATTTCACAGTTGACGGTGGCATAAAATGCACAAACAAAGTAACAAAGGAGTCCATCCATAAATAAAGTGTGTACCTGTGAAGGTTACATGAGAGCAAGCTTGATGTTGGGTTAGGAATAAGTACAGTCTGTGGGCTGTCTTCATCACTGAGAACGCATTCAAATGTGAAGACAGACATCAGAGGATGAGGAGAGAGGGGATGCTGAACAGAATGAAGAAACCGAGCAGCATATAGCGCAGACTTCAACGCACAGTTTATCTGAAAACTGCCTCACATTGTAAGATAACATATGGACACAGTGCCACTTAGTGGTGACTCAGCATTTGGCATGAAGGGATGAACTGAAAGCCCAGCTCCTTGAGTTTTCTTTTTTTGTGTGCAACTGACTGAATTAAAACCTTCTGCTGCATCGCAGCTCACTTGAAACTTAAAAAGGTGTACTGAAATGGGTTGGCCTTCCCAACCATTTTTAATCTTGAGATTTTAATGATAATATTCTTTTAATAAATTTAGAAATATACCATATATAATATCTAATATTGTATCCCACCTCAAAACCAATAAAGTCGCCAGCTGAATCTAGCCTTAACCCCCCCAACCCCTATTGATCAAATGTGCATCAAACCACTTCTGCTCCAAACTTGCACTACATGACCAAAAGTATTGGCTCACATGCCTTGACTCAAATAGGAACTGAAGTGCCATCCCATTCCTAATCCATAGAGTTCAATAAGATGTCGGTCCACCTTTTACAGCTATTGCATCTTCAACTCTACTAAGGCTGTCCACAAGGTTGAGGAGTGTGTTTATAGGAATTTCTGACCATCCTTCCAAAAGCACATTGGTGAGGCCACACACTGATGTTGGTGGAGAAGGCCTGGCTCTCAGTCTCCGCTCTAATTCATCCCAAAGGTGTTCTATTAGGTTCAGGTCAGGGTAATATCAACTTTAGAAATGTCATTTATTTTTTCTATGTTGTCTGTAATCAAAGATAAGTTTACTACATATGTTATGTTTACTGTGGTAAATTTGAAGCTGAATCCTGCAGGAGCCACTTATTGAACTAAACCTATATGAAGTCTGGTTTATGATGGATGGCAGACCTGAATCACTCTCACATTACAACAGCACAATGAAAATAGATGAGGTCACAAGCTGCAACATGAACACGGTGTTCTGTTTGATCAATCACCCTTGTGACACATAAGCTGGAGTTACTCCATACATACACCATGGCGGTTTCTTATGCTCGCTCTACAGACTTTCACAGTGACCATTTTGGCTTGTTGGTATTTTGATTCCTCCTGTCCTCTATCCGAAACTGATTCAACCTTGCAGGCAAAAATGTGTTCAGGTTTTTCTGCACGTATTAACACATTCCAAAATGATAATAGTTTTAGCTCAAGTGTACCAAACTGAGCATTCTGTCTGCTTTCCTGACGTACAAAGTTTAGACTACAACCTATAGTGCTGCTTCACAACGTTTTTTTTTTTCTTTTTGTATTCCGCTTTAAAGAATAAGCACTTCCTATTTTATGTACAGAAATTGTTCCTTTTTAAGCATTCAAAGTGCTAAAAGGGTATTTAGACAATCAGCTGCTGCACTGAAGGACAAGGTAACTTTTTACTGAGCGCTTTTTTTCCCCCTTTTGTGAAGTGTTATACCAGCAGTCCAAGCTTCCTGTTGCTAGAAGAGTGAAGAGTCCTTCAACTCTCAGATGAATGGCAATCTTACAAAAGTGCAATCATGCTTCTACAACAGTGTGGAAAAAATTAGTTCTTTATAGGTGATTAAGAGAAACAGATGATCATTAAATGTTCAAAGAGCAATTAATGTGTACTGTGAATCAGTTGAAAGTGTTTCGTTTATGCAATATATGTATATGTTTCCATAAAAGCAAACCATTCTAATCAGGGCTATAGTAAAAGTTTCATTGGGTCAAATTATTTTAGGAAAAAAAGTCCTAGAATTTCAAAATAAGTAGCTATTTGATTCACTTAAAAACACAAAGTCGATCTAATTAAAATAAAAAGGACAAAATAGTTTTAAAAAACTCACATTTTTAACATTTAGTTTTTCTATTTGAATACTAAGTAACTTTTAGTGTTAACAAATTATTAAGAATCTAATTTTAAACTTTTTTTTTTAAACATTACTTAAACAATAGAAAATTTGACATTTAAACAGTACCGACATATGGTTTAAAAGTAAAATAACAAATACGCATATAGCTGTCATGAGGGGTATGATGCTCAGACCCCCTGATTCTTCATTGCTCCAGAAAATACTTCCCCTTGTGGTGTTTGTCTTAATGTAAAATAATAGTTTTCTTTGTGGTTGATTTTCTAACTAAAACCATTTTTTCGTTTGTTTTCTTTTTATTCACCTAGAATGATACAGTTGCTAAATCAAGTTGTTTTCTAAGTGGAACCCCAGCCACTCTGCGGCAAGAAAACCGATTTAAATGAATCACCCTCATCCTCTTTTTTGTTTACCTACATTCTTGATTCTTGTCACACACCACTAAGGTCCTGCCTTAATTTTTACATTTCATTTTTCATTGTGATAATGCTCCCACCAAGAGGCCCCTGGCCCCCATCCATTGCACCTTTTGCAGAAATATATTGACGTCAGCAAACAGCAAAGTGATGAATAAACTGTCAAAGTTATTAATGGAAATGTGGTTATTTGCTTTAATCTGTAGTGAAGTGACGCAAATAGAACAATAATTTTGCCTCCTATAAAACAGGTTTTTTTTGCCTGCTAACTTGAATTTTTACCCAAATGTGGTGGGTGTTAACTCCAAGTCCTGGTTATGGCAAAAAGATACCTGAGTATAAGTATACTATAGATAGACCATGTGTGTGTAGAAAGTATTGGTACCAACTGAATATTTTAGGCCACTTCTTCAGACTAAATTGGAACATTTTATGTTTAGAAGATATAGACAGTATATAAAAAGTAAACTTCATGTATACCGACTCACTTTTAGCATAGACTAGGTTTACTTGTAGTACAATTAAATCGACAACTTTTTGCTAAGGGTACAGTTGGACTTGCCAGCATGAGAGCAAATAAAGGCGCAGTCACTAAAGCATTTCTGTGACATGTAGCCCATTAAATAGTGAATAATTTTGCTAGTACAATACAAAAACACAAACTAAAGGCTTTTTTTTAAAATTATATATGCAACTGTTTTTGCTATTAAATGTTGCTTTTGTTTAATCCTTTTTTTCTTTTTAAATAAACACAGATTTAATTTTTTTTTTTTTTTTTTTAAATGTATGCTAAATTGTGTATTTCCTCAACCTGAGGTGGCAAATAACTCACAAGCGCATTACAGTATAAAGCATAAGTTAAAAATATTTTGCAGTAGCAGTGCTGGCTTTTGGAAATGCAGTTTTGCAAGACGGATTTAATATTTTCTTAGCAGTTGAAAATGAGTATCGAGAGCAGAGAAACGGTGTCAAAGCAATTAACTTGGTTTAAAACGGTTGAAAATTTGCCCCAAATAAAAGACAAAATGCCAGATAATTATACACTACAAGTCAGCCTTTCCATGAAAGCTTTTTACCCTGATATACTGAAGTATGCAGACTTCTAGTTCTAGTAATGCAATGAGCTCCCTGGTTACTTAAGCTGTTACAGTTAAACAAACATCTTTTCATCTGCTGTTCTTGTGAAGTGTAAAATTCCTCCTTCACCACAACGTGTTCTTTTGATGTCCGCTGGGAGCAGCTGGAAGCCATAAAAAATTCCAAATGCGTCATTCCACCAAACGAAAGAACCCTATACAAACTCCTTCTTTATGCTTTTCTTTCATCTCGTGGTCAAATCTGCATTTACTTTGTTTTTGTTAACATTTTCTTGCACTGATTTGGACTCAAAATACACACAAGTTCAACAAAAAACAGAAGAAAAAGTGAGTCTGAAAACCGCTGCTTTTCTTTATCTTGACAAAATATGCCAGTAAATAAATAAAACATCAGACTGAGAGCAAAAGGAGGAGAGTGCGAGTGCTCTGCTGGTCAATAATTTAATCTTGACCACTGTGGATCACGCAGTCAGCTCTTTACAACATAACGGTCATTGGAGGTACACTTCATGAAAAATATTGATGTCTAGAGCGTCGGCTGCTTCCCGCCAGACTCTGTTGCCGAGAAGACATGACAGAGGATCTGATGCGAGGAGCCTGGTAGTTGTAGGCAAATGTGTAAACTCACAGTAGCACACTCACCGGAGACACTGCTCTGTCACCTGGGGGAGGGTTCGCCATTTTCTGCTGAGCTGCTGTCAATCACCAACTGCAGCAGCAGAAACATCGGGAGTGTTTATTTTATTTATTTTTTTATTGACAGACTGCAACTCCCTTAATAAATAATGAGGATGGAGAGCAGTCGTGACTAGCTCTCCTTGCATCTAGGAACTCGCAGCTCTCAGGCTCACGAAGACGCTCATCTGTGTTTTTAAAATGCAGAAGACTAGAGTTCCTCAATTAGATTAGGAAGGAAAGCTAAAGAAAATGTTAAAATTGTCCCAGTTTTATTTAAACTGTACAACAGAAATGGAACAATCATCTTACAAATGTGTGAAGAGACTCCAATGAAACATTTGACAGAGCTTCCTCAAGCATAAACTGTAAAAAAAAATACATCTACTTTAATGACCCACTCTGATAAAAATCAGGTTTTTGGTGTATTGACATCTTCTTGCGTCATGATGGAGGACATAAATTAGAAAAATGAAGGTTAAAATTGCATTTCTTTATTTAAATTGTTGTGAGTAAAAAAATCTGAATAAGGAAGGCAACTTTGTAGCTGACGAGCACTCTTTTTTTTTTTCTGGACAATCGCATATTTTTACAGAAAACTCAGTGATATTTTATTTTTCCCCTTGTTTTGTTAGTTTTTGGGAGGTTTTTTTTTTTATTTTTGGGTGGGAATTGTGATTCTTGTACTTTGATATGAGAAAATCTAAAAATAAAAGAGTTAAATTGTTGTGAGTCAGGAGCAGACGACCAAATGGCGTTGGAAAAAGTTTGTAGCTGTGACGTAGAAGCTAAAATCGGCGGGCCGCAAGCTCCCTGCTCTGCTCCATTCTGATGCATTCACTTGCAGACAAATAGATTCATGAACATCAGCTGAAGAGCTCCAATCATTATTAAAAGACAATCGGAAAACGTTTTTACAATCGATCAATAGATGACTGGAATAGGACATGGAGAAGAACTTTATTGAACATGCTTAAGGTCGTGTCCGACAGTGTCTGCAGTATAAAACTTGGCGGAGGTGCAGAAATAATCATGTAACTGTTACCGCCTTCAGTGGAATTTGACTCAATAGAGCCACATCCTCGTACACACAAGCATTTCCCTTTTTTAAGCAGAAAACAGGGCAAACTAAATCTAAAATGAGTTTGGGATGATCTGCTGAACTGTAAGCCTGAGGATTAGATACAGTTGGTAATCCTTTTGATGGGGCCAAGAACTGCACTGGCTTCAGCTGCACTCGCCTCACACGGTCTGGACAAATTCTCCTCCTCTGACGTGACCTCTCCTGCTTCATCCATCAGACAGGCGGGCGTTGAGTTACAGACAGCTCTCGTCATGAGGTGTCACTCAGCTGGCAGCCACAGGGGGCGCTGTGACACTGTTTGGTGGGGGGAGATGGATCCTTGCTTTCTTTCTGCTGACAGTGGGACAGCAACAATGACAGCACCTATCTCAGACAGTACATTTGGGGGCCACAACACATAAATTTACAAAAAAAAAAGGTTCAAATATAAAAATATTTTTATTTTCACTTAAAGCTATCTTTAAAGAATTTGAATGGCACATCTTCACATTTAGGGAGAAATCTCTACACTCATGTCCTGATGTCCCTGTACCACTGGGTGTCAGTGTGGGGACATTCATTGAAAACGTTAAGCCTAAGAACATCCATTTTCTTTTTGCTTATCCGCTCCCTGTTCTGTCTGTCATTTTTTTTAACTGGCAGTCGTGCTCACCTGGGTTTGTCTGCGAGCGGGCAGCACAGGCTGGTTGTCAGGGTGGTTGGGCGCCCACGGCCCCGAGCTCTGATTGGAATAAAAGTCCATGGGGTAAACTTCTTTCCAGTCTACCTCTTGTAGGGCAACAGCTGCCTGAGAGACACACAGATGGAAGGGCTGTCACAATTCACAGAAAAGAGAAGCGATGAGATAAAAGTGTGAGAAAATGTCATCCTGTCGTGATTCTTCTTCTTTTTTTTTGTCTCCCTGTTCTCTGTTAATGTTCTTGCAGTGTTGAACTAATGAATGGCAGACAACACGCAGACGACGATGACGAGACAGGTGTCATCATATTAAGCTTGGATAACATGGCGGATTGTCACGTTATCTTCATGCAGCTGCGCGGCACGACGCAACAGCTGCTGACGGAGAAAAGCAGCACGGCAGAGACAGCACGGTGACATAAGTGCAGACGGCTCCATATGGAGGAGAGCCGCCTGCGAATATTGACTCCTGATGAAGGACAGAATGAATGAGCCGGCAAACAAATAAACATTCGAAACGAAGGAAGAAACGCTTTGTTTATTCACTTATTTCTTCATCCAGCTACTCATTCATTTTTATTTGGATCCCAGGGCCTCACGTCAAGAAAATTTAGATAATTAAAAAGAAAATATTATGAAGAAAATATGTGATGGAAATGAAATAACTAAAAAAAAGTCAGAGCCTTTGGAGAAATTAGTTCAAAGGAAACATGAAAGATTTGGCTTCAAAGTGATGCAATCTTTGGTCTGGTAGGATATAATTCATCACTGTTATGCGGCTTGTGACAAGTTGGTGTTTGTACTGAAATATGAACTTGGCGCTGAAGGTTTTAAATAAAAGAGCAATGAACACATTTGCATGTTGATTGGACACAGAAACCACAAAGTATTAAAGAACAAACATGAAGCTAACTTTAATTTTCATATAAATTCATTAAAGATCCACTCCAATGAAAAGTGTTTTTACATGTTCTTGTAGTATTTCTCTTATGATGGAGGACATATAAAAGGAGATCTAAGCAAAAAATTGCATTTCTAATTATTTTTACATTTAAATTGCAGAGAATCAGGGGCAGACACAAAACTCCCAGTTGAAAAAAACTTGTAGTTGGGGCGTAGACACTACTACGGCAAGCCACAAGCTCCTTGCTCCGCTCTTCTCCGATACACCCACTTCCAATCTAATAGATCCATTAACGTCTTCGTCTTCCTCGTCCGAGTTGGCACCAGGATCAAAACCTTACGGCTGGATGGCTCCAATATTGCTCACCATTTTTGTTGCACCACTTAGAGGTGTGAGGGGTTGTAAGCTCGCGGGATAGAGTGTAATCAAAGGGATGATGGGAAATGGCCGCAGGTTTACTCCGTGCCAACAGTCCCGCCCACAACTCAGAGGTGCATTTCAAATGAACTACTGCTGCTCTGCACGAACTATGTCCTGAAAACGACTCATTTGTGTGATTTTGCCTAAAAACAACATAAATACTCCCAGCTCATGTAAGAGAGGCAGATTCAGTTTCTACATTCAAAGTTAGACTGAAAACATTCCTCTTTGGACAGGCTTATTGTCAGACTAGTTAGTATTCAGAGATTATTTAACTTAATGTTAATTGTTTAAATTAAACTAAATATCAATAACTATTATTTTAAAAGGCTGCTAGAAGTTGAAGCTGGGGTAACTATGGTGCACTGGGGCTCTGTCCTCTTTTCTGTCCTTTTCCAATACTTTTCTTTTCTCATCTACCTCTACACTTCCTCTCTTCTCTATCTGTGATCATCATTTATCATTTAGTTATCCATGCCTCTGTTTGGTGCAGTACGATTCATGTATTGTCCCTCTATCCCTCTCCCCTCCTGGGGAGTGGGAGTGCTTCCAGATTCCAGTTGGCCCATCCGTGCTCCTGTTCCTGACTGTGTACCTCGTCTCTGCTCCTGCTCCTACACCTGGCTGTGGTTCCTGTCTCCGGCTCGACTCGCGCCCCGGATTGTCCCCAACCCCGGCTGGATGAAGCTCGTCTGCTGGACTTTAAATATGTAGATGTAGAGTTAGATAAGTTAATTCTTCTCTATGAGTTCTGGTTAATCGCCTGTCCGTCCTGGGGGAGGATCCCTCCTTCATGTGGGCACCCCTGAGGTTTCTTCATTTTTTTCCGGAATCCGGTTTTTTAGGAGTTTTTCCTTACCGCGAAGGGGGGTCTAAGGGCAGGGATGCCAGTATAGCTTAGTCAGTTTGTTAGTTTATTTTAGTATTTTCCTATTGACTCTTTGTATTCATGATCCTTTTGAGTTCATGTTTTACTTCAAAGCCCATCGAGACGACTGTTGTTGTGATTTTGGGCTATACAAATAAAATTGAATTGAATTGAATTGAAATAAAATAAAAGACTATTTGTAACACTTTTAAAAATAGATCAAAAGACGATCAGAACACATATCTTTTAATCACATGTCAAATCAAATGTTAGAAAACATAGATCCTAATGAATTCCTCTAAATTATATTTACGCACGAGAAAGGATGATGATGCTGTCCTATATTTTGTCTTTTCTTCCCCCACAGATGCTTTAAATATTTCCTCCTCCTTTTCTTTACCTGCTCTTCCTCTCTGCAGCTCTTAGCTGCGGCTCTCCTCCTCTCCCCTTCTCACACCAACCGCCTGTTTCTGTGGAAGCTAGCATCCTCTGCTAATCCCTGCTCTGACAGGAGAGCCAAGTGTGTCTTATTGACTATAAATATAACATGAGACGCACTGAAAATAAATGCTTGCACCCCCACCCCTCCAACCTTCTCTGAGCACACTCCACCCTCCCTCTCCTTCCTTTTCATATTCATCCTAAATGCCACAGTAAAAAAAGCACAGTGCACTGAGATGCATGACACTCATAGGTAGGAGCTGACGCTGAATTAAGTCTCGTCACAGCTGTGCAGACACCCATCGCAGCTGCAAATTCTTCACGTGCAAAAACATTGTTCACAAATAGCTGCAGGGAAGGGGACAAATCCTTTAGGTAACGACTTTTTAGACTAGACTGGTGCTTCGCCCAATACAGCAAAGTCCCATTTTCGTCTTTATATGTAGAATTGTTCTTGAAAGTGAGCAACAAAAACAAAAAATACCTTTTCCTTAAAAAAACCTGTCATGTTCCCTGCAGTTTCACTCTATAAGGTAAGTTTTCCATCAAGCAACAAACGCAAGGCTAAAACAACAAGTCTGATGTTTCCTAGAACCATTTAAAAAGAAATGAAACCGCTGATGAAAACCTGTAAGGTCATGGGCATCTTATAGCTGCTCAAAGAAAACATGCCTACTTTTTCTTTTTAAATCTACAGCACTTGATTTGAAAAAGATCTTTACAGGATGAATATTTGTGTATTTCTCTGCTTTTAGAATAAAAAGACATCTTTAGAATGTGTGGGATACTTCAGTCTTTACACCAGCAGGGGGGGCTAGTCTGCTACTCAACATTTTTTTACATGTTTACTGTTTTTTTTTCTTTTTTAATGTCATGAAAATGAAAGAAGGGAAAACAGCAAGTATGATACTCCATCATAAGCAGGTCTTGATGAGCGTTTCAGGAATATGACTTCCCTTTTAGACAATCCTAACACATGAACATCTTGTGTGCTCTCATAAAAGCTTCAGTAGGAACTATCTAGGGCTCAGAGAAGTGTTGTGCATGCATGTGTAATGCTATGTCTGACCAGTGATCTGCAGACTCTTAATGTGTACCTCGTATGGGGAAAGTAGGGGTTTGGAGAAGGCTGTGCCCCAGTCAATTGAGAGGCGTGGACAAGCGATCTGGACCCATCTGCAAAAACAGAAACAAAAACAAAAAAATGTGAAGACACGTGTGCTCAAGTCCACATCCAGGAGCGCCACTGCAGGAAAAACATGACGGGAACAAGTTCTAGGAAGAGAAGGAAGGCACACGTGTGACTGCACGCTGCAGGTGGATATGCGATGCAGAGGGTGCAGGGAGCCCCCCCCACCCCAGCAACACGTTTACAGGCACCTGTTGGTGGGATCTGTCCTGATTTGGAGCTCCAAAGACAGCTACACCACACAGGCAATGCACAGCAAGCCAGCAAGGGAGGAGCATGGTGTGCATGGGGTGGGGTAGTTTGGACTACGGTAGTTTGGATAGACTGATTACAGAAAACGAGAAAAACAAAAAAGGTGAAAGGAGAAAAAAAAATGCTGTTAAAGAAAAAAAAAAGAGAGGTTAGGTGAGTGTGAATAAAAAACTGCACCAGCTGGTCTCTACGGACATAGCCTACATAGCTCCCAGACAGGGTGGGTTGGTGGTGGTGGTGGTGGGGGGGTGTATGTTTTTAGAGAGTTGGGGAGAGGGTGAGAAAGAAGCGATAAGAGGACAGAGATATGCAGCCAAAGATAGGGAGGAAGACAAAAACAGAAGGAGGGGTGGAGGAAGCACAAGCAAGAAGAGAGGGCAAAACAAACCCAGATAGCGAGCAAGAGAGATCGGCAGGGAGAAAAGTGGAAAACACATGAGGGAGGAACGAGGAGGGTGTGGCAGCTGCAGGAAAGAGTGAACAATGGGGGAAATGAAGATGGAAAGAGGCTGGGGCTATGACGGGGGGTTCGCTTTCACAGATCAATGCTATCCGGACTCCATCTGCACTGAGCTAGAATACTCCCTACTGCCCCTAATTCCTGCCATAAAGCAGCGTCAGAGATATTGACACACATTAATTAAGATGCATAAAAACATTTATGCAAGACGCAAGTACATTTCTGACAAGAAAACGCAGGTTTGAGATGAGAGCGAGTGATTGGAGGCAAGGACAGATTGTGCTGTAATCACTTGAGTACTTCAGTTTGAATGGCACTGCAGCAAATTCCCCCCTCATCTATTCTTCATTCTCTAATTTTCACCCAGTTTATCGGCTGCCGAACTGAATGCACCACTGACTCTCACCCCACACTGCTTTCTGCCAGAGGAAAGTTCCACGCCCTGAAGGCAAATGCATGCCATTTCATTCATTTTCATTTAACTTTTACGGGAAAAAAAATCGTCATTGCAGAGTACAAATTTCTGTCATCTTTTTAATTTGAAAGTCATCTGGGTCAGAGACAGTGGCACAACTCTCCTAAGAAGGAAGTTGGCTGTGTTTAAGTTAAGAGTTTAGTTGGAGATGTGACCTTAAAGTTAATCAGTTGCTATTCCACATTGAGAGCAACTGCTTTAACACCATTGCAGTCCGAACACTGGGAAATGTCCGTTTGTTTGCATTACTGTCAACATTGTAACCTTTATTATTTACAGGCAAGCACAAAACTAGCCCCCTGCCATGCTCGGTATTGATGTTTTACAAATTCTGTTGGAAGGTCAGATGAGAGTTGTCAACGGCCAACATGTCCACTAATAAGTGCTGCAATCTCTCACAGTGGAAGTGTACCTATAATGAACATTACAGACCTTTCTCATCTTTTGAAGTGGGATAACTTGCAGAATCTGTGACTGAAAATACTTTTTTTCTTTTTGCTCTACTGCATCTATACGTGAGTGTAATCAAGGTCCATATGATCAAGATAACTTTAAACAAGACTAATGTGCCTTTCAACATTTCCAGACTGTTTACGTGACTCGTTTTTTGCTAAAAAACATTCAGTATTTATGATTAACAAGTGCTCGTGTTCTGACATCTGTATCCATTTGTCTGCTATACAACGTCGTAACAAGCCCATAGCTCATTTTAAATACATCATTAGTATCTGACAGATGCCAAATATCATTAATTGTAGGCTATAGCTAAAACATAACTTCATTAACATGCCTTACTTAGATCAAAGTTTGGATGCATATTTGTAAAAGAAAAATATACAAGATTCTGGAAGGTATAAGATCCTGGAACAATTCACTTTCTTCACAATTTGATTTAAAGTGTGGGTGACATGGCCTATTTTAATAAGCCGAAATATAGTAAATAGTCTCTATTTCATGTTGCGATTGTTTTTAATATTTTTCGAAAAAGAATAAATAGCGAAAAACGCGATATAAACAACGAGGACGGTCGCCGGCTTCACGCATTCCGCCGAATTCGCGCCGCCCTGTTTGTGACGTAACGAAAGGAAGACAACATGGCTAGCACCGATAGCGAAGCACAGAGTGATGCTACCGTCTTCCAGCCAAGACCACTTAAATTTGTTTTTTTAATCGTCTTCTCACAACTGAGGTCGTGACCACGCTCAATAATGACGATGCCCGCATTATTGATCGCAAACTCTTCAGATTTGTTTGTGAAAGTTTAGCGTGTCCCCGCCAGTTTTGGTCTCTAGGGGATCCGTCACGCTGACCACGTGGTACAGACAGAGCCAATCAGAGCCGTCAACGCATCTGAAAGCAACTAAAACGTCCCGTCATTGGTCAATTAGGCCGGGTAGACGAGAGATAGCTGCGACCATAGAGGAAGCGATCCGCAGAGAAATATAGAAAATAAAGCTAAAATTCGCCGATTTCAGACAATTTTTTCATCCGGAAAGCGATTTGTCCATAGAGATCAGGTCTTTATTTCCAGGAAAGTACGTTCGGTTTCGCCCTCGTGCGTTGAACTTGTTTTGTCCATTGTTTCAGCAGCGTTTCTTGTTTTGGGAATTTATACACAGATACACTTTCACTAGATGTATTGCTACATCCAGCTGCCACACAACGACTTGGCATGTTGATGATTAACAGAGAATTAACGAGAATTAACGATGATTAACGAGAGAAACGAAGACTACCTGCTTTGTTTACCTGCTGTCCGAAGCGGAACTACGGAAGTCAATGCCTTTCGTGACGTCACAGGTCATATCGGGGTCACTTCCAGCCTGCGCTCTTAGCGGCAAATTCAAATCTCTGATTCCTTCGAAAGATGTCTATTATTCATATGCTTCGGATTTTTTTCGACGCGAACTATTGGCATCAATAGAATCAGCGTTTAAAGGGCTTTTTTATTTGACAAAGTTGTTCAAAGCATGGCATCCACACTTTAAACCTCAATGTTAGTGTCATGGTTTTGTTTTGGATTGATAAATGATTTGTGTATTACGACAAACAGCTGATAAGAAAAAAAAAAAAACTTTTTTGGGGATTTGGAAAGGAAAAGTAACTATGAAGAAAATCCTTTTGGTTGGCTTTTTACAAAGTCGGGTGTAATGAAAGACATTTTAAATGTAAACACATGTATGTAGCAGAGATGCAACGGTTCACTCTCCCCACGATTCCGTTCAACGGTGTAACGTACGGTTCCGTTTTAAACTGAGAATTAGGACATCCCTACTATGGGTGTAACGACTAATCAACTTCATGAATCAATTTCTATCCCTTAACTCTACGATCTGTCTGAAGCAGGTTGTTATTCAAATCCACCTATACCATTATATAATCAAAATGAAATAAAGTGATTAAATCAATATTGGAAGATACCATTTTGTTTGAGGCAATGTAGGTTTTTTTTTAAGTATTACATAAAAACGACCAAGTGATGGCAGCAAAAAATGATCAAGCCATCATTCCAGTCCAATGAGTGGAAACACTTGGAATTTAGCAAAGACATACAGACATACAGTGTGCTAGAATGTTCTAATAATGTTCCATTCAAAATCTTTTGATGTGGAAAAACAACAGTGGGCTGAACTTTAGGAAACTAAAATGTGAATGGGTTTGCCATTAATTCTGGTTTACTTGTTTGTTTGTACACATTTATTTATCTAGCAAGATATACAAGGAATCGGAAAAACTTCACCTGCACTGTTCAGTGCCCAGGTATCTATGTGAGTGGATGAATCGGATCGGTAACACCACGTTATAATAAGAATTGAATTGTTTAAATGAACCGTAATACCCCTAATCCCTACTGGAAGGTTGCAGGTGTTTTGAAAAATAAGGAAAATACTGGTGTTCTGAAATCTTATACAGTTCGTGAGTGTAGTCTAAGAGAAAATGAAGGCGAGAATCAACAAAAGGGACATTTTTAAAGGGAAAACATAGCTGATGAATGAAAAGGCAAGGAGGGACTCAGGTTTAAAAAAGAATCTCTGGAATAATGATGCAAATCAGTGAAATGAATGATGCCATCAATATTTCTTTTCGGAAAGAAGTGTAGGTAGTTTTGTGGATCTGTTACTCTTGCTAAGGTAGAGAAATCACATCAAGATATTCAATTAAAAAGAGAAAGCAATGAAAGGAAACATGAGAGCTGACAAAGATTTTAAAGAAAGTACAATTAAAACATACAGTTTGGTCTTGTTTTACAACTTGGTAGTAAAATAATCTGAAATAAAGACACAGCTACTAAGCCTTATGTGGATACTTCCCTCCTAGTTTCTCCTTTTAGGATCTGTTTACTTCAGCAGAAAGTGGAACCTTTCAACACAAAGACACGGATGGGCTGGATTCAGGGGCGGCGAGATATATGCTGTGATCCACAAAGGTAAAACAGTTTGACATTTACTGCTGCTCTGCAATGTAAGCTCCAGTCTGGTGCTCACTGCATTAGCTGCTGCGAAACATTACATCCTGACACTCGCGTCCTGTAATTAGACCCAAACGTTGTCACTCCACAACAACAAGAATAACTCTAGAATCAACTGTAATGGTGGATTTAGTTTAATTAACAAAACCTTTTTAAAATGTGGGCAGAGATGAAATTTCAATAAGAAAGCGGCAGAAGTGGACTGCATGGGCATCATTTGTTATCTGGCTGAGCTAAGTGTGGTAGTGGTGTGGCATAGATCTGTACAATGGTTTTAAAACCTGCTCGGGGACAGCCTAATTACACACTTAAGAGTATATGCTAATGGTGGCTCTCTTTCCATGCTTGAGTATGTAAGTGTTTAATGACAGAAAAATCCATGGGGGGTGGGTTCTTCGCTGTTTCTTAAAGTGCAGAATCTTCCACCCTCCCTCTATCTCTCAATCTCTTTTCCCTTTATCCTTTGAATTTTACCTCTGACATAGCTGGATTTGACAGATTTTATGGTTTATATGTTCTATAGCGAGATGCTTGTGCTTTTACAAAATATTCTGAACATGTAGGAGGAAGAAAAGTGTCAAACTCTTCTTCACATGGGTTTAGTCTTAGGAGGAGGGCGCCTAATCAATATTACGGTCACTCTGGAGGCTTACTCCGATGTAAACCACCTTAGTGTAAAATCAGAGGAATAAGTAAAGAAAAAAAGTTACTTTAGAAGATGACTAATGATTTCAATAAAATAATAAAAACATTTAGAAGTGCTGCTTTGCTTTACCTTAAAAGAAAAAACTAAATTTGTTTTTTATATAATTGGAAATAAATTCAGGCATGAAAGGGTTAATGCTCTGCCTTCTCCTCTACACATAAATATAACATTGACTGTATAAAAACAGAGAGCAGAGGTAAGGTCATTCACGTACTGGTTTCTATAGAAACAATTTGAAACCCGATTCTCTGCTCTCTGGTAATCACCCCATGAGCAGGATATGACATCAGCGAAAACTGGCGTGCGTGCACGATGAGAAAGCCTGATGGTTGTTGGACAATCTTCTACGTATTCAAAAAATATGAGTTACTCTGAAAGTCTAATTTAGGGCATGGTAACAAAAGCAATATGGAAGAACTGCAAACAAGCAAAGTACTACAATCTTTCAAAGAAATAAATCGCACACAAAAAAAAAAACCCAACACAATTGGATTTTCAATTAGAATGGACACCAACATAAAGTTTGCATGCCTTAAACTAGAGATCATTGACTATAACACATAACTGGACGAATCACGTGTGACGTCACCTATAGAAAATTCATTGTTTCCAATTCCAACCAAATGAAGTCAATTCAGTCACCATTTCTCCATGATATGTCCGTCGCCATGTTGGAACCAGATAGAGATAGAGATATTCTTTATTGATCCCACATTGGGGAAATCCAATTGTTAAAGCAGTTCAAAAAGCAGAGAAGAATGACAACAATGTGCAAAACTGAGGGGTGTTAAAAATGTACAAAAATACAAATACAAAATGTGCAAAAATAGAAAAAGTAAAAAAAGTAAGTAATAACTTATGTACACTATTACGACATAACGTATGCTATGCGTAATAATACAATTTAATAAATAAAGTAAGAACACAGAATATACGTTTAATGTAGATGTCCTTAGTAAGCCGTGATTGGCCCGTCTACATTTCTATGGCAACCGCTCTCTCCAATCAGGGTTGAGGACGTTAGAAAGCAACACTCCTACCACTGAAAGCGGGCAATCAAATGCTTTGAACGTTCGACGTGAGGCCATCTACTTTTATTGAGGCATCTGATTGGTCAGTTTATAACTTGAATAACTTGCGCTACAGCAACAATCTCAGCAAGAAATTACGATTAGCAAGAACATGTCAATAAAAGTAGGTAGAGCAAGAATGGTTATTCTGACAAACATAATGACAGAGTAATAGCTGTTTATTTCTCTGTAGAAGTCTATGTGATTTTGGCTCTTTGGGATTTGGAACGCGGGGGGAAGGTGTTGTTCAGTCCAGTTCTTATTTTACTGTCAATGCATGAGATCTAAGAAAAGTAGATGCTTTTAGAGAGAAGATTAAATCTTTCACTTTATATAAATGCTCAACATTTAGAAACTTAACCTAGCAAGTGTTGTCAGTGGGTGGAAGGCCAATGAATTACTTAGGCTCTTTATCGACTAAACCATACTGCTGCCATTTTTTTTAAAAACATGGTGGGAGAGTATTTCTTTTTAACAAGCAGAGTAATATGATCCGACTAACATTGTCTCAGAGCTTTAAATTCACAGGGCATGAATGTTGATTTCACAGATGTCCAGCTTATCCATGCAATCTGCACTAATGCACACCCCTTCAGCACAGATGCTAGCTTTGCAAATACATATCCAGCCTCGCTCCTGGCATTTATTTCAAAGTTTGCATATATTTTCTGTAAACAAATGCATTTGTCATTTTGCACGTTTAATACGGTACACTATGTGGCGTTAGAACATTTGAGAATTTACAGACACTCAACATTGATTTTGTTAATATTTGACATAGTATTTGTGTTTCAGATTTGTATTCGAAGGCTCAACTTTTGAGTCAAACTCTTGTTTTCTTTACATCAAGGCTATACTTGCAGCTGAAACCGATCTCGCTGAAAAGCTTTTTGTCTGTAATGAGGCCTTGTTTTGGTTGGGCGAATCGTGTCTGCATTACATAATGTTAGACTTGCACTTATATGCCAGCGTGGAGAGGGGAGGGGGGGAAAAAAAAGGAAAGGAAAACAATGAAAAGAAAAGCTTGGACTGCAGTGACTGGCTTTTTCAAACGCAGCCCCCTCAACTACCTCTCCATCCCTCTCTCTCAGCAACTCAATCTTTTTGAGACCTTCTGTCCCGATCTCACCCACTCCTCCCTCACACATCACACCTGTCATTACTCCACAATAAGAGGCCAAATGGAGGGAGCGTGAGTGCCCGTGCTTGTGCCAGAGTAACTGAAGCTATATCACACAGTGATGCCTTACCACCATCATATGTTCAACTTGTGGCTAGATGTCAGATACATTTCAGCTGAAAGACACATTTTACTGTAGGAATTTAGGTATTAAGTGTACATTCCTTTCAGAAATATTTTGCAGTTAAAAATTGTATCCTTATGGGTAAAAAAAAATGTGGATTTGTAAAAGATGTGCAGAAGAATTTTGACCCACTCTAATGAAAATCAAAATTTGGGCATTTTTATCATGTTCTTTTAGCATTTTTTCATGACAAAGACCATATATAAAGATAATTTTTTTTAAATTATAATTAATTAAAATTAAATAACTAAGCTTATTTGAGTATTTATTTGTATTTAAACTACTCCTGTCCAGTAAATGAGCAAACAGATGTGATATAGAAGCTACACAAGCTCCCTGCTCCGCTCCATTCTGATGCATCCACTTGCAGACAAATGGATCCTTGTACATCTTCGTTTTCTATTTATCTGAGCTGGCATGTGGATCTAAACTGTACAGCTAGATAGTGCCTATGATGGTCGCCATTTTTGTTGTACTAGTAATGTTAGGTTGGGGTTGTGAGGGGCTGTAAGCTAGCAGGAGGGCATGTAAACAGATGGATGATGGAAAACAGGGGAGCGCCAACAACAGTTTTGCCCACAACTCAGAGGTGAATTCCAAATGAACAACAGCTGCTCTGCAGAAACTATGTCCTATAAAACAACACAGGTTTTTCGATTTTTTCTAAAAATGGCATAATCTTAATTAAAAGCCCACTGAGAACAGTCTGAAAATTGACCACAAGATAATCAGGGTGGGACTTTAAAAACAGATAAAAAAGTTTTGTGTATTTGCAAGAATAATTTCAGTCAATAGAAATATTTTTCAGGTCCTTATAACTGTACACACCTACATGTTTTTCAGATATCTGCAGACACAAACCCCAGTTTAAACCCCAAACTGTTGACGTAAATATTCCATCTGAGCTTATCAACCAATCAGCAACTTTCTTCTGCAAGTAGCAGGCAGCCTCACACTTGTCAATCAGAAGAAAAAATGCTACATCAATTAATTATAATAGATGCTTTTGCTTTAACGTTTTTAATTGTTTTCTATTGTCAGCCATCATGCCAGCAGGAGAAACACCGCAGTGAACTAAATCATAACAGGGGTCCGTCAAGCAAAACACTCTTCAGATCACTCATGATATCCTTTTTTGATGGGGGTGAATGACAAACTCATACAATAATGTCAAAAAATGAAGCCCCACATCACCTAAAATCTTACTTTCAATATTGTTGTTTTGTTGGTATCAGTTGTATTTGCATACTCATGAACTGTCTTCTTTTATACTGAGTTATTTATAATAAACATAAGGTGATGAAACGTTTTTTTTTGTTTTGTGTTTGTTAATCTTTTACATGCAAAGTAAGAACAAAATGTACAGTTTTAAAAAAAGTTCATCTACTGCTGAGTCCTTTTTACCTCTAAAACAATCTTATTAACATTTATATTCAATTATTTTACATATTTATTCATATGTGAATGCAGTACTAAACTTTTTTGTATAGAATAAAATGAACATTGTTTTTCAAACATAAAAACATTTCTCCTAGAACTGCACAGTAAATTTTTCTGCAATTTTTCCACTTACAATAATTTTAGCACAAACCTATTGCAAAAAGCGACAATTGGTTTGGCAAAAGCACAAAATTATTCTGCACAGGCTGTTTTTTTTTTACAGATTCACAAAGTCAATTCTTACATTTTAGGTTAAATTGCTGCTGAGATTTTAATAAAGTATCAGTTCAAATATATCTTTTTTATTGTTTGTTAAAGAAAGAATTATGAGCTTAAAGCAATGCATGAGGAGCACAGCGTTGGTTTTTGTGGAGTTGAATTGTTAATTCAAACTGAATTATGATAGGCCATCATAAAGACGGCTCAGGCGTGGATGTATATTTAAGTTTGACATTAGTTTAACTCAATTACAGCAATTGCCAAGTATGGCGACTCCTAAATTCAATGTCCAAGAGTAAAATGCAGGAGAACTTTAACTTCAGTCTCTAAAATTGAATCAAAAGAAATGAAAATACTCTGAACATCTGATAAAGTAAAAAATGGACCCTGATTTAAGAAAAAAAGAATTACTCATGTGAAGCAAAAGTCTAAACACAAGAGTTCAGATGCCTGACTGTGTTTAACCCTCCTGAAGAGACTGCAGAGCAGACGGCAGAAAAGGGAACATCAGATATGCACAGTTCCACCTACTGTGCCAAGTGGCTTCTTCTGTTTAAGAGAGCCTTCTGCAGTGGTGCTTCACCGGCACAAACATTGCAGTATGTCTCATTCTGTCTTTTCGTCCTGACGCTGTGGACTTGAGCGAGAGTTCAAGTTTCACTGCATCAGCACATTGGCTCAGTACACGCAGTCTGCCTCTCAACAAGTGAATTGAAATGCTCATCCATGGTGTCAGAAAGTTAGGAAGATGCTTTCCGGATTTTCACACATAACAGAAAACAGTTTGTTCTCTTTTTTTGTGGCACATTTGGCCCCCTCTGATGAAAATCCAGTTTTTTGAGTTTTTGACATGTACTCGTGACCTTTTTCTTATGAAAGAGAACAAATGTAATAAAAAATCTTTTTATTGATGTATTTCTGAATATGCCAACTGTAGCAAAAACGATGGGTTTGAACTAATAAGCTGTTGTGATGTTACAACAGCCCCGGGAGTGCATTCGCATATCACAAGTTCCCTAATCTGCCCTGTCCAGCGTCAACAAGCTCAGGTGCTGCAGAAGAGAAGATGGCACATTGCTGCGTTGCCCGCACCTATTTTAAGTGTGTCCAAGGCTGGGCTCCCCATCCTGAAGTGGATCTCTGTCTTGGCACCAGCTCGCCTCCCAGGAGCCAGCATTGTTATCGGGATCACTCCAGCTCCATGGGCCCTGCGACGGACTGTCCAGGGTAAACCTGCCTTCGCGTCACGCTGCTGCCAGACCTTTGTGCTGCACCCACCGCTGGACCTCAGACCGCGTCTGTACCATTGACTTAACATTAAAACTGGCTGCCTCTACCGGCAAGGGGGGTCAAGGGCGGAGCTACTCAGCTCAGCACTAATAGCCACGCCCATGTAGAAGAGATTTTGGCAACAGAGGCTTCAGATAAACGTAAATATGTGGCTTTTAAAGACATTTAGGTAGTGGGATTTTGGTTAAAAACGTTATAATCTCGATTAAAACACCACTAGGAAAGTTTTTATTAAAGGGAGACTTTAATGTCTAACCCACTATTGTTTTTCCCAGTTGCATGATTGTCATTATATAGCTTCATTGATATATGTCAAAAAGTTGAGAATGTGCCTCAACATCTGTTATGCAACTTACACAACACTCTCCACCCACCCATTTCGTCCAATATGTTACAGAAATAAAAGACTGGAAAAACAAACTTGAGTGTCAGGAAAGGAAGCAGTGCTATGCTTCACATAGAGTGAACTCTGCAAGAACTCATGTATAAAAACACTAAACAAAACAACACCACAAATAAAACTAGGGACAAAACAGGGATTCATTGCTTTTGAAATAGGAAAACATATTGTAAAATAATGTAAAATGTTGAATTATTTTCATTTTACTGTAATATAGGTGGCAACACAGAATGACTGTACAAATTTGGCACATCTGTTGTCATGTTACACATGGATTACATGACATTATAATGTTCAATTGTGTGTCAAGTTTAATCAGAACCAGTAATAAAAAGTCATGCAACACTTATTGTTCAATCAAGAAAGTGCATTAAGTGGTGTATAATTGCTAAGTTTTTTTTTGTTAGATTGCTGATGAAGCTCATTTTAAAGTGACTCGTGTGCAGCAGTTTTTAAAAGTCTGATGTGTTTTTAAGATCAGTGCCCATTAGGTTAACAAAGACAGAAACCTGTCCGAACACCAGCCTGTGATGTGCATTAGTGTTGGAATGCTCTTGCTAATACTCACGCATCTACGTCTGCCATCAGATCCAGTTTGCTTGGGAAAATCTCAGAGAGTAGAACGCGAGTGAAGGACTTCCCCAGAGACTGGAGCCTTGATTCTAGGTGCTGCACAGTAAAACGACCAAAAAAAAAACATTCTGTAAACTTTTACTAAGCATTAAAAATATTTTTTTACGAATCACATTTATCTTTTTTGATAGTAATTTAGAATCTAATTGAGACAGTAAAGGGTGGATTTTTAAAATTTGACATAAATATAACAAAAAAAATAAATACATTCAACAATTACTGGGAAAATAGGGATTCACTCCACAACATAAAACAGTGCAGTTCAAAATGTTTAAAATAATTATTTTTACCATATAATCATATATTTTAAGTAAACCTATGAATTATTTTGTGCTTTTAGACAAACAAACTATTTGCATTTCAAAAACAAGCCCCCTTTGCTCTTTTTTAATTTAAATATGATTACATTTGCTTAAGATTATTACTTTTTGGAACTTATTGAATATTTTTAACTAATTGTTAAATTAGACAACTTTACGCAATAATTTTTAACAGAACATCACTAACAGAAACGAGAATCTGATTTTTTTTATATGTGATGCTATAGGTTTTTATTCTGCATCTGTGAGTGCGCGTGCATGTGTGTGTCCACACGTGTGTGTACAGACACAGTTATATAAATAATATCAAAACATTTTTAATTTGATTCTATTAATTAAGGCATTTTCTTAATTCTTTTAAGGCTTTTTCCTTTAAGTTTTTGGTTTTAAAGTATATCAAGGATCCAGTTCACTTAATGCTATAAATTGAAATTCTGAGATTAGGATTTTTATTTACAGATGTGCAATTTGACCAAAATCTGTTCGACTTCTTCTCATTTTAGAGACAGGAAAGTGCATAAAACCTTTTGAGAAAACTGTTTAGTCAAACTCTTGGAGCTAAGCATGAACTGCACACTGATACTTCTAAGAGGACTGGTCCCTGTTTAAGTCAAGTGAGCCCCATCCCACTTTCTGAAGAAAATGTCTTTGGAAAAATTCTCCACATATCAGTGAATAAAAGTGTTGAGCCAGAATGAAAGAACTGTAATCTTTTATTGACTTTCTCTGAAACTGAGGGAATGAAGGAGGGGTGAAGGCACCCTGACAGAGCAAAGAAGTAGTGGTCCTCTAGTGAGATAAAGGTACTGCTCATATCCAGTGTCCTTGGGAAGATTAGAACTTTTTTCATCAGACTGTTCTCTTTTAAAGAGTTTTGACCTCTTTCCCTTGTAAGGTTATATGAAACAACACATTTTAATACTCAGAAATTTTGGGGGAGTTTTTATTTTTTTTAATCCGCATCTAAATCCATTCTTTCTTATTGCTACCCACAAGGAAAACGTTTTAATCAATGCATACTTTATCTTAAAAGTCTGAATCTTTACAAAAACGTAAGTGTTCCTGGATTCTAAGAGCAGACCATCTGCTGGAAGTAAAGTGATTGTGAATTTATTTTTACTTCTAAGATGCAAATGGTTCAAGCATAACAGAATACATCGACTATGATGACAGATTTTTTTTTTTTAATTAAAAATATCTGTTTCTAATTGTAACTTCTGGAATATAAGGGACAACAGAACATTAAAATTCCCTTCCTGCATTTCAACAATTAAGGATGATCAAGTACGCTATCTTAGATGTGAAATAACAGATTTTTATTGTGCTGAAACCCTGCAACACAGAACTTTCTGTAAAAAAAAATCACTTTCAGGTCTGATTCCGAAGTGGCCTCAAGCCGAAGAACCTATTAAAACTTGAAAAAGCAAACTCACCTCGAGGACTTTGGGACTGCCCTGTCGGCCAAGTGTGCCCAAGATCAGGCCCCATCTTTGAGCCAGTCGAGCCTCTGCGATGGCCTGCAGCCTTAACGCACGCATGGCCTCGTGGTCGTAGTACTCCCTGGAGAACACTTTGCTGTAGGGGTCATATCTAAGATCAAACACCAACAAGCAAAGGCCAAAGCTCAGAGATGCTGCCAAGATGCGCTCCTGAATATTAAAAACATCTGCACATTATGAGTTCCTGATCAGGTACCTATCCTGAGGATAAGATGCAAAATCCAATCACGAAAAGCCATCAAGTATGACAGGAGCTAGTGTATCTTAGGGAAAATAGAGGCATTTCAGAGCTTCTAATCTCCTTTTTGCAGACACAAGAGGTACACTTGAGATTAGAATCTTGTTTACAAGAAAGACCTGATCTTTGCTCTCGTGCACATGTCTGTTACAAAACTACTGCACGCCGAGGAAGTCCTCCACCTCTACTTCATCCTGTCATAGCAATGCAATTGCAGTCAACCTGGCAAATGATTTTATAACAACACACCACGCAGACTATTTATACTTCTTTTTTTTTAACATTTTTGAATAGTTTTGGTATTAGAAGCTATTTTTTATAGTAAATTATACATATAATTCCTTCTCGAAGCTCCTCTTTTCTTATACTTGGTTTTTAAAATGTATGTGCTTAAATATTCTATTAAATATTATTTTTGAAAAAAAGTATGATATGTAAGAGACACATGCAAAAATCTATCATTTAATTGCATCATACCTATAGGCAGGAATATCAGGGTTTGCAATCATGATGGACTCCAAGTGAAATCTTCCATCTCCGAGGTAACTAGAAAAAAAAAGGTAATTAAGAGGGAAAATCATTTCTGTGAAAATTGATTATAATCCTTTCACCTTTTGAATACATTTTCTGTGGTATTCTGCTTGTTGTTGGTCTGTAAATACTCAGCATTTTATCAGATCAGTGGTTAAAGGCAGACGGCCTTAAAGCTAGGGTAAAGGGATTTCCACTTTGGTCCAGGAACATTTCTCCAATGACGGGGGCATGCTGTTCGCCCACAGCACAGGTTATTTCAATTAACCCAAGGTTTGATGCTGGAAATTCAATGGAGCAGTCAGAGATCACCAACCAACATAAATGTGAAGTAGCACACTGGTCTCTAAACAAGAGTGTTTAACCTACAGCCAGGAGCGGACCTACAGGGGTGCAACCCCAGCAGACAGCTCGGCCCCACACTTGCCCGTCCCCAATTTCTTTTGTCAATATTATCACGTTATTGACAAAGATTAAGAAATCATCGCAATATTTTTAAATGCAGTAAAAACAACAAAATTGTTAGAAATACATATTTTTGATCCTTTCACTTGTAATGGCCTTTCATTCTGCATTTTGCCCCCCTTCAAAAGTCTTCTGTCCCCCGCCCGCCTCCCATATAAAATGTTCTAGCTCTGCCCCCTGTGTACAGCCTCTTTAGAATCAGGCTGAGAAAATCTATCTAATTGCTTGAGGGTTTTACACTCACTGTTTTCAGTTCCAGCATTTTTATGTATTTTTATTTAACTAGCATTTAGTTCCAAAAACTAAGTCATACAAAGACACAGCACAGGGCCAGCTTTAGAGTTCATGTTGAACACACATAAATGTCTGCAACCTTTTGTAACAGTGCAAAACAGAAGAAAATAGTGCCCTGCTTCCTTTTTCTCGGATCCAAAACCATCTCATGATGATGTTCAAAAACGAGCCTGCTGCCCTTTAACCGATTGGCCTCAACAATGTGTTGCCATAAGACAAAGATTCTGGTTTTATCAGTCCTTGTCTCTATGTGCTATTGTTCCATTCAAAATAGATTTTTATATAATGGGAAGTACTATGTGGCGCCTTTGTGTTATCGTTGCACTCCCATCGTGGTATTGTCCCATTATGAGCAGGAGTTGGAGCATCGTCAGCAGATAGAAATGCTCTGCTGATGATTCTTAAAGCCCCTTTCAGTGCAATTCTGCGCATGAAGACGGAGCCTTTTCAACGCTTCGAGACGCGTATTAAAGACCCAGATAATGCAATCTATAAAATGCTCACACAGTTCATAAATGAAATTACAACTTGTGCACATACCATTTCTGAGGCACTGAGTCATTTCTAATTGATGAAAGATAACTCAAAGTTTAATATTAATGTACGTATTTAGGAAATGTGATGGAAACTGTGTTGTTAAGAGAAGTTATGAAGCCTGATCAGTGCAGCATTTCTTTTTTTCTCTCAGCCCACAAAAGTGCAGTGCTAGGAACAGCTGAGATACCTTGCAGGACCCTCAAGCTCCCAGGCCTCTGGTAGAGGACCCGAGCTTGGGTGAGATACCACCCGCGTAGGGTGAGAGGCAGCGGGGGTGGACACGATTGATGCAATGGCTGATTGCTGTGAAGTATAAACCAGCCTTTACAGGTTAAGTGTTTGCTACGACCTGTCGCCCACAGCATGCCCGTAGAAACCTTTTGTGTGGACCCCCTGCTTCCCCAACTCAGGTTTGTCCATTTTTCACCTGCAGACAGCCCGTATGGGCAGTTGGGACTGAAGCATCATCAGTCTACGGAGTTCCGTCCCTACATACTATAACACTGCAGCGACCCTTTCTAATGTCCCCCATGTGTTTCTGATTGCTATAGGAGTCTCATCACGTACACCGAATGTGCATGTAAGAAAGATGAAAGGAAGATATCAACTCAGGTAGGCCTATTGATTCTTCCTAGCTCACTCTCCCGCTCCCAAAAGTGACACATCAAAGACAACCTACAGTGGATTAGTTGTTAAAACAACTTTAACCTTTACACTACTCTTTCCCCGTTAATGCCCACTGCACAGCTTGTTCATGTATAGTTGTTTTAATCTCATGCACCACAAGGCTTTAATTGCATCGACTAATGCAAACTGTGTGTAGATCAGACACAGGAGGAGATGCACCTATGCATAATTGAATTAGGGGAATTACATTATCTCTTTGTGAGCAACAAAGCACAGCGTTTCCACTGTAGACCTGGACAAGATGCATCCACAGAAAGCAGCTGTGAGCACTTCGCTAGCTGCATTTGTACAGTACAATTTGAAAAGCATGACCTACACAGTGTTTAGATTTAAAAACATGGAATCATGTGGACAGGATTTATCAGGTTTGTCTTCGGGAATTAAAGGGAAAAATGAATGAAAAGAAACTAATTCAATTCATCAATTCTCACAAAGATGTTGCAGAATAGGTTTTTAAAAATTGTAAAAAGTGTCAGGTAAATCAAAAATCAGTTTTTCTCTCAGTGGGTATTTTTAGTCTGTGTGTTCTAGATCAGCATCTGGCTGTTTCTGGTTCCATGCGGAAAACAAACAGAGTTATCTCTCCCAGCTACGTCTCATGTGACTGGAGTATTGTCACACTGATTACTACTTTCACCAGATGGGTAGGCATGGCATTGGCATGAGTATCAAAGATAAGGTGGGAGGTGAGAATAACTCAATGAGTCACAGCTAGATAAAATCCAAACAAAAAAAACAAGTCACAAGACAAAAACACGATACTTGGCTGTAGAGCTGTCACTTACATTAAGGCATCGACATGGCGATCCAAGCGGGGGGAGGTACAGCCCAAAATTTCACCTGGCGACAGGGGGCGACACTGGGGGACTAGCACGTCGTACTGAGGTTTAAGGGCTGAACTCACAGCCTGCAATAAGAAAAATTAGATCATGTAAAATTTGAAGCATAAACAAGATTATATGTAGGTTTCTAATATCAGCAAGTGTACACATCTCTGATCCATTTTTAACTAAGACACAGAACAACAAAAAACACACTAATAGGCAATAGGTGCACAATACATCTCAAATGTATCATTATTCCGATATCAAGCTGTGCAACACGAATATCGCAAAAGACGGCGAAAATCACGATAAACGGTTACCTTAGATGTGCTAAAACAATCTTATGGCCGCTTGAAGTATTAACGAAACAATTAAATCCCTTTATGTATTTGACCAATCAGATGGACCCTTCTTATTTTAGATGCTCGCCTCCTATGTAGACGAGGGTCATTTGGAGTATAATTAAAGTTATGTTGACTCTTATTTTAATTCATTGTTGCAGTGAAAAGGAAATTATGTTTTTGGTTGTTTTGCTATTTGCTCTTATACCCCATTTTATATCGCCATAGCAATATTGATCACTAACATCTCATATAGTTAGATTTCATCATATTGTGTAGCCCTTGCTAATAAGTAAAAATACAAAACATAAAACCTTAAAGACCCACTCCAATGAAATTGCGTTTTTGGTTTATCATGCTATTTATTTATTTATTTTTTCCATGATGGAGAACATATGTTAAGAAAATTAAGCTTGAAATTGCATTTCTTAGTATTTCATTTGCAAATTTATGAATCAGGAATCAGGAGCAGACAAAAGCATGCAGTTGGAAAAAGCCTGTAGTTGTGACGCAGGTGCTACAATCGGCGTGCCACAAGTTTCCTGCTCTGCTCTATTCTGATGCATCCACTTTCAGACAAAAGTATGTCTTCCTTTTCCTCATCTGAGATGACATCTGGTTTAAAACTGTATGGCTGGATAACTCCTATATTGCTCTGCATTTTTGTTGCACCAGTAGTGTTAACAAAGGGATAATGGGAAAGTAGGGCAGGCTTACTCCAAGCCACAACTCAGAGTCAAACTTCTAATAGATTCCTGCCACTCTGCAGAAACCATGTCCTAGAAAACAACATAGTTCTTTTATTTTGCCTAAAAACGGCAAATTAATAATTAAAAGACCACTGGGAACGCTTTCATAATAGATTAAAAGATGGTCAGAATGGGACTTGAAGTCATACAAGCGGTTTTCTTTTTTTAGTGAATTGGAAGAAATAAATTATCTAGATTAATTTTCTCAATACTTTACATGTAAAAAACTATCTTGTGCTACCAACATGGTTAAGCTCCATAACACAGGAGTAAGCTGTAGGGAACTATGGATATGCAGCTGCATGGAGGCGCAGGAACACACATGCGCACGTACCCACATGGACATGCTGCAACATCCAAACCTACACTGTTTTTTTACCCAAGAGGACACAAAAATAGCAGAAGCTACATTAGTGCAGACCCACAATATTGCTGGTTTAACTTAGCAAATGAAAGCAACAGAGCACATGATGGAAACAAGAATGCAGAGGCCCTGAAAGAGCAGCACACTAACACTATAGCTATTGCGACTGCTTATGTAAAGTGCAGTCCTGAGCATGGATCTGCTTTGCGAGGTCATTGCATCTTCCAAGTAAAAAATAACAGCAGCCAGGTTTGACAAACCCACACTTGAGAGGAGTGTTCATGAAAGCGAGATGTACTTCTGTGGTATGTATACACATAACATATATCTATATCTATATATGTATATATCTATATATATATAAACCTCTGAAAATGCACATGGATGAGAGCTAGAACCATTTTCTATTTTTTATTCCGTTTGAAGGGTTACAGTGTGGTCCTGCTCTCCCCCCGTCACAAAAACGAACTCATCCGTATGCACAGGATCAGCAGCGGTGTGGAATCACCTGCAGTGCTGCCACAAACTGAATAGTGCTGACGAGGGCCAAAGATTGTCCAGGAGAGAAGTTGAACTTGACTGTGTCCAGGAAGTGCGCGTTGTCCATCTGGATATCCACAAACACATACAGCATCTTAATGCCTGCCATGGAATCTATGGGGACTGCAGGGAGGTAAAAAAAAAAAACAAAAGAGAGAGAGAGATGAATTATTCACTCTTTTATATCAGATAAGCCTGCATTATATGCACTATTGATGGGCCTCAAACATTAATGTGCTGCACATGTTCTGACATGCAGCTACCTGAGAACCTGTGCGTCCACATATATGACGCAGCTGGTACCAATGTGCAGGCTGAAACTCATTCAGATCAGGTTTTCCCGTCACATGCAGGAACCGATGCAAAGACTTCAATTATTCAGTGAAAAAGAGAGAGACACATGCAATTTCCATTAATGTCGTAAATTTCACAGGCCATTTACTTTGCGCCCGGGCTGAGGAGGTGTAGCCAAAAACGTGCCCAGTTAGACAGAGAGCAAATTAGGCGAAAGTCCAAGAAAAGAAGAGCAAAGGCAGCGGAAGAGACCGGGGAGACAGAGGAATCACTGTTTGTGTTGATCATCACAATTATTCCTCCTCTTGTGTTACTTTGAATTTGCACAGTGGAAGCAAATGGGAGTTTTTTTGCTCTAATTAAATAAACGGTCCTCTAAGGTGAAAAAGACTTCATGACCCAGCGCATCTTGCTTGAAGGCCTTGATTAAAGCATCAAACATGAAAAAATATATAAATAAACAGAAGCTACAAAAAGGGGGCTAAAATGTATAAGAGCTGTCATAATTATGAATAACAATTTCAAATATTAATAGGTTAAAAATCACCTAACATTCATAAAAAGCTAAATCTAATTATTGCAAAGGGATAAAGGGAAATAAAACGCCTTTAAATCATATAAGTGCAGTGAAAAGGCTTTCTGATTAAAAAATAAACTAAATCAAGCAGTAGAAAAGCATAAAGGAAAATCAAAACGCTTTTGATGATAGCAGTAATTACAAATGTCCCAAAAAACATAATAACTGTGGGAGCACTATGCGAGCGCTGCCTCCATTGCAGGGCAAATGTTCAGAAGGGAACTCGCAGCAGAAAGTAAAAAGGTCTGGAGCAGATGAATAAAACTCTAGACTGAGGCTAACAGATGTCTGTTGTTGTTTATGGGCGCTCCCAAAACCTAAAGGGCATCACAAAGTGAGATCGATCTGTGTTCAATTTACCACGTAGCCCTAGTGCACTTAGATTTGGCAATTAGAGACACAGTCAATGAGACGGACAGAACTCCCTCGCATCATCGCTTGTTTTACTCCCATGCGGAATGGCAATAAGGTCAATCACAACGACTTTGTTAAGGCCCATGCAAGCAAATGTGTAGACTTTACCAGAGACGAGCAGACATAAACTGACATTAGCACAAAAAGTAAGAGTCCAAATCTATTTGTGATGGATTTGTGGCCATATACCTTTTAAGCTAATTGAAGATTCATATTTCTTAAAACAACCTTGAAATCATTTGAGACAAAAAAAATCAGAAAAAGGACTAATTAAGTGAGAGCTTTGTGGTGGGGGGTGATAAACTAGAGGTTCAAAATGCGGTTTGCTTTTTCCACAATACTCTGTGTGCAGATTCACACCACACATGATATAAACACTAACCAATACAGTCCTTTACAGCTAAACACTAACTGTGAAGAAAATTGTAGTTTTTTGTGTTTCTAACATACTCTTGTGGCATTTTTCTCATAATGGAGGACACACACACACACACACACCTAAACACACATACACACATATATGTACATATATAAAATTTAGATTTAAAACTGCATTCCTAAGTCTTTCTGCCACACCAACTGTCCCGCCCACAACTCAGAGGGAATTTTTAATGAACTACTGCCACTCTGCAGAAACTATGTCCTAGAAAACGAAAATGTTGGCTAAAAACAGCATAATTTTAATTGAAAGACCACTGGCTTTTATGATCAATCTCAATATGATTGGAGTGGGACTTTGGGAATGAAAGTACTACAAATATGTGAAATTATATTTTATTCTTTTTTTTATTAGGTTGTTTATCAAAATTACAGTCATGAATGGTGTTTTACGCTATCTGGTAACGTAGCTTCTCAATCTAGATTTTAGCACATCAAGATGGCAAACACTGTCATGTTTGCAAATAGTTATTAAAAAGTCTAATTTAACATTAAGATTTAGTAAAAAAAAAAAAAAAAGGCATTTAAATGAGATTTCAGGAAGAACTTTTATATCCATAATTATCATGACTACTGTTTGCATAAGCTCTGTATTACAACTGTGTGCGGAGTCCATCCATTGATCTTTTTTTTGCTTATCCGGGTTTAACAGGCTCAGTAAAGAAACCCAGACCTCTCTTTTCCAAACTCCCACTTTCAGTTCTATCAGGAGAATATTAGGGTGTTTCCAGGCCAACAGGCAGCTATTACCCCTCCATAAGCCCACACATGGGGCCTCTTCCCAGGTCAGACATGACCATAACCCCTGGTTAGGGAGGTGGCGTTCTTCCTAGATGATCGCCTCAACTGACTCTTCATGATTTGAAATAGCAGCCACTCTACAACAAGTTCTTACCAGATGGCTGAGCTTTGCATTTTGGATCTAAGAGACCATCAGCCACGCTGGAGGTCATTGACATTTTTTGGAGAAAAGTGCTCTCACACTGCAAGGATCTGCTTTTCCTTTCAGACATTTCAAATCCAAATCTAGACAATATCTTAAAAACAAATTAAATGAAAATGACTAGAGGTTCTTTATCGTAAAAAGCAAAATTGTGGTTCTACGAACTCAAGAAACTATTTTACATTTACTTTAACACCAGCATGAGGTAAATACTTACCCTGCCCATCGTCATTTAATAGTAAAAAACACTTATACTAAACAAAAATAAAACTGAATAGCATTGCTATTAGATGATAGACATGCATCAAGGCACAAAACTGAGGTTGTTAGTGGAGAAAATGAAAGTGAAACAAAGGAATGCGGGGAAGCCGGCATTCGGTGAGCCTGTCTTTCATCTTCCACAAGTGGCTGACATGTTGGGAAGCAGAGCAGGCGCTGTCCTCATGACGCACAGATGAAGGCCAGTATCACATACACACCGCCGCCTCACACAGGGAATCTGTGCATTGTTCTTTTCTTTGAACATCTCTCCATCAGTTTATGACTTCCTCAACACTCAAAGCTTTTAGTCATCTCTGCATGAATGGAGATGTGTACACATCCCCTCTTCTGTACACATACATGCTTGTACAAACATAGTTCATCCATGAATACCAAATAACGACTGTTCACCAAAACAATCCTCCAGAAAGAAAAAAAGGGCGCTTCAACTGAATTAGATAAAACAGAGGTAGTGAAAGCCTTTGAGTTGAAATTCTGATGGTTATTTCTGATATTTGTGAGAAGTCAGCTTGTTCTGGCAGAAATATATCAAAACTATTGATTTAACATTTCCTCCCATGTTTTGCAAGACAGACAGCAGAGACAAGGGTGAAGGTCCTCAAGAACTGCTAGAGGTTTTCAAAGGACGGCTGTAATGCATGTGTCCCATTGATCTGCTGGCTAAATGTGATGTGCCGGCTCCAAAGGTCTGATGTTCTTTTCGTATGAGAGGCTGACCAGATCTTGCTAACTAGTTCTATTTTCCATTCATCAATAGCTCCCCATCTGTCAGTCTGTTTGTCTTCCCATCTTTGTGGATACTATGTTTTCATGCAGAAGACAGTGGAAGTCCATGATGTTTGTTCCCTTATTGCTGCTCTTTGAGGTTCTATCTATGTTTAAAGTGACGGATAAACCAAACTAAAAGTAGACACGAAAGAAACTCACTGAGACAGCTGTGTCCATAGTGAACCATGAAATCAGCTCCCAAGGCTCGGGCGGTGAAGTCGTCGACGCAACACGCTCCATATGTCACGTCCCCCATCACTATGGTGTCTGCCTCTGTGAACCTAGGATGTGAAGACAATAGAGAAAATCTCAGACACACCTCCTGTTAAATGTTAGTGATCAATACATATGTAAAGCAATATGTGACTCTGCACACAATCGATCCCTACAAAAGTTCGGTTTGTAGTAGATAATAGCTTGCTAGTCAATTCTGTCCTTTCTATAATGAGAAGCAATCAACAGCCAAAGTACATAACTAGATTTTGCATCGTTATGGTCTGTTACATGATAGTTAACAAGTCAAAAGGTTAGCTGGGCCAAAGGGGGCAGGCTTTATAGAAGGGAAGAGCAAAAGAGGATTGGAGGGGAATGAGATTATGAGTATGCGCTTAGAGATTTACTGCTCAACTGCCTGGGAGAATCCCCCCAAAAATCTCAGTGACATAACAGTATTTGCAGCAAAAAAATACACATATTCTTCACAACACAAGCAAATTGCATGAGTCTGTCGGGAACGATTTAAGCCTAATAATTCACTTTTAGGAAAATGTGGTAAAAATGACGACTTTCCAAAGAGAAAAAAGTATCATGCAGATCTATTTGAAAGCTCTACAGAAGCTACGACTGAAATCATGCCAGTTCTTTTATTACATTTATTAGGCACATAAATGCTAAGTGAGTCTATCAATGGATTCAAAATCATATAAGTTACGAATTATATTGCGAAAAGCAAAGGAACAGAAGCTTACAGTACCATCATGTGTGAGAAAATATGGGCAGGCAAAGGGTTGTAAAGAGAGGTTCTATGCCAGATATTTGAAGCCTTATTCTGACAGATTTAGGCTAGTCTGAAAGAGCAGAATACAGATTAAATCTAAGGTTTGGTAACAGATTGAAGAAAATAACAGACATGACTGCACACAGTAACAACTTACAGTGTCTTTGTAATGTGTCCCCTGCTTCCCATTCTTTCAAATGACATCCACTATCTGTTTATCCCTTGCTTTGCCCTCAAAAAAGCGGCTTCAAAGTCTCCAATAAGCTCTTCCCCTCTCATTTTTTTCCTCGATATAATCTTTAGCTTGGACTCTCTCTGGGATGCTCCTCCTTGTCGCCCTGTATGCGTTTCTTTTTATCACTGTTTCACCTTCTCTAGGTGAGCGCAACAAAATAGACAGTAACTTCTCGTTTTGGTAAATATTTGCCTCTGGTCGTATGAATCAATTAACTAACTGTAATGTCAAGGTTTTGATTTGGTCTGTCTTGTAAAGAGAGACGAAAACAAGCAGGTAATGTTGATTTACTGTTGTGATTTGCTGCTCAAATGTTTCCACTTGCTTAAACATCAACTCTGCGGAGATATGGATGACCATTCTCCCTTTAGCTGGAACACACAGAATATACCAACATGAACACTGCAGACCACACACAAGCATCTACAATGCAAAGCAGGAAACTACAGAAGAGCATTGTATCTAATCAGCTATCTTATCTGCCAGAATCATCATTATCGCTTTACCTCCACTAGGAGTGCAAAGCATATCAAGTGATTTCCAGGACCAAATTTTATGGTAATAAATGCTAAGAATCCGATTAAGAGGCGAATATAAGAGGTGTGAGTCTACTGGGATGGGGCAGAGTAATTACTGTGCGATATATAGCCTCATATCCCATGGTGAGAGGGAAAAGGGAAGAGAAATGATGGGGAGAAACAGTCTTAGGTTGTAGATGGAAGAAAGAAAGGTTTATCAGCATGCAATTTCAGCACAGGGCACAAATGGTAGATATTTAGGTCCCAGATCTATCCTCCAGTTTTTTTACATGTGCATATTTTACTTCAGTTTACACAACTTTCTTCCTGTTTGCATTTGTTTGGTATCTTTTTCCCGTTGCTCTGAGTAGATGAGCATTGGTTTGGTTCTATTTCCAACCGAAATGTCATTAAGATCAAATTAAGATGTCAGACAAGCTTAAGAACCCCCAAAAGAACTCATGTTAATTACCTCTTTAACATACATTTCAATCTGCGTGAGAAACTGGAAGACTTTCAACACAAAAGGAAAAAAAAAAACATTCAATGTTGTAGTTGTGAGCATCCAACATCACTACAGATCCACAACAAGGCAGGACCTATTTGCACACAAATACACCAACATGCCCACACAAACACATGATGTAGATTTGTTACCAGCAGTACCTATTGTATCACTGTTTATCAGAAGGTTAAGCACAGACAACCTAAGTAAACACCATTTGACAGCAATGAATTATTGCTCTAGTGCGAGAGAGCAAACATGAAAGTGAACTTATCACCTTTTTTCCGACTTTGACAGAAATTCCTTCAGTTACCACCATAAAACAGGAGCTTTTCTAGCAAAAAATGCCTTACAGCTTAGAGTTGTTGCAGCAGATAAATGAAAAAAAAAATAAAAAATACTCCTCCAGCCTTTGAAACCCCTTAAACAGCATACAGAGAGCCATTCTGTAGCAGAAGACACTTATCTCTGATGGAAATAACTTGACTGAATTGCATTAACCAGCTTTCACCATCTGTCTGAATAACTGTTTATTTAAAGTTGCTGTATTACGCGGCGTGAGCCGGTTAGAGGAACTTTTTTCTGTCATTTTAATGGCTAGGTGCATTACCTTTGGGAATCATGCGCTTTAAAGAGCTCACAGTCACAGTGAAACAATGAACAGAGGATTCGTTTTATAGCATTCAAGCTGTTTCAAGATAAAACAGCAACATTTTTCTATCCTAAAATAAAGAAATGGGTGTTTAATCATTTTAAATTTAGATTATTTGTTAAGGTCATAAACAGAAGGTTTAGAAATTAACTTTGACTTTATTCCCAAATATTCAAGAAGTCATAAAATTACAAGTTTTAACTGTTGGGTAAAATTCACGGACAGGGTCAAAATGTACTGCTGATACTTTATACCAATTAAACATGCTACAGTATTGATCTGACTTAAAACTTAAATACAGTACTTTATTAGTTGCATAATGTCCATTTGCATTTTCTTCATGAATGTATTTTCTCCTAGTGGTGTAAGGATTCATCGACTTTATCGAAGAATCGATTTATATGCCTACAGTCCAACCACATTGATCTGTTTGAGGCGAGTTGTTATTGGATTAACCTACACCATTATAAAACAGTGTCAAAATGAAATAAATTATATTGATATTGGAAAATACCATCTGGATTTAATTAAATGAATTGTTACACCCCAACTTTCTATTATCACAAGAAACAAAACAAAAAAAAAACAATTTCACATTTATATTGATATTTTTTACTCTCTTATTGCATAGTTGGTCAGTCAATAAAGGGGGAATGGACAAGTGATTTTTTTTTAAATTGCCAATCCAAGAATTATGTCAGTATGATTGCATTAAAACTTCCCGAGACCTATTTGCCACACAACATGCAAACGTGTACAAAACTTCCAAGATAACTAAACTTGAAATTACTTCCGACACAGGTCAGCGGGCAAACTTTTACGTCACATAATTCATGACTGAGTGAAAGCAAAGCTAACAACAGCCCTCATTATTTCCACAAATGAATTAAGAGAAAGTGAAAAAAAAGATTTAATAAGGAGAGAGGAAGCAAAATTCAAGTTCAGAAGATTGAATAGTATTTTCTACAGAGAGCAAAAAAAAAAAAAAAGAAAATCTAGTTGAAGTCAAAGAAAGAAAAGGGAAGAAAAGGTCTGGCACTACGTTGATTTTCAAAAGGACAAATGAGGGTAAAAACAGAGTAAAAGACAAATCTACCAATCGGGTTTGAAAAAATCACCAGAAATAATAGCTATAATCGGCCTTTTGCTGCAGATAAAATGGAAAAGATCATAGCTGGTCCCATTCTAAAATAAATCTGACAAGTGGCTCTGAGCAGCAGAATAAATGACCTCCATTCCCCCACATGCAATCTATGAATTCCACTTGATGTCCCTTTCCTTGCTCTTTACTTCCTGTCTTTGGCTTTTTCCATTTTCAATTTTCCACAGAAATTTAGAGTTCCTTGTTATGACAGAAGTAAAAATAAAAAAGAATTAAAAAAAAGGGGGACGAGAAAAACATGACAGTCAACCAGCAGTCATTGAATACCTGCCAGGAATGAACAAACGGAAAGAACAGCAGGGCAGCAAAGCACAGGATGATGCTCGTACAGATGTTTTCTGGGTAATACCATTAGATAATCCTTTAACTCCCTGAAAAAAACAGCCTCATTACTGCTTTTTCTGTATGTCATCTATTTGTCATGGCTTTGAGTCAAAACACTAAGCAAATGATTATCACAGAGAAGCACATCGCTCTATCAAGATCAAGCACAGAACCATACAGAATAAACACAACAATATATGGCAGCAGATTTGGCAAAATATGGCCGCGGTGGTGTAGGGAAAAACTCAAAACTAGGCCTCCAACTAGAAAGCTATGTAATCATTGCAAATAAAAAAAAAAAAGAGAAAACTAAATCCAGTTTGACATGATTATGATCAGGCCCCTCTGACCATCACCGGGACCATTCATACACATTCACACACCAGTGGAGGCCACACTGGAGGCAAGGAGGGTGAGGTGTCTTGCCCAAGGACACAACGACATTTTTGGCTGGTGGGAGCGGGGAATCGAACCACCGATCCTTCGATCATTGGACGACCCGCTCAACCACCGGAGCCACTGTCACCCCTATGATGCTAAACTGATGCTAATGTCATCCGACACGGGTCCCTGTTTTGTTTTGTTTTTCTGAATTTCTGAATTAAATTATTATATTTATTTTACAAAAAGATTTTTGTATGTTTAGTCTGTTTTAATGTTATAAAGTATTTTTTTTACACACTTCATGCTTTGTGGTTGTTTGTGGTAAATACTGTCCTCACTTTAGATGAGGTGCTGCAAATCAATTAATAAACTTTTAACAAAGATAATTAATACATTTGTTGAGCTTAGTAAATATGGACTTTGAAGACAATGGTCTGACTTCAGATGTTAATAAATCTGATTAACACTTTCAAGTCTTTGTAAGACATCTATAATGCTAATAAATATCTTACTAGCATCTTACACATTAATAAAGCCTATTATGAAAACCTATTAATCTGAACAATTAGGGTGGTGTGAGACATCTATAATACTAATAAATGTCTTACTAGAAACCCAAACAACAATATTACTTCTTAATTTGTTAACAAAGGTTGTTTATAAATCTTATTAAGCTTATTAACACTGACAAATTTGTTAAACATCTATAATGCCAATAAATGTATCATTAGCATCTTAAAAACATCCTACTAATAATGCTTGTAAATGTGTTAACTAAGTAATTTAATAAACCTTATTAGACTTATTATACTAATAAACGTCTTACTAACACCCTAAAAATTCTATTATAGTGCTTGTTAATGCATTAACAAAGCTTGTTAAGGAATCTTAATATAAAGTGTTACCGATACGGCTTTTGGGCAAACGTGCAGTACCCACAACTGGCCCACACAAAACAGCAAAGTCGTGGATGCTCGATGAGCCCGTAAAGGGAAAATGTTCATGCATATCTTTCTCTAGGGGCAAACCGCAGGCGATGGGTCATAGTGTACACTTGGACATCACAGAAAGGTAAAGTAAGGGGGAAGTAGGTAAGATGCAGGCGGCTCGTACAGATTATTGATTTTTTTCCTTCCTGCCGCGGACTCCTGAAGGTTCCCATTAGAGCTGTTCACATGATAACTGCATGCAACTTACATTAGCCTTAGGAATTCTTCCTGATATACTTTCCATACCCAACAAAATTGTATGTTGCATTTCACATTTCAGTTAAGAATTGTTCAGATAACAACTAAGTGTAAAATTGGTTTAAAAATAAACAAGACAGTTAGATAATAGACTGCTGTTTACAAGTAAAATGATTGCTTTTTCTTTACACAGGCTTAAATGTTCACTAAATAAGTATGTACTGGTTGATTCATATTCAGTTCAAAAGATTTTCTTTTGTGATATAAACATAAAATATTCATTCATAAAATATTAAATAGAACATATGTGTTCTGTGATTTCTCAGTGAGATTAACAAAATACTTTTTGCAGTTTTAGTTTCACATCTTTACATAAGACGAAAAACCAAACTGAATCCTATTTCGTCAGGTCTGCCGTTCTTGAAGCAAGAATGAATCTCTCAAAGGAGCATATTTTTTTCTCTCCTATGGCTTTTCTACCTTTTTTACCTGTTTTTGAGTTTTACAGACTGGCAATCTAACCTGTCACTTTGTTTTTTGTTTTGTTTTGTTAGTGGATTGACCATCAGTCATATTACTTCTGAGAGATATTTACAATAGGCCATGTGTGTCCAGTCCAAAGGAGACTTTCCTACTAGTGCATGTATGTCCCTGCCCTACCCATTACTGATCACCTGTATCAGGAGTTCCACCATTAAGAAGTACTGAGGTCAGGGGTGTTAAAGAAATGGGTCAAGAGCCCTTGAGGCTCTATACACCATAGCTCCAACCTATAACCATCATGGAACAATGTGCGGTCAGTGTCTTGCCTAAGAATACTTCGACACATGGGCGGGCGGGGTGTGAACTGAACCTGCAATCTTCCAATCAGAGCGCTCTACCTCTAAACCACGGCCGTCCAGGATGTCAAAAAGCCCAACTCCACGATACGAGCAGAGAGTGGGAGAAGTTAAACTCTTTTAATTGTTTTCATGTTTAACTCAATTGCACGTTAATTCATTATCCTCATTTGGACACTGAGACTTAAACTAAATATACCCCCCCCCCCCCCCCCCCAAAAAAAAAATTATATCCAACACAATTCAAGCCATCTCAGCTCTTTTCAAATCTAAAACTTTTAACATAAAAGTCACCTCCTGAAAAAGAACTATTAAGACTCTTTCCCTGCAGCAACCCATGAGGTCACATCCATCCAGAGCTTCATACATTGGCCTTAAGGTTTTCCTCCATCATTAGTGGCTTGGCTCCCCGAAGTCATTTGAAACCTGTTTTTTCTCTCTTCCTGTTTCCCAGTTTTTGACTCCTTTCCTCTCTTACTATTTCTCCCTGTTATAAATGTTCTCAACTGCTATCTGTCATCACATGTTACATCAAATTTTGGAGTTATTTAAGCTCAGCCTGACAGACAGATCTAAAGATAAATAAATAAATAAATAAATAAACTACCACTTTGTTGGGTTTGGACGTGAAAAACTGGCATTAGCATCTTCAGGATATAGTAAACAAGTCTGAGTTGAAACATCTCAACATATCAAACATACAACTGCTATTTTTTTATTAAATATTGCAGCCACGCAGAATTTGCAGACCAAATATGAGGCCATAGAGTAATACGTCAATATTTTCATTTTATTTTTCCTTTCAACAAACATTTTGCTGATTGTAAATCTTCTGACCACTCTAGCATTGTTGACTGAGTAAAAGTTAGAGGTTATTTTCAAAGCTTCCAGATAAAACATTCCTTTTCACATTGCATGTGGTGACTTTGATGAGTAAACACCCTCACTTTCGATAGAAATGAGCCGGGGCTTTTTCCATCCCAAAATTTAAATAACAATCCTTAGTCAGAAATTCATTTCAAAAGAAGAAATGCACCATTAGCATCTGCTCTTTTTTTTTACATTCACTAGTTTGAGTCTATAGATTAATCACCAATTCCTTCAAGCAAACAGTCATTAATAATAATTTGCCATTATTGTAATTTATATACTTTATTCAAAGTTACAGAGAGACGCGACCGTGCACTTTAATCTCTGTTGGAATCAATTGTACTTTTTTATGACAGTCAGGGCAATATCAAAGGTGTTATCTTCCAAGACATCATATTACACAATGTCTGCACTCGTCAGGTTTTGAAATCTGCCAGAGCGATGGAACTTGCTAGCAATAGCAAAGCCAGTGGAAATGTAGCTGCCTTTCCAGCTGTTTTCTCCAAGATATGTGCATCAGTGCGAGTATAGTTATTTAACTAAAATGAAATCATCAAACAACTACAAGGACACAACAGCAAAGGTGTAAGTGTCAAGACAAATTCAAAATGCAAAAACTTAGACAAATTTCAAAGTAGTAAAATTGGGTAGATTTGTTGGGTAGAAAGGGAAGGAAATAAGACACTGAACAAACCGTTTCCATCCATGAACATGTTCGGCATGGAGTGATGGGTAAAAGGTTTGACTTCGCTACTTAGTCGTTTCGTCTTCAGGTTGTGTCTGTGTCTGTCTTTTCAGGAAATGTCATAAAGCAGCAGAAGAACGTTGCTGATGCTGACAGGTTTCTCCTGCCTTTTTTTTTTTTTTTTTTGGTGGTCACTGAGCACTTTCAGTTGGGCAGCGAGAACATGGTTGACAGCCAAGATAATTAGGCAGCATGGTTTCTATGGGTGAACATGGGGTTCCTGTCATGTGAAAAATAAAGAACATCCCTGCTCAGTTCGAGGCCTTTACATATGAGGAAGTAAGAGTTTGAAAAGAATGCACCTCTTGGACTGACAAGATCTAAAAATCAGACATTAATAACTCTTGATAAACAACAAAACAAGTCTGGTTTCAGCTTGTGTTTAAAGATTTAACAAAACGGCATTTCTGATCGACTTCAAATTGGTTGGAAATAGTTTTAGAGGCTCTATCACATTATTGAGCAGCATCATTTGCTCCTCTGAGAACATCAACTATAATTTATCTTCTTTCTCAACCATTAGCAGTAAATTGACGTGTCAAATATACTTGGCATGTTATGCCCATCCAAATGTTAATGTGTTTTGACTGTTTCGTCTTTCTTTAAAGAGTCAATAGTAAATCTATGGTAGAATATAACAATCTGAAAATTCCTGAGAATGAGACCAAAAAAAAAAAAAGTCATTTTGTTTCACATAAATAGACACAACCTTCTCACAGCTACATATGGAAAATAGCAATTTTTTAAACAGATTCAAAGGTTTGGACAAATACCCAAGCACATATTTACAAAAATGTACACATTTTAAACAAGCTGGTACACATGCACAAACATGCACCATTCACTCCTTTATGCCAGGCCTGCTGCTATCGCTCAGCTGTGCTGTGGGCGCCCTAAAGACTGTGACTATGTGAAGGAAAAAAAGAAGGCGTTGGAGGCTCCTTACTAATGCTAGATTTGACATTTACCCTGCAAGGCTGTGAGCTGTGGCTGTTGCTCTCTCAAAAATGATTCAACATCCTCTGCCAAATGGAATCCATACTTTTGGATCGAGACAGTGGTGATCTATAGATGTTCAGAGGCAGCGTGCGCACGTTTGTACTGAGCTTTACCAGCCTATTAGATTTATCACAATTTCCATCTGAGCTGCTTGGGACATTTATTGGACACAATTCCAACTAAAACCGTGTGTGAATCCCGTTTTTAAGGATTTTAGGATTCCCCAAATTTTCTTTTCTGGAATTTTTTCCTACCCTTTAACAAAAGGTAAACATTTTAAAGGGTGTATTTATACACATTCGATGGTGGTGAAGGACAATATAGCGGCACTTTTACATCACTCTATATATTTTTAACATACAATTCACATCAACAGATGTATTACTGGGCATTACATACGTAAAAATAAGAAAAACAACATAGTGCTTCTAATGCATCTTAATATTTATACAGAATGAAAAGTTATTTGATATGAAGGATTCAAGTAAGGACGCCAAAGATGAATACTTCTCCATGTTAATTCAATGAAGTGGCCATTTCTATGGGTTTGTAATGAAAATGCTGGCTCCTAGTAAGTCTCCTAGTAAGTCTAAAAATGGATAGTTTAACTACTTATAATTACCATGATCTTGTGTTGCAACAATTGTATTTACAGTTGATTGCTTCTTGAACAGCGACAGTTGAAAAAAAAAAATAGGTGAAAAAAATAAGTATTTTAAGTAAAATAAAATTAGAAAGTTTTAACAACACTTTAGGTCAACGTTTAAATACCAAAGGACCAAAGGAAAATATACCTTTAAACATTTCAGACTCAATGACTTAGCATAATATTACCTTTTTTAATTAGCAATTCATAAGTTACTTTGATTTCTACATTTGTCGCAGTTGTTTACTTGTCAAAACCCTTTAAAGTATGTTGATTAATATTCAAAAGCCATACAAACTCTTGACTTGTTGAGTTGCAAATGCTTAACTAAAGAAGGAAGGAGAAACTGGCTTTCACCTTGATTACTACAGGGAATTGCAACAGTTAAAAAAGGTGGCTCCAAAAGGAAAGGATAACACTTTGCCAAGAAAAATCTATACGTGTCAATAGTGCGCTTTTTGGCCAAAGGGCATTAACTCCAGCATGCTGATAATTTAGAGCAGCTTGTCCTCATTAAGACTTAGCAGTCCATCCCACTGAAGCTCCTTATACTGAGGGCAGCTTAGGCCTTTCATCCCCATATTAATATGGACCTCAACCCTGTCTCCCATGTACTGGGGCGGTAGTGATGGCGATGACAGAGCTGTCCAGCTCGTATAACCTTCCATAACCTTAAACACACGCTGGGTGCGACACAAGGTCAGCTACAAGCTGTGCCACTAGAGTGAGGTTACTATCTTTCATTTTCTATAAAAGCCATTCTTTAGTCTTATTCCACATGTATAAAGGATGGATTTGCCAATTTACTGAGTTGGGATCCAGGCTACAATTTTGTTAAGGTGGTTGCCAGTGCTGATTTTTAAATCTAATATTGTAAAACCTGTCTTTAATTGTCATGAAATGCATTTATTTTATATTAATAAAAACCTAAAACTTGGAGCTAGATAACTGTATGAGTAAAATAATAAATCTATGGAAGCCGAAAACTGCTTTTTTTTGCCCGGTTTCTCGTGATAATAGCACCTATCTATCTCATAATCACAAGAAAACAAGTTTTCTTCTTATGATAAAAGACCAAATCCTTGGACACGTAGTAATTCCATCCTGTCCCTCTCATGCATCATTCTGTAACCATGTAGACAGCCTGACCCCTTCATCTGATCACTAATGAAACTGACAACAACTGCAGGGCCACTAAAATGCAGCCGACTGCACAACTGTAGCCGGACCAACCTTCTCCTCAATTAACGATAACTAATTTGAACTTTGCTTTTGACCAACAACATCAGCACAATCTCTGCCTGAGATAAATGACTGGTACTCAACATTTTCACTGACAAACTGCTTTGTTTTGCTGCAGATTGTAGAAAAATGAAAAAAATGATTGTAGCTGACTGAATTGGGGAGGGTGACTGTTTGGTTGTAGTGGCTCTGGGTTCAGTCATTTAACCTGTTCTTGGGGGTTTGGGTTAACCTGTTCTTATAGGGTTCAGTTATTGGCTGAATAAGCGAAATACAGGGAGGGGCCTGGTGCATAAGACAGAATGAAGGCATATGAGGAGTGTAGTGCTATCAATAAATCAAAAATTGACTAAAAACTTTTAGGGAGTGTTTCTGTTGTTGAGAGTTGTTGGTGTAAGCTGTATGGCATTGGTTACAGCCTAAAGTAACCACAAAGTAAAGAACTTAAAACAGATTACATCTCAGCAGTTCAGAGCCGGAAAGGGAGAGAGGGGATGCACACTACTGCGAATGTTTTATTATCACAACAAAATGAGCTTTGTTGTAACATCAGAAAAAGGAAACAGTGGCATTACTAACTTTTAATAATGAATTGACATCTAATGGGCAACCTCAAAGATGGTTGGATAGCGAATGTGTCACAGGACCTATTGGTTTGTATCCAGCTAATTTAAAGCAAAGTTTTTTTTTTTTCGTTTTTTTTTTTCTTTTTTGCTGCAAACAAAAATTCAAATCCTGGTCTTTTAAAAATGGAATAAATAGATGAGGAAAACAAGGCCTGGCAATTGTTGACACATCCTCTATAAAAATTGGTGGCCACTGGTCAATCAATCCATGATCGCCTGTGGTGCTTTCGAGGTTTCACTCTAGCTTTTGAAATGAAGCTGTAAGTGTGTTTATTTTGTTGCAAACTTAGCTCTTTTCACATTGGAGCGAAAGCCTCATGATTTAATTGTATAATTAGCCCCAAAGTGTTTCGCAATAAACTGCATTGGCTTCTATTATTTTCTTTTTAAAACAAGCTTCAGTTTCAAGGTTAAAAAGAGGCTAATTGGATAGACTCCAGTGGACATTGACCTCTATGGGCTAACCTTAAAAAGACATTTTCCATTTTTGTAATTAAGTCCATGAAAGTGGAAATTTGCCAAAAATTAACAAATAAAACCTTCCAAATAAAATTAAAAAAAATGGAATAAATTTCCAAGAGCAATAGCTTTAAATAAACTAATTTTGATTGACTTCCTGTCAAATCACATTGATAACTGACAGATAATACTCGGCATAAAGGATTTGATGCTTTTTTGTTTAACTTTGGTTTACCTTTAACCAGATCTCACTGCCAAACCTATTAATTCTATTTTTATTTTGTTTTAATTCTATAAATTCTATTTTTCTTGATGATGTGTTAGTACTAAATGTAACTGGTAAAAATGTTCACAAAATAAAATTACTAAGATTAATTTATTAGTACTGCATTATTTCATGAGTAGATGATTTATTTGATTTTAACCAGTATTATTCCAAAGATTTAAGTGACCAGGAATATGTACAGTGCATCTCAAACACTATTTTTACAGGGTCTGATAATCAATCACAAGAATTTCAGAAAAAACTACAGGTGTGAAGAACAACTGCAGAAAAAAGTCATGACTAAAGTATATGAATTAACTCCTGAGTTTATTCAAACCTGGAATAGCTCAGGAAAATACAGACAGGAATAAAGTCTTCATGCTTAAAGAAACCATACAGTAAAATCGGATAAAGTAAAACTAAAAAAGCAACGTGCAAATAAAGAAACTGTGTGAAAAAGGAAGACAGAGTCGATAACACAGATGTTAACAATAGGGCGTTAGGGATGAAGACAGTCGCAAAAGCAATTAGTTTTCTTTAATTGCTCTCATTGGAACAGGCAAAATGATTTTGTAGAGTCTATGATAGACCTTTTAAATCTATACTCATGGACTGTATAGCCGTGTTGTTTGAATTTATTAGCAGCAAAACAGCTGCAGCTTCAAGCTGATAATAGAAGTTAAAACTAGAACCTATCACCATAACTTCACTCTCGACATACAACAGAACTGACAGCAAGAAATTCCACCAAGAGCAAACATGTCTAATAAAGATGATGGGAAGATAAATGAAAAAAAGGCAAGGTGAGACCATGTTAAAGACAAAACCAAGACTGAACCGTTAGTGTTCTTATGCTAAATGAGCATGTCTTCATTGTAATATAAAGTGCATGTAATCAAGAACTAAATAATACGCAAAAACTGGTGTCATCTGAGCTTCCTGATTGAAATCAAATATCCACTCAGCATGAAAAGCTTATGGCAGCTCCCAGCACTCTATTCTATAGCACATCTTTCTCATAATCAGGTTTCTATTGACTTAACACAGAGAAAGCAATCTACTCTGGGAGCTTAATGATGGCAGCCATGTTCTTAGAGACAACACCAAGCGAACGGTGCTCTTTGGCAAACAGACCGAATGAAGATGAAAATAAGTCACAAGCTTAAAAAAAAGGAGAGGACATTTATTTAATGAAAATGTTTGTTCAACAACAAATAAAGATCTTTCTCCGTGCATGAACAGGGAAATTGTGTCTAATTTGGAACACAATCCCTGATTAAAACAAGGTCATGGAAGTACAATATATATTCTAATGAGAAGAGAGTTTTCACACCAACTAAAGTACACATGAGGATGGCTTCAACTTCACAATTGTATTACACATGCATACATACTTCTTAGTCATTTAAAAATATAAACAAATATGTTTCAACCTTACCTTTCAATGATGTCAGCAATGGTGCAGGCAAACATCTGTAGACCTTCTGGAAGCTGCAGAGCAACTGGAGAAGGACAACATAGCAACAAGTCAAATCACTTTTACCACAAAAAGAATATTTCATTTAAAAATGCATTATCCAATCACAAACCAGCTACTGTTGCTGTTTAATGCTCCTGCTTATGCAGGCTGTGACATTTCATGGTTAGGTGAAGTTTGTTATGGTTGGTGTAGGACCATTTTATCAGGTTAAGAAAACCCCAAATCAATTTCCCTACTTCCTTCTCTGTAGCGCACAGCCTGTCACTGCCGTCATGTGAAACCTCTTCATCCATTCTGCCCTGAAGTTAACCAACCAATTAACCTTCTAGGGATCTGCTGGTCCTGTTGTCATTCAGGATAGAAACTGCCTAATCTACTCATATGTGACTTGAGAAACTCATCGAAAACCTCATTTAGCCCTAAATATATTGGCTTGTACCTCTTCATAAACCTGAATTGAGACAGAAGGATGTTTTCTTGTTATTAACCGAGCAGAGGGTCTAGGATAGTCCTTCCCTGTGATATCAAACAGCCTAAAACGATGACGGTTATTGTAGTAGTTTATTAAAATAGGAAAAAAAATGAGAGGGACCCTGCTCAGCTCTCAAAACAGCAGACTCAACACAAGGTAGAAAAGCTGCCTCCCAATTTTTAAAACCATGAAGTAACATAACCTTTTAAGGTTTTCAGTCTCAACATTTATCTCCATGCTGTTCACTTTCCTAAGGATTCACTAATATGTAATGCATGACACATTCCTACTTTAATATGTATTTATTATCACAGCTATGTACTTTTCATCACCATTTGTATAATATGACACACTACATGAATTATTATCATATTAATATTTCTCCAACTACCGGTATTTTTGCATCAAGGTTATTGCATCATTAAAACTGCAAAAGACTGCTGAGATTTTTTAAACCAGAAGTCCCCAATCTTGTTCAAGCTTTGGGTACAACTGTATTTTTACAGACAAGTATATAGGAAGTGAACAAAAATGATTGTATATTGTAGTAGCCCCACTCTCTGAGGGGATTCAATGGGTGAGATGCATTGTGGGAAGTCACACTGTTGCTGTTTTTTTCTAGTTTTTTTTTTCCTCACTTTATGATTTGTGCAGTTGGGTTCTAATAATATGTGCTTTAATTGTGCGACAATAATCAGGGGGAGGGTGATGCTATGATGGAGTCATTCAATCATGCTCCACCATACCACACTCCACCATACCATGCCACCTTGCAGGCAGCCTGACTTCAGGTTAGTGCTAACAGTCACTGAATGAATTTGCTGATATTCTTGCCTGTTAAAACGTCCCTCAGACCAGTCCATGGAGCGCGAGCGAGCTTCAGCACTTAACTCCCTGTGAGATCCAGTGGGACTAAAGTGTGTCAGATGTGGAGTCTCACATGACTATTAGCAGAATCTTGCATAATCAAGAGTCGCAGCATGGCCAATACAATATTTCTTGAGTCTGCCACGGCTCAGAACTAAGCGGCGGCAGTCTAAGATATAAACAGTCTTTTCTTCATTAAACAAGAAAGGCAATAAAAGAAAAGTTTGAACCATTGACGAGTTGGTTTAAATATAATTGTGAGCATTTTTCTTTAGCTTTGCTTTTTAATAAACCTGTTTTATTCAGATAAAAAAATATAGAATTAAAATAGTTCTTTGAGCTACTTCTCTGTTTAGTGTCATTTTTATATGTTTAGTGTTATGTTTTTACCTCTATGTTAGCAGTAGTCACAATGCAAAATGATGTTACAGGAGGTATGTGCATTATGCATATAGCACTCTGAGGCTGTGGGGTTAAAAGCAGGACCGTAGACTTGTTTTTTGTGAGTCATTGGTTGAAAGACCAGGTCCAGGTTCCAGTCTGAGTCATAAAGATCATTTGCATGAAACAGAGGACTCCAAGTGATGGGGAGCAGTCAAAAAGTCAAACAAATTGAAAGATTGTATATTTTTTCTAATGCTCTTCAGCCCAGAGTTAAATTTGATGACAACAAAAGTATGTCCTATTGACAAAGCTAAGACGGTGTATCAAAGTTCGGAATATGTTATTAATTACAACCTATTTTGTTTAATTAATAAAAAATATAGATTAAAACAAGGATGTGAATTGTTAAAACTTACTGAAAATTGCTGACTATTTGAAGTCTAAGGGAACACGTATTTATTTATCTATTTTATTCAAATATTTCACGAGGTGTTAATGGAATTCCAAGTAGGGCAACGAGCAATCAAATGTGACATTTGGGAATTTTTTAAGAAGTGTGTCTCGTGGTTTATATCATAAATAAATTATATGGGTTATACCATGAATCCAGGAATGTTTTAGTATACATTAATTCTGCCAAATCATCATAAAATAAACATGATTACATCTTGTTATAACACACCACTGAAATATTAATGAAGTCAAGTGCAACTTCCCTAAGGATTAAAGGAAATAAGAAAAGATTATATGTTGAAGGAGATTAAAGATAATAAAGATATGTAAAGGCAAAAAATTGTATTAAATGGATTTTTAACTTACAAAAAAAATATGTTATAAAATATGTCTATTTTATACGTTTTGCATTTAATATCTTTAAACTACGTCAAGGTATCAGGGCCATCATAAAAATAAAATAATTTACAAGAACAAAGTCGTAAAATTTTAAGAAAACGTTGCAATTTTGTGAGAATAAACTCATAAAATTAATCAGAAAAAAGCCAAATTTTATTAGAATCAACTCCTAGAATTATGAAAAAGGAAGTAAATATTTTACAATAAAGTTAGAATTTCATGAGGTATAAACTGAGAATTTAAAATATTAAGATTCATTTTAGGAAGCAAACAGTTGTTGACTAAAAAAATAGAAACTAAAAATAAAAAATTAATTGTGTTTCAGTATGAGACTTAAGAGCATTGGTTTCACAATTAAAGAAATACTTTGTTTTTCAATGAGTCAACACTGACATTGTAAGAATAATTATATTGAAAAGAATTTGCAGGAATCTGGAAATCTTCAGAAGATTCTTGACCCACAAGTGAGTGCTGGGCCGTTTATGCCATCAGCAGTATAGTTGCAGAGGTCCAAATGCATTTTGGGCACATCCTCTTCTTTCACCTGATACCCGGGTTGGGACATAGGCCACATACAAGAGCTCTCCAGGCAGACTGGTCTTGGGCGAGTCCTTCCAGCTATCCCCACATTTTCCCCATGCTATTGGGCCCTGCTTCCAGATCTCGGCGCCACGTGTTCCTAGGTCTCCCCCTTTTTTTTTCCCTTGGGGGTTCCATGTCAGTGCCTGCCTTGTAGTGATGGATGCAGGTTTTCGGATGTGGCCAATCCATCGCCATTGTTTTTTGGAGATGTCTTCCTCTACTGGTTGCAGCTCTGTTCTCTCCCATAACTCTTGGTTGCTGATGATGTTGGGCCAATGGCACCATCATCAGCAACCAAGAGTTTTGGCACATAGATTTCTATAATAGACAAAAACCTTCTTGCATCACTATAAATGCCTGCATTGAATGATGTAGTCGGTTTGTCATGTGGATGGCTGCTTACACATCCTACTAGATTATATTTTCGAAATAGCATGGCCTTTTTATTGTAAAATTATGACTTTTTTTCTCATAGTTTTATACGCTTATACTTTTTAAAAACTTTTACATACATACAACTGTGTGATTTTATTCTGCATCTTCTTTCTTGTTTTTTTTTTAGTTTTTTTTAGGGTAATGGTGGCCCTAAAACTCATATAAAATAAAATTTAAATAGTAATAAATAATATTGCAGGCAATTTTTATAAAACAATAAAGTTTAAAGTAAGATTTCAATTAGTTAATTTCAAATACTTTGTAAAACACATTATGATGTTATCAGATATCAGATGAAACTACCGGTAAGTCACTGATTGAGTTTTGATTAGAAGGTCCAGTAATGTGCTGGGTGATCCACCACACGATAATGAGATCCTTATTAACACGGATATACGCTAATTTTACAGACAGGATAGTGTATGCACAAGACATCGACAGTTCAGTGTGAGACGGCTGCCTCTCAGTCTCACACACACCGAGTGTGCCTGAGGACGAATGCTTTGTTTCAATCAAGCACGGCATTTTCTTCCAGTCAAACTCTGTCACACCTTCCTTCAATAAATCCATCAGTGTCTCTGTGGACATGTGTGGGTTGAAGCCGTTGAGTACACCACACAAACGTTTTCACATGACTGGACAAGAAATAATTTCAAGACTTCAGAGGCAGACAACATTAAATGATAGAAGCTGGAGACAGACAAAAGGCCAGCGGAGGGTCGAGGGAGGTTGGGCGTGAGATGGAATGATGCTGGGAGGAGGAGCAGAGGACTTCTTTTTGATCAAAGGTTAAGGGATCACCCGGCCCTCAAACAGACAGTGAGACAAGTCGTTACCTGGAAAAGGGCAAGTTTATTAACAAAGAAAGGTTTCAGAGCACACCTCTTACGAGGCTGACAGAAGCAAAAAGCCTTCTCCATCCACTGGTCTCCGTAAAAGGTGAAGCAGAAGTCGGGAATGGGCCTATAGCTTTTTGAGTTCATTTTTGACTTTTCATGCACTTTAGCGTTTAGTTTTGCGAACAAGTTTAGAACATAAAAGACACGTGTTAAATACTGTAAAGGTATTGCACGTATGCAATCCTAGATGTATGCATTAACTGTCAATAAATTGTCATCTTTCATAACAACTTTATAGAAGCTTCAAATACAATCATGTCAATGTTAAAAAATATCATTAAAATGCAACTAAAATACTGAAAAAAAGATAAAGGGAATACCAAAGACAAGTTTACAACTAGGAATATGAGAATAGTGAGTTTTATACTGAACTTGTAATATTTAAATGTAATTCATCTTCAGATGTTAAATATTTGCAATTTAAAACTAAAAACATGCATAGAAAGAAGGAAGTATTAAATGGCTAATTCATTTTAATGCAGTAGATTCTTAAAAAAACATTTTTTATTGGAATAGGGACATTTTTAAATAAATAATATGCCAATTTAGGATTAAACAATATAATTTGAAAACGTGAGAGCATCCAGCTATATTGTATGTTATTCTTTTATTACTTTTATCTACAATTGAATTAATCAGCAAGGATCATGTCGACTCCCCAGGAAAGGTTAGCAACAAATTGGTGCAAAAATTGAGCTAAGATTGACCTATTAGGCTTTGATAAAAGAGTATAGAAAAAAGAATTATTAAAAATCATCAGAATGTTTCCTTACTACAAAAAAATTGTTCATTTTTAAGTCATGAAGACTTCCTGGCATGCCATCTGTCCATTTGTCCTCGAGGCAGAAAAGAACAGAAGGACGACATGTTTTTACATTTTATTTATCATGGATGATTGTCTTTTTGGGGCTTTTTTTTTTAACTCTTAAACTGACAGCATTTGTACCAACAAAAACATTACACCGCAATCTCTCCTTTAACTGTTCACTTTTCTTCTGACCAAACCATGTTAAAGACTGTAAAACAAGAAGCAATTTGTGAACATACCATGAGCACTCACTTCAACTTACAAAACTTTATTTTAAACTACTATTTCTTCAGAAATCATTTATTTTTTATCAGACTGTTGACTTTATTAAAAAAAAAAAAAATCAACTTTAATCCCAAAATATTATGACTTGAAGTCCCAAGACATTTTAATTTTTTCTAAAGTGATACTAAATTACATTACATGGATGCAGTAATGTATATGTGATTCCTATGGAGGATAATGAACTTTAGACTTAAAAAGAAAAAAAAAACATTTAATCCTTATGTCTGTTAACACATATGAAACCAGCCCAAGCGTTTATAGAGGTTGGCACACCTGCTGATGATTAGGGGCTGATAATTAGCAGCATCTGGTTGCAATTAACCCTCTTAAATCTTCTAAATGCAGTAAAAAGGTATAAATAAAGTATTATCCTTTTTTCAAATTGGCATGTGGCTTTTTTTGTTGTTGCATAAACACCAGCTCTTAATGTGCTGCTCAGTTTATGTGTGTTGTGTGTTTTAAAAACCAAATATTCGGTTGAAATAGTGGGAAGTTACATTAGAAAATCGGTGCTTACCTTGGGTCGGTATTGATTTATTAAAACTTTGCCACATTAGGTCTTTTGGGATTTTGTTGTTTTTCCTATCAACTTGAAATGAAATAAAAATAAACACAAACTAAGCATTTAAGTTGATGTTAACTTTTAAAAACCTCCTGCATTCAAAAATGTATACAGTATAACTTCCTTATCTAAACCAAATCTGTTCTTGTTGATGGGAGCTCTTTTAATGACAACTACAAGTTATGGCAAAATAATGCATCCATTTGTTTAGAAACACTGAAAAAAGAACTGTATGCATAGATTGTTAAAAAAAAGAAGAGTTGGAGCACCAACACTTGATTTAGGGTAGGGGTGGGCAACGCCAGGGGTCAAGAGCTCATGTGTCTGTACAACTGTTTTTCCATGCAAGGCATGGACTGGTCATTTAACATCTGCCATTAAATAATTTTGCATATAACAGTAGTCCTCTTCAGTGTCTGGATGCATACGCAACATCTGGACTTTTTGTGCCGTCGCAGCTTTTGCTTGTTGACTTGCTTGGAGGCCCTTTTCCAGCATTACACCAGCACCAGCATACTTAACTATCATGAACTATCATGAACACCCATAAATAACATAAATAGCATAAATAACTCTTCTCGTCTTTATCGCTCTTCATGCAACAGAAGCTGTAACTTTTATTAGGAACAAGGTCCTTGGTTTGAGTTCAATACTCAATGTTTTGTTTTGTTTTTTTACTTTTCTTGTTTGAAACAAGTCAACTATTGTCTTTCTCCATTTTCTCAGCTAAGGCGCATTTTCATAGACAATTACAGTAAAGTGCCAAACCATGTAATACACAACAGATTTTTTTTTTTAGAAATGATCAATTTTTTTCAGACCGGCTCTACCTGCAGTTACATTTGTTTATGTCAAGATGGTACTGAGCACAATGGGTATAGATGTAGCACCTAAGGAAACAACAATATGCAAAGATTGAAGATTACCTGCAATAAAAGACAACCAAAGCTTTCCTGTGCATCTCTTTGCATTCCAGCACCATTAACTTGTATTTTAGCTTTCCCAAACCATCCCGCTTCAGTAGAATTAAACAGAACAGAACAGAACTCACCTCTTTTAGCGTTTGCCTGTCTCACACGCCAAACAGTCTTGTGGATCTCAAAGTTATAATTTGGAGGCAGGGCTTTCATAGCGTCTTGTAGCTCAGGATCTTGGAGGATGTCATTAGGGATTTGATTTGCTACCCGTCGAGGGGCTCTGGCTGGAGAGAAAATGAAAATACTTAGAGGACAACCTTACCAACACAAGGATTTACCACTAAATATGATATTCCTCCAAAAGCAGGGTTTGTACAGTAATTTTGTCATATAAAACCAAGATCAATTATAAGGTTTGTAAAACAGAGTAAGAACAATTTACAATAACTAAATTCTAACAGTGGTATATTTTACATAGTAATGATAACCTCTCTAACGTTTGACAGCAGCACATACATTCCTTTTCAAATAAAACCCACCCTGTGTCAAATAAGGTCCTCCTGCTGCAGCAGATTTACTTGAATTTAAAATTAAATAAGTCAAACATAGCATATAGTATCACCATGGCTCATGTGCACCATTTTCTGTTTGTCTTTATTTGTCCTTTATTTATCCAGGTAGGTTGATTGACCTGTGTTTGCATCCACAATACAATACAACAGAACAGAACAGAACAGAACAGAACTAGACACTGTTGGGTAGCAGAAGATAGACTATGTACTTTAAACTTATTCTTACAGTAGAATAAATGTTTTACCATTATTCTGCTTAGTTATCTGACATGATAAAAATCTAAACAGCAATCACAAAACGTAATTTACTAAAACAAATGACCCTCAGGTTGCAGACCCCTGCCCCAAGAGAACAGTTCCTAGACCTTGGTTCTCAGATCCTCCATAGTGCATGTTTTCAATCACACCTGATTCACATCTGCAGCAGCCTTCAAGTTCCAGGCATATAAGTGTCTAAGCAGAAGAACACAGATGTGTTGAGGACCAGAAACATGAGAAACTCTATCTGATATCATTTAAATTCTCTTTAATTTATTAGATCATCAGTGGACACGTAATCAGACGAAAGGAAGGATGTTTTATTTAGTCAATTAACTAAAGTAAGTCATTTTCAACAAACCTACACGTTTTTTCTTTCTTTTTTTTTTTTTTTTTTTTAATTAATATTGATAATACAGGTGTGGATGTCCAACTAGTTATATACATCCAACTGTGGATGTGTTTAGCATTTTATGCTTAATATTCACGAGGTACGTCTGTGATTTGACTTAGGACTCAATCATCGCATTATTCATTTTAAAATCAGTTCAGCGACGGTTACAAGTAAATCCAATATTTGTTTCAAATATGTTTTTAAAACTTAGTTAAGGGGACCCCAGACAGCACATGCTACACGTTTTTTCTTTTTTTTTTTTTTTTTTTTTTAGCATTTCCGGCATCTGAGCTACAACAAGCACGCGCTCCGAGCCTAAAGCTAACAACAGCAGCGCATTTATGGGAGTTATTTTTGAAAAAACTAAAGCGATTAGCTTAATTTACCTGATGTCTTTTTAACAGGAGCAACCTGTATTTCACCCGAGGACGCTGCCATGTTTTGGCTGAAACTAACGGGAAAGGCGAAAGCAATCGATTGAGCAGGAAAGGCATGACGAGAAGACCACCGATGCAGTCGATGGCTCTGAGCGAGCCAGGTGTGTGTTGACATGTGAGTGAGGCATCTTTTTTTATTTTATTTTTTTTTATCTTTATTAGTCTTTTAAAACCTTTTATGAAGCATTTGAGTTTATTTGGCAAACAAATCACATTAGTTTATTTGTGCACGCATTATATAACATGTAGATAATATGTAGATATGATTCTATCAGTAAACAAGATGCAGAATTTATAATCACTTGCACCATGTCATCTAATCTTTTTGCAAGCATTTGTAAAATAATTTCCCCTGCAGGTCTTGTTAATTCTTAGTTACTTATTACATACATGTATACCATATTCACCTATTCTAAACTTTATTTTTTTTAAACAATCAAATGAAGAACAAATTCATAATTAGATCAATGAAACTAAATGAGATGTGTCTCTTTGTGGTAACACAACAATTTACATCTAATGATGTTTTGATGTATTCAAAATATTTAAATATTACGATAAGCATATTAAAAAAAAATAATAATAATGTATAGGCTACCTAAACTTCCATTGTAGATTTACAAAGCTAAATAGATAGATGCATTAAAAGTGCATATGGTCATGATTTTGATCTTATGAACAAAAAAAGATGAAAAAGTAATTGTAGTCAAAGGTTTAAGACTAAATAAAGTTGTAAACTATATGGATAATTGAGTGAATAGAATTTTACTGATGTACAAGTGTAAATTACCTTGTTACCATATTCTATTAAAAACAGCAGATAGATCATAAATAATATTAAAAATACTCATAAAAATGGACAACAGCAATAACTAGTTCATATGCATTGTAATATTTAAAGTATAAATGTTTGAGCTACAATAGCATCTTTCTTATAGTTAAAAAATATATCTAAACAAAATATGAAAATAATCCTATAATAATCATATAGGAAAAAGCGTACACTGTCCCATTTGAAATTCGTCTTTAAAAATGCACTATGGTCTGGGGACCTGAAGGAAACGGCGCACAGTGTGTGTTGGAGTGGCGCAGACACAGCTTTTAAGAGGGACGGAGCTCCATGCTTCCCGCCCGGTGGAGGGTTGAGACGTCCTCCTTGCACTTTTCCCTGCCTGCGCTCACCAGGCTTCGGATAACGTGAACGGTTCCTCACTGATAAGACAGACAAACTGGAAAAAAGGAGACTTTTATTAAACCAGGATCTTTGCAAATTGGTGTGTTAGAGTCGGTGGCTGGAAATGAATCCCAAGAACAGAATCTGCGGAAGTCAGAGAGCTCGATCAGACATCCTCTGACTCACTGACAGATGAATGGCTACTTGGATGTAAAGATGTGTTTTCTTTGGAGTGTGTCTGCAGCCTGAACTGATCTGAAGCCTGCGCGGTCATGTGGGTCTGAACGGCTTCCAGCGGTTGTGCCTGTGGGTCTGCGCCCAGCACGGACAGAGTTTGGCTCTGGTCGGATAAAGAGGATCGTTCCTGTCCCGTTTTCTGCGCCGCATCAGACTTTTGGACCACCGGAGAGGAGAGATTGTTTCCGTTTGCCTTTGGGTGTTCATGACAGCCGCGCAGCTCTGCCTTTGCAACTCATCCCGAGAGGAGCGCACGAACATTCAGAGGAGCGACTGGTGACTGACATCTGCGCGAAGACGCGCGGATCTCCAAATCAACTTCCAAAGTAAAGCGCGCAAGTTTTACGCCTGGAATATATGAATAGATGATTCGCGCAGGACACAGGAAGACGCATACTTAGACCTACACAATGTTCAAAAGGGGTGAGTGAATCTATCCCTACTAGGTTCCTTTTCCCTCTACAGGATTATGAGGCATAAAGCGGATTGTGCGCTGCTTTAATTTGTCTTACTGCATGCCCTCTTCACTGTTCCAAACAGATGTTGAGACATGACTCATTTCTAATGAACCACAGTGCCCTGCAGATGTGTTATTCCAGGCGATGCGCCATTTAAGGCGCATCTTTCATTTGCCCGACACAGGCAGCAGGTCTGTGGGGATGAAATATTCATCTTTGTAAGGATACACGGGGATGTCTGCGTGATATTAATACAGCTGATGCCGCACTGCAGTTTATGAGTTGTGCACAGGTCACAAGGCTATCTCTGTGAGCGCTGTGCTCTGCTGGACTATTATTTGTTGTTTCCTGTGGATTCATTAAAGTGTGATGGAGCACAGCATATGATGCATGGACACTCAATGCCTTTAGTGTCCTCTGTTCATGAATGGTACTCATCTTTAGATATTCACCGAAACAGACTCGTTTGCTGCTTCTTTTCCTCCGGAAGCTTCTCTTTTCTTTTACTCTAGTCTTTAATTGGCTTTAGATCTGGATAACTGTCTGCACAGTGGGGAGAGGAAGACCTCTAATGAGAATGAATTACAGTCCTGCATGATCCCACTGTGCTATTATGACAGACCAGAATAATAGTGGAATTAAACTGTTTCTCATTTTTCTGTGTTCACTGCACACCCCTGAGAGACCAGCAGCCCTTGACTCCAGCCCAGAAACTACATTTTGCTTTATATGATAACATGTCAGGAAAGTAAAACTATTGGCTGGCTTTTTTGCTTTGTTTTTTGGATTGTTTCTAAATTAAACAAGAGTCAGATGTGATATTACACAAGAAAAGGCAACATCCTTGTTGGAGGTCACAGAAAAAACACCCACAAGTCACTTTGTGTTTGCGCTTAGCCTGTCTTGTGGAAAACCATCTTTTTAGAGCATGTTTGTTTCTGCCATGTAGCCTGAAGGCAGACATGTTTTCTTTGCTGCCATACAATCAATTTTTGCTGTTTCAACAGCTGAAATATGCATTGATGCCTTTTTTTTAAAGCAGTATCAACTTTGGGAAAAGGCTTTGAATCTACACTTACATTTTGATGACAAAATAAACATGAACTCATTTGGACTATGAGATTCTTTACACATTTGGATTTTTTTAATTATTGAAGTTGTAGCAAATGTGTCAGTTTTGGGCCACACTAAGCTGCTAAACACTCAAAGGAAAAACACATAATCAACAATCTTCAGTGAAAAGCCTGTCCACAGTCACCATTCGTTTTCTGCTCCAGCTGATGGCTAAATAGAGAAGTGGAAGGTGCAGAGGTCATTTGCATCCAACGATTTTGTAATCCAAACATGCCCTGTCTTTGCTGTGGTGCGATCTTTTTGTATCTGGATCAGTTTTCTTAGCGCTCCCCAGTGCCGGGCAGAAAAATCACTTAATTCGAGATGAATGACTTCAAAGCACACATTTCGCAAGTCTGCCAAAGCTCAGTATTCCAACATGTCTGAGTCTAAAATGGTGAGAAAAAATGCGTCAGCTTTGGCAGGAGCAGTGCAGAAGTTCTTTAGTGAATCTTTTTTTTTTTTTTGCACCTAAAACAAAACATTTAAGTGAACCTAACAGAGGCAGGAGACACTGCAATCGCTACAACAGATGCATTCATAAACAAATAAAACATTCCCACCTCCACATAAGCAGGCTATATCTGGATGATTATCCCTATTCATGGGATTTATTCACACTTTGCAAGGATTTTATTTTGTGTGATTGATTGTTGTTGCAAAGTATGATCAGTGACAGTTTGCAGAAATCCCTTCATATTTGCTCCATGATCGTGGGTCCTCATTTTTAATTAAAGTTTCATTTGTGATTCTGCCTTTTCTGCCTTTCTTTGAAATGGTTAATATCAGAGCACGTCTGCTTTTGGACCTCTGTGAATTTACCCAGGCATGCGAGCACACATCACTCCACCTCTGTCTTTCCTTCTACGCCTGTGTTTCCACCAACTCTGCTTCCCTCAGAAGCAGTCAGCCACAGAGACGGCACATGGAAAGGTTTGTCAGAGCAGCTCTGAGACTATGGGGCAAGATGTCCTCACTGCATTTCTTCTTTTTTTGGCAGTGCTAAAATTGATGTTACATGATATCCTGGTTTGTTGGATGAGACTCATTTAAGATTTAGTTTTTATAGGCACATAGTCAATAGTTTAAATACATCTCTTGACCTATTCACTAAGACCTGCAAGGCTTCAAAGCATTAAAACTTTTTAGGTTGTTGGGTGAGTTTCTGTTCCTGTCATCTAAGCATGCTAATTAAATTAGTATAAAAGTATGATATGGAAATCAGTAAAAAGCTACTGTTTTGACGTTTTATTTTTTTCAGCACCTAAAAATAGAATTGGTCAAGAAACATTGGATCTCATAAAATAGTCATAACCAGATTGCTTGTAAATCGTTCTGTTAAAAATAACAAAAGAATAAAATATCACATGACTTTTGTTGAAGTGGGACTCTAAAGTAAGATAAAAAAAAAAAAAATGAGGTAGCCGGTGTTGTGTAGATAATGTTGGTTCTGCAAATCGTATCTGAAATGTACGGTGGCCCTGAATGCCAATCACACCAACAAATCACACAACACAAAAACATGTAAAAAAAAAAAAAAAAATCACAAAAATGAAAAAAACAGAAAAAATATTTACATTTTAAAAGTCAAAACAAAATTCCAGAAACCAAACCTAACAAAAGAAAAGCGTTTCAAAACAAATAAAAAAAAATCTAGAAATCAAATAAAAATGTTGAAAAGTGAAACTAAATAAGCAACTGGAAAAGGTATTCTGGGACATTAGTGACTGGACAATGTTTGAGAGGAGGGAAAGCAGAAGGATGCTTTGCCCAAGCTGTGGTACAGAGTTGATTGAGCAATCGCCAACTTTTGCAGAGAGTGTGGCCAGAAGCTTAAAGAAATATCTTCAGTCAGAAGACATTGCTATCACAAATAACTTCTGGATGAAAAAGTCAGCAAACATATTCATCCAATGAGTGAGGTCTTATAACGCCTCTCTTGTCCAGTTTCTTAGTTAAAAAGGGTATTCAGATATATGCTTACTTTGGCTTTAATACAGCGCAGATTCTAGATTTTTAATATTTATATTTGGTAGTAAGAAGCAACATATAAACAGCTTTGATTTCTGTACATTATGTTTGACGTCAATCTTTGTCAGCTATGAATTAGTCCGATATACAAAAAACAGGGCCATAATTTACTGAAGTTTTAGACTATTGCATGGAAAATGGTGCACGCAATCCATTTTGCAGATTGGCTGCTGAAAAATAATCTGGGCATTTCTGGCAGAATGCTCAAAACACTGGGAGCAGTAAAACAGAAAAAATGTAAATATCAAATCCAATGGGATTTACCAAACATGGAGCAGGGTTGCAGCTGGTGTTTATAAGTCTGAAAGTCAGGTGCAAACTGCAAGAATTTAATAAACAAATGGCTGCAACATGTGTTTAACAAAAGGATGGTGTATTTTTTCTGCTCATGTAAATACTTTAGAATCCTAGAGGCAAAAATTGTTGAGACTTTTGCTATTGTATATCCAGTGTTGCAATGGTTGTGCTTCTGGATAAGTTAAGGGCTTTTATTGAATTGGTAATGAAAAATTAAAATTCCATTTTTTCCCCCCATTTTTCTCAATGTCACATTTTTACCTTGGACTTTCATTTTGTGCAAAGTCTGATCCTCTTCTTCATCTTTCCTCTACTCTTCTTCCTCTTCAGACCCTGGCTGCTTGGCTCTAGGGCAGCAGACACTGATAGCCTTCACTCTGTTGTCTATATCCCAAATATATTCTTTTTGTGAGGCCATCCTCAGTCCAGATCCAGGCTGACCAGCAGCCCAGTGTGGGCTTCAATGAAGTGAGGTCCCACCTTAGTGCTTGTGTCACAGATGTAGACCATCTTTAAAGACTGCAGAACATTTGTTCCAGGAGGGCATTATCCCTCATGCCCTTTTTTTTCTCCACATAGGACTCATTTGCTTTGCTTGATTTGACTCAAACATACCACTTTGTTTTCCATAATAGTCTGGAACATGTAGACTGGCATGAAATCACCTGTCTGTAGAGGTGGTCTCGGTCCACTTTTTTAACGGAAATTGATTGCAATATGAAACCCAGCCCAATTTCAAACATCATTAGTCTTTTTGAAGCTTACAAGGGACCGTAGCCAAGCATTTAAGGGAATAAACAGACATGTGAGTCACTAGAATCCATGAGCCATGGACAACATGAGCAGCGAGGAAATACAGTATGGCTAGAGAAAACACAAAATGCAATTTTGAAAACATAAAAAAATAAGTTTTAGAGCTAGAGAAGTGAAAAATAAAAAGCAAAAAAAACAAACAAAACTATGTCAAACCCACTCATAGAATTGAGCTGAATTAAAGACCCACTCCAATGACAACGGCGTTTTTGGTGTTTTAACACGTTCTTGTGGCATTTTTTTCTCAGGATAGGGGACCCGAAAAAAGAAAATTGAGATTAAAATTTGTTTTTCTTTAATAAAGTCGTTATAAGTCAGAAACAAACGCAGAAATGTCATTGGAAAAAGCTTGTAGGTGTGACGTAAAAGCTATTACGGCAAGCCACAAGCTCCCTGCTCAGCTCCATTCTGATGCATCCATTTGTAGACAACAAGATGTACGTCTTTGTTTTCCTCATCCAAGCTGGCATTTGGCTCAAAACTGCACAGCTCCAATATTGTTCACCATTTTTGTTACACCAGTAATGTTAGGTTGAGGTTGTGAGGGGCTGTAAGCTAGCAGTAGAGTGTAAACAGAGAGCTCTCAGTTATGGGTTAGCAGAGGGGGGGCAGAGTTGCTCCACGCCAATGGTCCCGGCCACAACTTGGAGGCAAATTTCTTATGAACTGCCACGCAACTATCCTTAAAACCACATAATCATAAATAAAAGACCACTGGGAGTGCTTTTAAGATAGCTTAAAAGATTATCGGAGTTGGACTATAAGCAAGTGTTAGTTCTGGCCCATAGTTTCACAAACCTGATTTGATATGTGGAACAGGGCCAGCTCTTGGTCCTACGGACATTGTAAATGTAAGCAGCCAAAAGATGAAGGGTCATCATGCCCCATTGTTGTGCTACTAAACAGAGAGTAAGACAGAAACAGACCTGGAAAGAGCTGCTGTTTAAAAGTGATCCTCAGGCCTCAGGAGCTTGTAACAATAACAAGAGAACAATTAGAGAAATAAAGGCTGCATGCAAGACCTCCATGACTTTTTTTTTTAAGCTGTAGTGCACCACCCTCAGTATTTTCGACCAACAAGTGGAGCAATCAGCACATAAGTACTCTTGGTAACAAAGTTCACACTTGATCCAAACCAAACGAGCAGACAAACAGAGTTTTCTAGTGTGTAAATATGTCATGATTAAACACACGCTAATCCTAATGAAATGTTACGTGATTTTTATTTTTCTTTGCACACGTAATTTTCTGCTGTTCATTGGAAATCCTAACAAATCGGGATTTATTCCTCGTTGTAAAATTGGTTGCCGATAAAATCACAAAACAATTGTGCTTGCGTACATTTTTGCAAGCACATCCACACAAAAGGCAGCATTTGCTTTTTGTAAATATCAGGCTTGCAAGATATGTTTAATTAGGGAATTCATTTTGGCTGAATTCATTTAATGCAGCAGAAACACTTTAATAGAATTCAGCTGAAAGAGAACATGGAAAAATTGCAACAACACTGCAGATTATGCAAGCCCTATGTTTGTGCATAAATGCAAACACATCAATAAATGTATGAATGCCAATTAGTTCAAAATTTGAACCTTTACATGAAAATACAACTTAATTTATTTCCTAATCTTCCAGCTGCAGAGTTTTAATAGAATACTCAGGGGGAAAAACCCTGCTGTGACTCGGACACATTTCGAAAAGCAGATGTAAATGCATGCATCAACTCCAAGAGTTGCACATTGCTCATGTGGTTTTCAAAACTTGCAGTCTGGATTGAAAGATTTTCAATCAGTAACTTCAGCACCAAAGGAATCACCTGTCACCTCCACTCCTCAGCATCCCAGCTATGCTCCACTTTAAAATCAACATGTTCTGGCTCTGAACCATCAGTGCTGTTTTGAAGATTATGAAGCGAAACTGCAGAATAGATAGTCAGCATTTTTTTTTAGCAGTCAATGTAGATGTCTCTAATTCAAAATGCACAAACAGTTGCCTCAAAAGAGATTCTGAAATAGTTTTGCACAAATGTTTTCCAAAGATCGCAAGGTTTCAGTATCAAAAGTGTTGATTCCTCACATATTCATCGTGCTAATGCTCTGCGTTGGCTCTGTGCCATCACTCCCTGTCAACTCGGTACTGCTGTTCTTTACAGGGTGACTTGTTCCTCTGCTAAAAGGCTATGTGGACAGATGACAGTAGGTTAGGTGAAAAGGACATCTGAACAGAAATGAAGGGCAATAATGCAGTGAGGCAAAAAAATATATATATAAATATATAATGCACATTTTAAAAATGAATTTAATATGAAAATGTAAAGATATATTTTTTTTAGATTTTATTTTTAAATTATAAAGTAAATAAATAAATCATTTCAACTCAACATTTTATTTCTATGTGCCACTGATGGAGCCACTTTTGATGAGAGGAAACACATTTTAAGAAAAACTGTTTTAAAAACCCACTCTAATGAAAACTCAATTTTTGTGTGTGTTTTTCACATGTTTTTGAAAATTAGAAAATTAAGATTAAAATGCAATTCTGAGTATTTCTTTATTAAAATCATTGTGAATAAGGAGTAGAGAAAAATATGTCCTTGCAAAAGCCTTCTAGGTGTGAATTATGACCTGTTACAGCAAGCTCCTTCCATTCTGATGCATCCACTTGTAGCCGTGTAGATCCATGTAAGTCTTTGTTTTCCTCATCTGAGCTGGAATCTGGCTTAAAACTGTACGGCCGGAAAGCTCCAATATTGCTCACTGTTTTTGTTGCACCAGTAATGTAAGGTTTGGATTGTGAGGGGCTGTAAACTAGCAGGAGAGCAAGTAAACGGATGGATGGGAAGTGGGGGAGGGCTTACTCTAGACCAGGGGTGGGCAATTCCAGGCCTCGAGGGCCGGTGTGTCTGCATGATTTCTAGATAGTCTTGCTCTACTCATGGCTGATTCCCTGGTTCAGGTGTGTCCAGCCAATAATGTTGCCCCAGTCATGGCTGATTACCTGGTTCAGGTGTGTCCAGCCAATTAGAACATGCCAGAGCAGGGTATGCTGGAAAACATGCAGGAATGCGGCCCTCAGTGCCCACCTCTGCTCTAGACCAACTAAACTACAGTCCTAGAAAATGACACTTCTTTTTTTTTTGGATAAAAAATTGTATAATTCTGATTAAAAGACCACCAGGAACGGTTTTAAAATAGACCAAAAGATGATAAGAGTGGGACTTTGAGTCGAGATGCCATGACTCAACTTCAAGACTATTAAGTACATAAAAAAAAGAGAGAAAAAAAAACATCTTAAATGTTGTTCCCCCAAATTATCTTGGAAAACAGAGTGAAAGATAACTGACATAGAACAATTTCCAATTATTGCATAGCTGGGTAACATTATTAGACTCCCAGACAGTGGGCTTTAGGCTCTGCACTGCATCCCAAATGCCCAATTTAGCCAGAGGAGATTCTTGAAACCCAAAAGCCATTCATTTACTACAAAATACCCTGGAGTGTTTCAGCGTAAGACTCTGACAGGGTTTAATCATGGGACACTGAACAAAAGATGACAAATATTTATTGTGGGAGACTGATCAGAGAAGACATATTTCACTAGTGCAGATCCTCTCTCTTTTAACAAAGAATTAGTTGTTTCCTCTTTGGAAATCTTTTTAGTTTTGATGGTCAATTGGAGGTCAGATATTCCTGCTTTGCAGGAGGTTTTGTGTTTTTTGCAGTCTAAAGATACACCTGATTGATTAAATCTACACAAAAACAGTACATCAATGGGAGTCACCGGTGAAATTTGCTGTGGAAATCTAGAAAAATCAGCTCATCTATGTGTTCTAAAAAAATGGAGGATTATCGTACAAATGTTTTTTTCCTCGTCCTTTGTTGTGGAAATGAGATGCAAGGATGGTCATTAGTGGATGGTAATGAGGTGAAGGAGACAAACAACCTAAGCCCTGTTGGTTTTTCTATTATTAATAATTAATTTGTGATTAAGTGGCTAATTGGAGTTTAAAGGTCATTGTCAGCTAGAATGCCGTGAATCTTAGGAGACAGAAGGGAAGAAGTGAGTGGGGGGTAGCGGGTGACAGAGTCCAGGAGACTGTTGACAATGATCCCAGGTGCTTCCCTTTTGCTGTCAGTTCTCCCCTTTCTTGAGATATCCTCCCCAGGCGACATTGCCTTTGTGTGCTGAGGACAGCACTTCAGTAGGAACAGCACCTGTGCATCTGCCCTTTTGGCATTGAGAGTATGAAGTGGCACTTTCATTGAAACAGAGAAGGGGCCAAGAAAATGTGGAAGGTGATGTCTATGACACACATAGTTTCTCTTTATGTTATCGGAAAATTAAAGGAGCCGGGATGTCATTTGGATTTTGCATGCCGTCACAATCATGGGTTTGGCCTTGGGTAGAATACCTCGCGAATGCAAGGTCTCCTGGCTCCTAGCACACAAATACCATCCAGAAATCATTTATTTCAAGATGTTCGACATGAAAACATCAGCAAATTCAATCTAGAGTTTGCAGGTTTAAAGATGCTCCCAGGTAGAAGTTCCTGCATGGTGTGGTGAGACAGATTAAAAAACAACCAGCAGGTAATCTGATGAAGACGGCGCACATCTATCACCTTTACCTTTTAAGGCTCCTGTCCCTGTGGCTCCCACTCACCTTGTGCTCTGCAGCTCCCCCAGTTTTGGCGTTAATGAGACAAGCTCTTGTCACAATCCCATCTGAGCTTGGTGCGTGTAATATCTCACGTGTCCGTGTTCCGGCTACTGCTATCTGTTCTTAGACGTCTGACATGGTTCCGGCTAAATTTAAGGGAACACAGTAATTGGGCCAGCCTGCCGGAATCACATGACAGTTTAGTTTGGCAATTTAATGTGGCAACTACAGAGCCATTTCGAAACCACGTGAGCCACTCAAACCAAACTAGGGGGATGGATCTAATTTTGTTTAGATTTGCAATAGCTAATTTTGGAAAAGGGGATTTATAATGGGGTATCTTTGTGTTCAAATATGTCTTAGAAGCACCCTGTGGCATATGTATAGAACAAAACAATAAGAACCTTTTTCAATATAAAAGTTTAATTACCCACTTCGATGAAAATCGTGTATTTTGAGTTTTAAACATATTTTGGGGGCAATTTTTCTGATGGGGGACACATAGTAAGCAAATTAAACACAAAATTACTTTTCTGAGTATTTTTTTATTCAAATCATTTAAATCAGAAGCAAACAAAAATGCTGTTTGAAGAAGAGCCTATTTTTGACTTAGAAAATACGCTGGGTGGGTCACAAGCTCTCTACTCTGAGCTCTCAGCATTGGGGAGGGGGAGGGGGGATGGGGTTGTTCTGCTCTAACAGTTCCACCCACAACTAAGAAGGGAAATTGTAATGAACTACTGCCATGATGCAGAAACTATGTCATAGAAACCCACAGTTGTTTTTTATTTTGGCTAATTAAGAGCACTAGGAACGTTTTTAAAATAGCTCGAAAGTTAATCAGAGTCGGCCTTTAAAATAGGATTTTCCAGAAAATATTAAAGATTGATGACAAACAGTGTAGATCAGTAAATTGCACGAGGTTTTCCTCATACAGATGTCATTATACTGATATTAGTAAAAAAAATGTCTTAGGATGGTCTTCATCTCAGTCCCTTACACCAGCCTGGTCTTGTTTTGACCTCATAATGGGAAAGAGATATGAGACTAGACACGACCAGTTTCATTTTATCACCTATTTTTGATTTCTGTCAACAAAAACAAAATAGAAGTCCTGCTGTGCTTGCAGCTTCTTTCGTCAAATTAAATCTAATTTTTAGTCAGAAGAGACCCCCCCCCACACACACACACACACAGTCCCACTCACTCCATTTAAGTGTTCCGAATGAGACCAAAGTCCTTGACATTTTTCTGTTTTCCCTTTCTAAAAACACTGCTGCCCTGCCGTGGCCCTCACTTATGAAATGCATTCAAGCCATTACAAGCTTGCATCATTTAAGAAAAAATAATTGGGAGGCTCACAATAGAGGTGCAAGGTGCTGTTTTGTGTGGCAGAGATAAGCTTTTAATTATTCAAGTATTCCAGGGAAGAGCATGAAGTCTATGCTGCTTTCAGCCGGTGGATTGTGACACATGGCGTGTGTTTACAATATCTCAGCACTGTGCTCCATTGCCTCTTGAGCCTCCTTAACTGATGTTGCTGTGCAGTTTTCTTCTCGTGCTTGTTTATTTATTTCTGGGCGATAGGTGTTGTCAGGAAGATTCTGCATCTGGAGGAACAGATGGCGGGACGGTGAAATCTGGAGCAGGTTTCTATAAAATCGAATCGCCTTGATCCTCCTGGATTTTGGCTGCTTATTCTAATGTCATTTTTTTTATTTGCTCAGGTTTTAATCCTGGTGGATCATTTTAGCACAGAGAGCGCTCTTTCATCTTACTGTTACTGACCGTCATTTTAGGGAAAACAGAGGGGAAAAAAATATGCCACTTTAAATGCAGCTAGAATGAACACACACACACACGCTGGTTCTGTTTTCCTTTTATGAGGTTAGGGAAGGTTATTTTTCCTTTTTTCTTTTTGGAATTTTAAGCAAAGTTGGAAAGCTTTAAGCTGTTTTTATGAGGTTTCTTTCCATCTGCTTTGGTTGGCAAAGGGCATGGGGAAATACAAAGTGGCAACCTAGTTTGCCTAAAGTAAAATACAAGAGAAAATAAGAAAAGGAGGGGGAAATAGGCCAGGCTACTAGTCACCACCATATATTTTTTGCCTCATAGATGCTGCTCTCAGTGACACACCGCTCAATTCCCATGGGTGAGCCAGGAACACAGGGATGCCACGGAATGACAGGGAACACTGCCACAGTTCTGCCCCAATACCCAAGTATAAGATCACTGTCTAAACCATGTGTGCACTTCTGACAGCTCCAACTCTTACTTAAACTGCAAGCATCTTTATTCCCCGGACGGCTGGGAACAGCCTAAATTTGCCCCCCAGCATTCACACTAATACGTCTCCTGTCCCCTAGCAGAGTCCTTCCCGACGTGAAAGTGTGTTTTATAAATGGAATGCAATCTGGAGGATAAATATAGCAGATCTCAACAGCTGCCAGCTCTCCAGTAAAATAATAAACAATCATTGTTGACAGAAAACTGGCTTGTTTTTATCACTGAACTGGGGTTACTTAAGATTTATGAACTGCCAAGGTGGCAACAATTGAATGTAGGGGCGATTGATGGTGTTTGGCTCCAAAATTCCTCTGGCTGGAGCGTGGACTCAGCAGATTTTTCCCTGTCTTCAAAAGAGTAGCTTTGTGAATTATTTAAAAGTGCACAAAAACTGCCCAGAAATGACAGCAATTGGTGTGTGAAGCTCATTTACAATGTCTCTATTCCCATAAGTGTTATGTGTTTAGGCCATAAGAAGAGTTGGTCCCTCCTCTATGTGTGTGTCTGCTAATTCACAACAACACCAAAGTAAAACCCTCTCATTAGTCAAACATATTTGACTAAGAGACAACAAATATGCATTTAAAGTCCCAGTATGATTGTCTTTTTTATCTATCTTAGCAGCATTTCAAGTGGTCTTTTAATTATGATCATGCTGTTTTTAGTCAAAGTAAAAAAAAAAAAAAAACGTGTTGGTGCAGAGTAATCCCGCCCCCGTTTCCCATCATCTCTCTGTTTACACGCCCTTGCGCTAGCTTATAGCCCCTCACACCCCTTATATAACATTAGCGGTGCAACAAAAATGGTGAGCAATATTGGAGGTTTTCAGCTGTACAATTTTGAGCAAGATGCCAGTGTGAAAATTAGAAAACGACGACATACATGGATCTATTTGCCCTCCAATTGTAGCACCCACCACATTTTTTTGCTCCTAATTGACATTGATTTGAACAAAGAAATGCTCAGAAATGCAGTTCTAATATTAATTCATTTATACATGTCCTCTATCACGAGAAAAATGATAAAGGAACATGCTGAAAACACCAAAAAGTTTTATTTTTATTGGAGTGGATCTTAAAAGAGAAGGCGGCATGAACACATATTGTTGTTAATATTAAGGTCTTGTTTAGTGATCTAGAGTCTACAGGAGCAAGGAGGCAGAGGATGTCATTACTGTGACTGAGAAATGCAGGGCCACAGAGAGATAGGGTGAGTGCAAGGACAGGAATTAGGCTCTGTCAGAGCTCTAATGGAAGAAGCTGGTTTCCCACATCAGGGCTTCTCTCAAGTGATGGATTGGGAGGTTAACAGTTGCTACGAGTTAAGAAGCCCAGTGCAGAGCACTCTCTGCAGCCACTTTCCAGACAAAACCCTTTTACAGCCACCCAATTCGAGACTTGAAACAAACTACAATAAAGGTGTCTTTGTTTTAAAATCTTAGCAGGTTTTATATTGGATTAATGTAAAATATATCCTGCATGTTATTACAATAAATTATGGATTTGTCTACTGGTTTTCTGATGGAAATTGAATCGTTTTCATCAACACTATTTTTTTGTGTTTAATTCTTATGAATGTTAGAAACAAAGTTGAAACAATGGACACATAAAATTACCTTGAATCCCTTAACAATTTAACAGTGCATCATACATTGGTTGTATTATTTTTTTTAAAGAAAAGCAATGTAAAAATTATAATAATTCAATTTATTTTTTCAATTCTGAACTCTTTTTTTAAATGTTCTTTTTTTTAAACTTAATTTGGTGCAAAGATGATGAGAATTAGGGCTCCTGACTCAATACATTTAAAGTTTGTGAGTCTGTTCTTGATACTAAAATTACAATTGCTAAAATTATAAGACAAACTCTATCATCAGTTATACTCAAACAGTACAAACAAAGAGAGGCAGAAATAAAAGAATATCAAGGTCATAAAAAGACAGAAGAAAGAGCAGGGAGGATGAAGAGGAGTGAAAACAAGAATTCAATGAATTGGAATTTATTTTAGCCGGTTTGTTGTCACATTGACCCAAAAAGTTAAATGAAAAAGACAAATTTCCCGAACACACGAAGCAGTGTATGTTTGATGGCAGAAAAATAGATAAGGTCTTTGAATCTCTTTATTGGCCTTCTTTTCTGTACACAAAAGGATATATTAATCTATTATTGCTACAATGGGACTATGTGTCTGTGGTCTGTTGTGTCCCAAAGCAGTTGTACAATCGTTACACAGAGTATTGACAGCGTTAATGTTAAACATTGAGCGGTTACAACCTCCTGCAGTTCATGATCGGAGTAAGTTTAATGGGAGATAAGGGTTCAGACATAAACTGTCTGAAACCTTGTCGTTTTATCCTCTTTTCTGTAAAAAAAAACTCTGTGAGCAAACCTAAAATGAAAAGATTTGTCTCTGAGTTGGATTAAGAAGACTGTGAATAAGCAGGTGAAAATCTCTAATAAAAAAAGTTGAGCTGCTTAGTGTCGTAGCTTTAAAGATGGTCACATCAAAGCAGAAAAGAGCTTTCTGTTTCAGTCTTGACTTGGGCGAGTTATCTTCAGTTTCCTCTCCAAGTCTAAAGGTGTTGACCACATGCAAATGGAGGTGTGGACTGTCTGTCTGTGTTAGCTATACCAGAAAAGGTCCTGGTCCAGAGTTTATTCTATCTCTGTCCTCTGTGATCGTGTCCAGCTGTTCACAGTTATCCAGGAAATGAAATTTATAGAAAAAGGAGATGCCGTAGTGTTTCATGATTGTGCAAGTCTGTGCTGAGAATTCCGACTTGTGCTAGCAGGTACTGCAATGTGAGCCTCATACTTAATTTATTTGTCTACTATAGAAGCGGTATATACAGAAGAAATGCCTCAGAAAGGAATATCTTAAAAAGAAAAAAAGGTCTTTTAACAAAACGTATGCACTAATTGTAAGAGACCTACTAAAATAAAATAAAAAAAGACAAAAAAATAGAATTTAAAAACTCCAAAAAGCAAAACTATGATTAAAATAAGCTCAACCCTTTAACAACGGAAATGTCACTGGTGACACCTATATAGCACATCATGCTCTTTGACTTACTGTAACTCTCCAATCAATGGGAATCAGCTGATTCTGAACCGAATAAAGACAGCTTTGCCTATCAGTTTTGAACGGAATAACAGAGCTAAGCATCTTTTCCATGCGATATAGCTGATTTCGGTTGATTGTATTGCACTTCACGACCTGTAAAGTGTTGCATATCAGTGCAAGGCTGCTTTTCTCCACTTTAGAATCCACCGGCTTCGCATTAATTGTGTGAACAATTGAAGAATTAAAGTACCGGTAGTTGAAAGACTGTCAATACTGGAGCTAAAGCTCTGGTGTAAAAGGGTTAACAGTTTGTATTATTATCTCAAATTCAATTTTTACCCGCAGAGGCCTAAAACTGACCAACTGTTTTTTTTATTGTATGCTTTTATTCCTATTTCTACTTTTCTTCTACTTTGCATCTTATTAGTCAATAATTTATGCATTACTATGTTGTGTGTGTGTGTGGGGGGGGGGAGTGGGACATTGTAAGTGGTTTATATATATTTTTTCTTTTTTGTGTGATGGGTTTTGTCTTGCTTTAGTTTTTTTTTTTTTTTTTATTAGAAAATGTTTTTATGAAAGGCACTTTGAGTCACATTAGTTTGAAAATTGCTATACAAATAAAGTTTGATTGGATTTGATTCTTTAAAATAAGAGGTTCATGCTTTCAGTATGATAACAGACATGTAATGTTCCTCCATGTAAAACCAAACTGTTAATGTAACATCGCAAGAAATGAAAAAATGACTAACAATCAATTTGAAACTCAACACAAAAAGGTAGGAAAAAAGTATTTAGAATTTAACAAAAACAATCACGAGCTGATTCACTGTGGCGACTACTAACGTGATAAGCCAAAAGAGGAACAACAATCATAAGGCTGAAATGATAAACATTGGGATGCTAAGTTCATTTCAATTTAATTTATATAGCCCAATTTATATTCATATTTATGTAGCATACAACATAGTTGTCTCAACTGGCTTCATACCCGTGATTGTATAAGAGCATGAAACCAGTCCGAAAATACAAAATATAATCGCTAAACTAAACTAAACAGACTCAACTAAATCCAGTTTACAAAACAGATAAGCTGTTTTAAAAACCCTATAGTCAAACTTTTAATCCAATTCTTTTCATGCTGAACATGATTTTTTTTGTTACTTAAAAAGCTGAAATAGTTTCACTTATAAAGCAAATGATAGTTTTCTTTAATTAAAACATTAAAAAAAAATGTAGACGCTGTGGGAGCTCTTGTGTGGACACACACTCATGTAACAGTTGGAAGAAGTTGCCTACAGAAAGGTTAAGAACGTTTGGAAGGAGCAACTGTCCTGGTCTGTTAGTCTACATGGGGCACTGTCTAAAGACGTGGCAGTGAGAAGAAGTAATGCTCCAATTTTGCTGGGCTCATCACAGCAGGCCTCATCAGAAACTGCACAGATTCGCGAGTGTCTGTCACTGAGCCGGTTTCTCCTCTGCACGGAGTTCCTCTGCTTATGAAACCACGCGATGAGGGCACTATTATCCTGCTGATCAGAATAGCTCGTGGTGCTGTGTGGGAGCAGCTGGGGCAATCTGGCTGCAGGTGTACACACATGCACATGCAGCGTGCACCGGTGCACACACGGGTCTCCTCTCACTCTGTCTCTGTTGGAGACGCATTATTGTTGTTCCACCAGTGTTTCTATGAGCTCTCTTCAGCCTCCCACCAGCAGGTGCAAGCACTTCTATGAAACTAAACAACTCCGGTTCTCACCCCCTGTGCACTACTCATCTACTCATCACAGCCCACACAGTCCTCCTTATGAATGTGATATCATCATCCACGAGACAAAAAAAATGTTTATGCTAGAAAGTTTTGTTTTCAGCTCCTAAGTGTTGCATTAAATACAAGTTCCAGCTGGAAATGGATATCTCTAAGGAACAGTTCTTTTGTTTGATGAGTAGCATTTTTGTTTGCACAAACTGACAAGTGCCGAAAAGCCTGACAGCTGTACTTTCACATTTACAAATTGTTACCTGAAATGTTTGTGCACATTTTGACAGCGCAACGGAAATCTCACCAGAGAAGTGTTGACAGTGGAGCGGAAGGGAGCAAATTTGCAGCGTTCTGCCATGCCACTAAAGTCTGTGTCACACCAGACAGTGTGTGTTTTTGTAGATAATTCTCAGAGAGGGTCCTTGATTATAGTTTGGTCCAACCTGGATGGTGTAGTCTCTGCCTTACAATCATATCAATGTCAAACAACAAACAGACATTGTTTGACTTTTCTAAATACTTTTGTATTCGGTGCATTCCATTATCTGATCATTTGCTACAAGTTTGCTGCTAAAACAGAATTCACAGGCAGGTGAAACCCTGCAGATGCTGATTAAAAGTTGTACATCCAGACATCATAAGCAATTCATTTTAAATAAGGGGCCGCATAAGCTCAAGCATGTTATGGCTTTGTATTTATTCATGTATTTATTTATTTATGTATTTATTTATTTATTTTAGCTGATCAATTCTTTATAGATTTAAAGACCCACTTCAATGAAAATTGTATTTTTTTGTGTTTTTAATACATTCTTGTAGCATTTTCCTCATGATGGAGGAACTATATAAATATATTAAGATTAAAACACATGGATGATGGGAAATGAGGGCAGGCTTACAGTTATGCCCAGAGCTCAGAGGTGAATACCTAATGAACTCCTGCCACTTTGCACAAACTATGTCCTAGGAAACAACACAGGTTTTTTAAATTTGCCGAAAAATGCCATGAACATAATTAAAAAAAACACTGGGAAAGCTTTTATAATAGATCAAAAGATAAGTGGAGTGGGACTTTCATTAGACTAAAAGCAAAATGATTTAATAATAAAAATTCAAAGTGTCTTTTTCAGTTTAAATAATCTTTGGTACTGTTTGTGGAAGCTGCTAGTACCCTTTATGCATTCCTTTCTGTGCAAATTAGCCTCCTGGTTTGCCATGCAACAAGTTTGTAACATCTGTCCAGGCTGAGTGTGATTCGCTGCCAGGTTTGCTCTGACAGCTGCAGCCAGCTCCCATCACGCTGTGTGAAATCTCACCATCTCCTTCAGCCTTTCATTAAACTGTTTTTTCTAGCATTTGTAGTTTAAAAATGAAGTAGAACTCCCCGTGGAGGTTGTTCTAACATAGGTGGTGTGACCCCTCACCACCAGTCCTGTGACCCCACTTTTAAGCTGGGCTAGCCTTTGCAGCTCTGTGAAATGCTTGTGAGGCCTGGCTGATCTACAGTTGCAAAAATAATAATAATAGAAGAAGCAGGTGAAAAGGGGATTGTCAGCATGAATAACTGCTGTATTTTTTGGAGTATAAGTTGCCATTTTTAGCATAGGGATGCAACTTATACTCAGGAGTGGCTTATGTATTCTAGTCCAAACTTTCAAAAACTAGACTAAGCTACTAAAACATAAATAAGTTATTTAAGTTAAATACAATTTCATATTTTTAAAAGATAAATAGGCACAATTTGTGAAAAAACTTTTTACGGCCACTTGTAGGGTGTTGTCAAAAAAACTTCAAGTTCAATTGGAAATCAAGTTTGTTTGGTTTTGCATCTTGTAACATTTTCTTTCGCCCCACAGTCTAACCTATGTGTATCATTTTGTTAATTCTGGAATTTTATTTGTTATATTATCTGCCTGTATAATGATCCATCCAATCAGACATAAGTGGGTGTTTTCTAAGAGGTAAGAACAAAAGAGAGAGTCAGACCCTGGTGAGTAGCGGAGCTGATGCTAAGTGGTTGTTTTTTCCTTCCTTGTACTAATGCGGGACAGCAAGTCATCAAACTGGGTTGTAGAAAGACTGAAGTACCACTGAAAACACGTCATTCAGACAGAAAGTAAAGTTCGCTGTAAAAGGGCAAAGACTGAATTATCTCATACATGGAGATGTGTTTACTGTTGCTTTTGTAGAGCTCTTCCAAACAAATAAACCGAACCTCTCAACATCATCCAGGTCTTCTGTGCGTTGTAAATTGTATATTCCATCAATGCTTCCATGTAGCACCGAGGCTAAAACCTTCTCGATAGCTTTCCCACACACGACTGGAGCATCTAGTTCTCTAACACATTTTTGGACAAGGATTACACATCGAATTTCATCCACATCAAAAGACGGACACAAGTGGACACAAATGTGAATTGGGTTGAGTTTGAGCGCAGCTTTACTCAGGGCTTGACGGATTTGTTCAGAACTGCGACTTATACTTCAGAAACTACGCTAAGCAAAATGTTTTATGATTGATTTGTTGTAAAAACACTCAAATGGTTTCTTGTAAATGAGGAGACGCAACATGTTCTGGGGTTTATTGTACTGTATGGCTGACTACACAGTGGTTCCATTTGTTGTTTCATCATGCTACCATTGCAACATCATCCACACAGATATAAAAATGACAAGACAACAGACACACCAAATTGCAGCACTTGAAACAGGACAGCACCAACACTAACGATTACATCTCACCGCAGCATTTCCTCTCCCCTTCTGGCAGCCACCGTGTGAATGGCTTCAGAATGAATAATTAATGTAAACTGGAACTGTTAGCAAGAGTGGCAAAAATCACAAGAGCTCAGTCTAATTGGAGTTTTTTTTTTCCTCCCCCAACTCTTTACCTTGCTGCCAGCAGTAAGAAATTAAGAGTAGTGAGAACATAATGAGATGTGAAATGGGCTGGGGTCAGGTGAAGTAGAACAACAAAATGGACTGATTCATTTGAGATAAAATTCAATTAGAGTTTAACTTTCTGCCTAGAGAAAAGTCTTGTCTGGGAAAAGTATACAGATGCCAAATTAAAAGTCAAACTACTTTAATTGTATAAACTCTATTAGTATAGAGGCTGAAGTGTGCTCTAAGGTGTAGTCGGAGTCCACCACCTACACAAATCTTTTGATTATAGTCTTTGTAATATTAAAAGTGTTGATTTTGACAAGTTTATGTAAGGATCCCTCATCATGTGGTCAAAAAAAGGCTTGCATTATTGTGAATTATGTCATTAAAAGGGGAATATGAGAGAGCCAAGACCATTAATACTAAAATTATTCTCTGTGCTGTAACTCCATAGCTGTCTTACACACATCCACTTCTGCTCAGACTAAGGATTTTTTTTTTGTCCAGTGCTGTTTGATTCCTATCCTCTCTGTCATTTTATTGGCCTTCTTGCTTGGTGAAGATTTATTTTTCTCTCTTCACCCTAAATTATTCAAAAGTGTTTTGATTCAGGGTAAGGTTTGTGAATCTGGGGCTGCGGCGCTCAGCTGAGCAGTCCCTGTTGCTTGTTTTCCTGTCTTCACACTTTTTTTTAAACTTGGTTTAGAAGACAAATCCAACAATTTTGCACAAAATCTCACGTTCAAGGGGCAAAAAGTGGTTTGAAATATATATATATATATATATATATATATATCTATATATATATCTATATATATAAATATATATATAGATATATATATGTAGGTAAATAAATATTTTCGCTTGCTTTTATTTACATGGAAAAATGTGATTCACTTAAATCTGTATTCAGGTCAAGCTCTGTTCAGGGAGGGAAAAAAAAGAGAGGGATATTTTTCTATCCCATCATGCAACAGCAGCAGGATCCAAATTGGCACAGAGGGCTGGGCAGTTTCTCCAGGGATAACCATCCTGTATCCTTGCCTGACACCCCATGAGGGAAACCTGCCAGGAACAGTCTTTCACCACAACACGCAAGCATAACAAACAAACACAACGAAAAACCCAAAAGGCTACTATGTTCCTCCCCTCTCAGCTGACTTGCACCAATTGTCAATAATCTTTCCTCCTGAGATTTTTTTTGCTCCTACAAATTCTATTGGATGACAAACTAGAAGACCCAATGCCCAGAATAGTTGCCCCCGAAAAGCGTATTAAAAAAACAGCTGCTGGCGGATGAAAAATTCATACGGTGTTACCATACATTTGAGCATCCCTGCCTCATCACCTTCCTCCGTCTCTATTACTCTCCTCCTCTCTTTTTGGATGATGCACAAATTACAAACCAGCCATTTGTGTGCATCTGTCTGAAACCCTTTTGTCTCTGGGAGAATATTAATAAAGTCTGCTGTCTGAGGCAGATCAAACTATTCAGTACAAAGAGGGATCTTTATCCAAGTCCACGAGCACTGGGTTGTAGGGATTTTAATATGGCACTGGCTGGATGTACACTGTAATAGGCCAGTGCTGAAAACATGAGAGTGATCCTCTGAGAGTACAATAGACAAAGATATAGAGAAATGGGGGAAAGGGATGGGGGGTGGGACACGGATGACTAAATAAGCTCTTTCTATAGCTAAAAGCACTTCCAGTTTTAGCTGAGTGACTGCGTTTGAAGCTTTATTTCTGCCTGGTGCTCACATACACAGCTACTTCCAGTGTATCTCTTTCTCTGTTAATCTGGTAAACCTTTAAACTTAGACTCACAGTTTGCTCAGTGTTCAGCATTTAATTATGTCAATAATGTGCTTCTTGGCAGAACTTCAAGCAGAAGTGCACGGCTCAAGTAGCTTTTTAACACCTTGTCATCACCCAGCAAACTGCTTTATGGAATTACTGGTACTGGGGTAGAGGACAGAAAGAAATTGTAAAGCGCCAGAATGATTATGCTGTACTTAAAGTACTCCAAAGCAGATGGCTGAATTTTAAACGAGAAGTCATAATGAAGCTTCATGAAAACTGTGTAGAAAAACTCTTTAGATGGCCACTTCATTTATTCATTTCCATTAAATTCCAAACCTGTACTTATTTATTTATCCTTCAAAGACCCACTCCACGGAAAAATCATGTTTTTTAACATGTTATTGAAGCATTTTCCTTATGAAGGACATAAAGGAAATTAGGATTAAAATGGATTTCTAAGTAATACTTTAATCAAACCATTGTGTTTCATGAGCAGACGAAAAAATGTCGTTTAAAAAGCTGGTAAGTGTTGTGTAAAATTTACAATTAGTGGGCCACAAGCTCCCTACTCGATCCGCTCCATTGTGATACGTCCACTTGAGTACAAATAGATCCATGTACGTCTTCATGAGACGGCATCTGGCTCAAAACTGTATGGCTAGATAGCTCCACCATTGTTCAACACTTTTGTTGCACCATGCTAAGTTGGGGGTTGTGAGGGGCTTTAAGCTAGCAGGATGGGAAATGAAGGCAGACACACATGAACTAATTCAGTTTCTTTGAAGTCTGTACAATCTCCACAAACTCAGTTCTGGTTTAGGTCCCTCAGCCGGGACTTTGAACTGGGGGCCTTCTTGCTTGGTGTGAGGCAAGAGCGCTAACCACTGCACCACCGTGCAGATCTCTGTAGGCACACAAAATGTAACCATCTGGAGAGTCATTTCACTAATTTCTACAGATGATACGGCTCTACCTGTTCTAGAAGTGTGAGGTATCGATGAGAACCGGCCAGAGAACAGTCTTAAGATGCTCCTGTTCTGTTGATCACCCTCTCAAACACGCAAACATTTGGTGTCAGGATGTAGTGATGAAGTGTGAGAATTCACAGAGAGATTCAAGAGTTTTTGTGTGCCAGTCACTCACTGCAAAGAAAAGTAGCTTAAAAATACTAGAATACATTAACCTTAAGAATAAAATCACGAAAAAGTGGTAAAATTATTTGTTCAGTCACCAAATCATTTTTACTTGACAAGAACTCTTATAATAAAATATCAAAATCTAGAAACAATGGGGCTAACATAAGATAAAAAAACAAAGCTATTTAATAGAATTACTTAAAATTGTATGTTATACAATTTAATATTAATGTATTTGTTGCTGGCTCTAAGCAAATGGTTTGTATTTTTTGAGTTTTTATGTGCCTAACAGTTCACTTTAATTGCAGCGATAAAAATACTATAGTAAGTGGAAATGAGTCGAGTTAAAATAAAATGTGAATATACTGTGTTGGTCCATCTTAAAAAATCTAAAACTAGCACTTATTCTTGGAACATAAATCCAAATAATTGTTTTAAATTAAATTGCAGTCTAACTTGTTAAAACACTGATTAAACTTTAAGAAAAAACAGCTACACTAAACATTAAAGTGCAATTTTGGTCTTTTTGAGTCTCAAATCAATTTTTCTCTATTGTTAAGAGCATGGGGCAAAATGTTTTTGACTCATTAAAAACAATTTCTTTATTGCGAGAGAGCTTCTAGCTCATAATTTGCCAGTAAAGTATCTTGAATGTCTGGAAAGCTGGTGTCCCGCTGAGTGCAAAAGCACAAACGATGCAAGGTGATGCTGCATGGAAAAAACATGAACTCATCGTGATTCTAGAGTGACACAAAGCCTCCCAGAAGCTTTTTAGAAGTGATGTGTTGTGTCAAAAAGTAGCCGACGTATTCGCAAAAAATAGTGAAAAGAGGCTAGTGGAAAGGAGGAAGAGGTACCAGAGTAGAACTCCAACTGGCTTTTTTCAGGACCAACAAACTGCACTCTGTTTGACAGCTGATGAGTTGTCCAGAAAGGTGCTCAGACACACCTTTTTTATTAGCTTTTCACATTGCATTGAAAAACTGTTTGTAGAGAGCATATCATTCCCAAGTCACTTCTCCTCAGATTGATTGGTGAGGTTGACTAAGGAGATACAGCCAAATATTACTTCATGCTTGGATTCTTAATTGATAACCATTTACTTCATGCACTGAAATATAGACTGAAAGGGCAAATTAAAAAAAGGAAACTGATTAAGTTCACATTACACTCATTCATATGGAGTGCATTTCCGTAGATACTCAGCTTTTTTTTCTCAAAGGCAATATGGGTTCACCTCAGAAAGAAGGTCTCAATTAACTTGTTATTGGACTCTGGTCCAGGTCATTTTACTGTGAATGCACACTGACTTTCCTTGACCAAAAAGTGGAAAAAAAAAGAGGGAACAATTGATGTTATTTCTGCTTAGAAAAAAAGAGAATTCATGTGCATTCAATGACCCTCATCATTCACCACCACCCACTGAGCCCTTCCAGCCCTGCTTAGCCCTGTTGAACTCTGCTGGGATATCAGAGAGCTGTATCCTTCTCTGCCGCGCCCTGATGTGCACTCCCTGACCTTTTGGGTCAAATTGGCCATCAGAGTAGAGGTAAAAAGTCCCAGAAACAATCATATTTTTTGCTTGCCGAGGGCTGATGAAAACGTGTATCAATTTTGAGATGATGTGCAAGACTAATTTTTGCAATTTCCCTGGGAACTGGTCCCTTCAGAAACCCCTCATGGTTAGGGATGGTCAATTGGGGAATTGGGGATGGATTAGTCTGGTTCATTTTAAAATAAATTGTTTATTGTTATGATTAAAACAAGGTCTGTACACTTTGAGTGCTCTGGCCATCATCAAACAGCCTATAGCACAAATCTGAATAGTTATTAATCAATAAAAAGTTGGAAAACTTTAAGTGGGTAAAGGATGTGTAATAAGGAGTGCAGCCACTTGGCCACCTCCAATGTCCAGCAGGCACTCTGTGTCTTTCTGTTTTTTACCCTAGTCCGAACCTGTTTACTTTAGGGCAAACTATAGGAGTTCCTGCATTTTTTTTCCAGGTGCTCTGGTTCCACCATAGAGTGAAGTGTCTGAAAGCAAAATGAACCAAATGAAGGAATGAAAGCTTCCATCATTCTTGCTCATTCAAACTTGATCTACAAAATGTTCCAAGTGTGAAAACAACCCAAGCCTAATAATTAGTCTGAATTTGGTTAGATAGTTATTAACCCTAGATGCATATTTAAATTATAAGCAGTTTGAATCTATAGCAAATTTACCAGAAAAAAAAATATTTATTTACATGGTAGATTTTAAGTAACTTAGTTTTGACTGTACACACTGCATTATATCTCAGAAATTAAATAATTCAGATTTTTCCAAATTAGGTCAAGATTGAAACACTGGTAGTGAATTGATGTAATCAAGGTTGTGGGATTTGGCCCTGCAATGGCATAGTGAGCTATTCATGTTACATTCCATATTTACCCTACAGTAGCTGGTACAGTTTCCAGCCACCCCCATGACCTTGCAAAGGACTAAATGGGAATAGATGATTGACAGGTGGATGGAAAGATGGACGAATGGAGGTTGTGGGATTAAGAATTTCAGAGGGAAGGAGGATATTGAATAAGGGCTTTCAACTCCACAATGGATAGACGAGCTGATGGAGTGGAAACAAGAGATACTGAAGATGTTCTCAGAAGACTGAGTAGAACCGAAAGAGATTGGAGAGGTATGGAGGTGTCGAGTTGTGAAAAGCTTTAAAGGTGAGGAGAAGAATCTTGAAATCAATTTAAAAATGGACGGGGAGCTGGTGGAGCTGCTTGAACACCAGAGAGATGTTTTCAGTGGAGGCGGTTGGAGAATATTCTGGGCTGCACAATTCAGGACCTGCTGAAGCTTAGGAAGGCACGTGTGGAAGACTGAAGTGAGAGGAGTTATAATAATCAATATGGTATGTAATCAATGCATGCACCAGAATAGCTCTAGTATAAGTCTAAGAAATGGTTGAGGGCAGTTAATATTTCATAAATATAAATAAAAACTATTTGATTTTTATTAAATGGCCTCACCTTTGACAATTTCAAATAGGAATACTCAAACTTCCCGACTGAAGCTCATTTGTAATATCTTGGTGTTTTTTTGCACAACAAACGCATTTGGTGTTGACATTTTTTCAACCTCTGTGGCAGAATTGTATATTCATATGCATGGGTAAATTCTTTTCACCTTAGTGATTTTGTTATATAATTACAGCAATTTTTGCCTAATTGCCTACCTTTTCCTTTTTAGTTATTATATAGAGGGGACCATTACTCAAATGATGTGTTTATTACTTTTTGCCATCTGCACCAAGGGGTTCGATCTGTTGCTACCACATGTCCTCTTGTTGCAATGAGCCACTTCTCCAGCTCCCCTGTTGCAGTGATGGTGTCTATGTTTGCTCTGCTGGATGCCAGACGTTCTGTCCATCCTACTTTTTGTAGAGACATGGATGCGGGTCTGAACACACCAGAAGATCTGCCGCACTCCACCTTTCTTTATTTAAGCAATCACTGGGGGTGGTCTTCCCAAAGGTCTGACAGATTTTTGGCCTGATGCAAAGTAAGTGTGACAGGTAACAAGAAACAAACTTGAACATTGGAGGACACAAGCAAACCAACAGAAACAGTAAACAAAAAACACAAGCAAAAGAACTGAAGGAGAAGTACAAAAGAGGTGCCAATAAACTCAGATCCTTACAGATATTTCTTAGTATGAATTTATGTCATGAATCATATTTTTTTATTTAAGGATCCCCATTAGTCTTTACCAATGTAAAAAAGAATTCACTCCTAAAATTAGGAACATTATTATAAGAGCTTTAAAGAGAGATGACATTCATACATAGCATATGCATAGTCTTCATAGCTATTTAATCACATTGGCTATGCAACCAATTGTTCACAAAATAGAAACCACATTTGATTCAAATATTAGCTTGTTCAATGCTTAATTTGAGGTACTCTAAAAGAACAACAGTGAGGATTACTGTGACGTTATACGTCACAGGGATTGTGAATATTAGCTTAATAAAGAGGTACAGTCAATATCATTGGACTGTGCAGCCCAGACTGTCAAAGCCTAATGCTTCATTTCAATCAATGGATGTTAATAAAGCAGAAACAGACCGTCGGGGGGAAGGATTGCAAAATGAATATGAGATTACAGGCTGTTGAAGTAGCAACAGTACAATAAGAAACGGGTTGTGTAATGATAAACCTTTGATAGGGCTATTGTAGAATTAACTGCAGCTGCTTGTGCTGTTGCTCCTAATGTTATAGCGGCGAAGCTTGACAATGAGCTTTGATGAGGGTTCCTGGTTTTAGCTTTCACCTGTCATCTAACACTTCATTACTGCTCTTGTCGCCTGTGGCTCAATACTCGAAACAATAATCAACTGGGTTTCTTAAAGCACTGTCTGAAGTCTTAAAAACACCAACTGTCTGCGGCATCTCCACACAAAAACAATTTATTTTTCTGATTGCACCTAGTAGCATAGCATATGGAGCCAAATTAAAGAGGACCGGCTAAATCAGAAATCTGCAATATAAACTGAAGTGGTTTCTTCTCCCTAGAGCATGCCTCCAGGGCTGGTTGTATCTGCTGCGAATCGGCCTGTGATCTCCTTCGGTTCAGACAAACTATTGTTCAGTTTGTCAGATGAGTGGGGCTAAATGTAGGTGGATTGATATGGGGCTGATGCTGGAGAGCGAGTTTAAGGCAGACGCGCAGGGGCTGTTGCTTAGCTGTCATTACTTAAAATTATATGTATTGTACTGCACTGTCAAATGATACTGTTTTGCTTTTTAGCGCTCTATTTGTGGTCATAATACAAGCTTTCATCTGCAGATCACCGCCATGCACTCAACTTATCTCTCTCCTTTGCAACTCCCCCTCCTAGCTCCTCTTCTTGTTTGTTTCCAGCACTATCATCCACTGTGCTTTGCAGAGTTGGGAAAACATGCTTTTTTATACGTTTATGATGGCTGACTAAGCATCACATGTCTAGAAAAAGACCGCCCCTTTTAGCAGCTTCTGTGTGTACATGCAATGAAGTTTGAATGTACATATTTTTCCCTCTGTGTTTTCATGCTTCTCTTCCTTTAGCACCTTTAGCATAAAGCTTTCTAAATACCAACATGACCCTTTGCATTCACAGTTGATCGTGCACACACAGATCAACTGTTGAGAATGATAAATGAGGTCTTTATTCTGTGATGCCACCTGTGTCAACGTTGCACGTTTGTTCTCTGGCAAATATGTTCTTCCCTAGAACAGACTGTAATCAAAAACAATACCACCGCTGGTGTCATCAACGCAGAGTCAACAGGAGGTAAATGCAGTTTAGAATCCACATTCTTTTATGGTTGTGAAAGGCAGCCATGACAGAAAAAGCCACATGCAGAATATATTATACCACCTATGTAGAAGTGCTGACAGAAGGCAGGTAGAAGTCCTTGTCATAACTAATATCTGTCACTGTTGCATATTTTGGAGGCAGCAGAGAAATATGTCTGCTGTCACTTGGTTTTGTTTATGGCATGAATGCCAGGAACAACAATTTTAGAGACTGAATCTGTTATTTATCATTTGTACAAATGAGTGATCCAATGTTGAAAGCAGAAAATATCTATTTTATCTCCTTTTTTGTGCCTTTTTTTGTGTGAAGCGACACTGTGTGAGAAGATGGAGAGAAAAGGGAGCCAGAGTTGCGCTGTTAACTGACACCTGAAGGTTCCCCAGAGGTCTGCTTAATGGCAATCTGGAGATCACACTGAAAAATTAATTTGGCATTGCCATAATTTAATCCTCCAGTTTTGTTTAGATCTGCTCGGCTATTTTTATGCAGTTTTACGGATATCGGTTTTAGATTACTCAACTACGTTGGTTCTGGAGTGCAAATGACACCAAGAAATCCCTCAATGTAAAAACCTATTAAATATCACAACAACAATTAAAAAGGCAAAAGAAATAATAAAAAACAACAACAACATTACATAAAAAAATCCAGAAACCAAAACATAATTGCAAAAAAATGAAATAAAAAAAATAAAACGTTTTGGATATAGAAAATACCTACTTTTCTGGTGGCTTTTTTTGTTTCATTTTTTTAGCTGTAGCTGCAATTGTTGCTAATGTCACATGATCAGGGTGGATTTGATGTAGTGCACCTGTTCACCTGCAGGTTGGGACTTTTGTGATGCTTTGTGTATGGAGAAGGTGGGCAGGTTTTTTGTTGACCGCTTCATTTAACAGATTCCATTGAATGACTTTTTTTTTACATATTTATTGTGCTCCAGAATAAACACAAGAACTTTGTTGGCCAAGGAGTACGAAAAAATGGACCTGCCTCGGCAATTCCGGTGTCTGGTCAAACATTAAATTTGCTACATTAGCATTTAATTTTGATTTCTGGAAATTATTTTTGTTTCCAGGTGTGTTTATTTATGTATTTTTTAAGGTATGTACCATGGACCATCTCCGGGGATGGCATTATTTTTACCTCAAATCATTTTCAGTGCAGTGATGTTGGATACTGGACCCTGCGACAAACTGGCGACCTGTCCAGGGTGTACCCTCCTCTTCGCCTGTAAGTGACCGGGATAGGCTCCGGCAGCCCTGTGATCCCGTAAGGGACAAAACGGAAGAAGATGAATGAATGAATGAATGAATGAATGAATGAATGAATGAATGAATGAATGAATGAATGAATGAATGTTTTGTGAATCATTTTTTGGTGCTTTTTTTTAATTGTTGTTGTGATCTTTAATGTGTTTTTGTGTTGAGTGACTTGTTGGTGTGATTTGTACTTCAGGGCCTACGTACTTAAAGACTATCTACTTTTACTTTTTAAAAATGAAAACGAGTAGTCCTTGAATTGCAATCTCACCCACCTTCACACACAATCACTCTTCTTTTTGTAAATACGCTAAATTTAGAGGCTGCCCCCAGCGATGTGTGTGATTATACAGGAAAATTAACAAACTGTCCAAAGCGTTCATGCCTTACCCATTTCATTGGAGAGAAAGCTCACTGAGGCTTTCTCTTTCTCTAGTTTACAGTGTGACCAGGCTTTAGCCCTGAATACATGATTCAAAATGTGTTTTGCTGGGAAGTGAGTTGTTGTACTCAAACCAAAGCACTCACATCTTATTCATTTCCTTCTGACACCCTTTGCTTTTTGATCCCAGCAGTAATTATCTGTACCAAACATTTAACTTTTATTACGAGCACAGTTTTACAGACATCAAGAGGAACTTATGAGGTGACATAAGTCACTTTTATTTTTTAATTTGGGAACACCCTTTTTTTAAATGCTTTTCACAAAAGAGGGGCAAAGGAAAAGGTAGACTTTGCAGAATAACTTTTCTTTTTTCTGATCAACAGTAGTCAGGGGTATTTAATACTTTTTTAGTTGCAGTGAAAATCTTTTAAAAAGAGCCAAAAGAATAAAAACACACAACTCATTTCTTTGCTAGGTCTGGGTCAAGGTTTAAGCATCTTCTTTGTCTTCTTCACCACCATACTGACTAACCTCACGGAGAACTTTTCTCCAAAAAAGATTCTTATTATAGTAAAAATGAATCAACTTTTTTTTTTCATCTATTCAAAGTCATCCTTTGACTGTAATTTACAAACCAAAATAGGTATCACACCCAAGAGCCTGTCATTTGTCACACTGGAATTAAACCAGACGCCTAAAATAAACATTGCTGTGACACATTTGAAAACATATTTATAGGATTCAGATTAAAGCAAATGGCAAATAAGAAATAGGTTTCAGAGGGTCTGACAACAAATTCCTAACTATGACTCGCCATTCAAATACCTCTTGATGTTAACTAGGATTAATCTCTTAACAGCTTACTCTAGTTTAGGGTTTAACTTGATAACTCAGGATCCCGGCATTCAAAAAGTGGTTTCCAGCATAAAGAAAACTAGCATAAAATTGCATCATACTGGAGCTGTCTGAAATGTTCCACTTAGTTTTCTTAGCTGTGGGATTTGAGAGATCAAGTGCCCCCTAAAAGCAGAAGATCTGACATTGAGGGACCAAACAAGAGCGAAAATGAGGCTGTCTGGCGAATAAATAAGGTTGCCTGTTACCATGACAACTATCATTAAGTGCAGTGTAGGTTGCAATTCTTTAAAGTAAAATTCTCTTTTTGTATTTTCTATATAAAATATACAATTAATTTTCTTGTTATAATTTGTAAATTATGTTGCAAAGACTTTCATTCAAAGGAAAACGCAACTGCTGGTTACATCCTTTTGAAGGCATTTCAATTGAACAGACATTTAGGCTGTACAAAATATAAAATTTCAGTTTACTTATATAGTTTAAATAAAATTTTACTTGATGAGGTGTTTTGGTGCTAAGATGGCCTAAATGTTTTATTTGTGATATTATACCAAGCAAAGATGAAGGAAGCTCCAAAAAAAAAAATGAAAAAAAAATAAATGGTTACAACAATATAAGGAGGAATTCTGTCTATGTTTGGGAAAATTAAATAAAATTACAAAAAAGGTAAGATAAATTAGTTTGCACAAGACAACAAATCTGCACCGAAATTTAGAGTTTCTCAAAATTTGTGTAAAGGGAGACTAAAAAGCACATAAGAAATAACTTTCCTGAGTAAAACTAAACAAGAAATGTACCTTAGGATTTCTCCAAATGATACTAATTTTATTTCGTTAAACAAAAACATTAGTTTACTGCATATCAATAATTGCCTTTCTATAATAAACTGATTTGTTATACAAAACTATTTAAAATGCTGAAATTCACTACATGAAACTTTTACCTTGAAAAAAAGAAAAATATTTTCTGCAACTATGATCATTCTTACAAGTAATGTTTTTTTACTTTACCAGAATAAGGTTCTGGCTGCTTATGCAACTGCTTCTTCGAAAAGCCATTTTAATCCCTGTTTGTGACTGCAAGAAACATTCGAGCAGATTAAGGAGACTCTGGAGTGTTTTTCTCTGCACATCCAAAGCTTCAAAATCTTAAAAAATAAAAAAAATAAAAATCAAAGTTTATACATGAAAGTCCAAAAATGAAAGACCTTTTTTTTTGTAAGCAGCTCATATATTTCACAGTGGTGTCTATTATTCAGGCATAATTCCTTCAGTTAAGGTCAATACGTGCAGTTTTCATAGCTCTATCCATTTATTCTGGTCACGTCTACGTCTACGCTTGAAAATAAGATTTAAGTTGTTCTTTTTCTCTGAAAATACGTTTCAGGCCTTTAACAAAGATGTCCAGACGATATAAGGGCTTAGGTGTCTGTATTCTGTCTACAAGGACAATGATACTAAACTTGCTAAGATTTGCAGCCGCATGTTTGCCTCTCAACTTTCATACTAGAGCTATAAGAACATTTACAGATCAACTTTTTTTGGTGTTCTAAAATGTGTTATTCAAGCTTGCCCCCATCTCTGAAAGCAGACCACAACACTGATTGATAAATATTTCAAAAGTTAATCTAAAATGACAGTCTTTGCTTTTCGAGTTCTGGTCCTATAAATGTTTAACATATAAATCCATTGACATGATTTCTAAATATGGGATGTTTATTAGTGGAGTGTCAATTATCACTTTTATTTCAAGTGCCACCATCTTGCATGTAAAACCATAAAGCATTCATAATTAAAAAGGCTTTGGATCCATTTGACTCCCAAACTGACCCAGACAGAGCCTTTTCTCCAAGGAATGACAACACTATGGGAATCACATGGCAGGATGTAGGGTGTCTGTTATAACAGGAAGGAGAAAATGGAAGCACCATAATGTAGACATGCCCGTCCTTTGGGAGATGCGACTTAGATATGATGGTTGTTGTCTCATAAAAGAAGTTTGGAGGTTAAAAAGATATGAAGGGGGCTTTTTTCCATGTTTCTCACGGCATTTAAGTACAATCTGAGGGTCACTTTTAGAGGACAAAGAAGGATGTAAGGTGACATACACAGACCATGGCTTCATCTGGTTTTGCTTGATAATCCCTGGAGGGATGGAGAGTATGTGTTATAGTTTTTTTAAGTACAAAGGTTCTGACACTGAGTACACACTTCCGACACCATACTACCATTTAAATAGGTTTTATTTCACTTTCATATCATAAAGATGTTTAATTGATTTTAAAATGCTCATGTAGAATAATATAGCTATTTTAAAAGTATAAGCTTTGTGTAAAAGCTGGGTCTATAAGCATGATGTCTGGAGGTCAATATATATTTATATATAGTTCGTTCTTTAAGACGACTTTGCTGCTTGTTTTTTCAGATGTTACAGCCATACCTACTTCTGATTACCTTGAGCAGGTAAAATCTACCGGCAAGAAAAAGGAAAGAAAGCAAGGCAGTGTGTGTGTGAACCCCCTGCTCTAAGGAAAAGTTATTTCAAATGTAGAAAACAGTGCAAGTCGATCTTATCCACATAATCAAAGAAATGGCAGGGCACTACTGCATATTTGCAAAAGATTGGACCTCTCACTTTTGCAACTCTCTATCATCTGTCATTTTCTTATTGTGCTTTATTTATTTTTTTACTCTGAAAAAAAATAAAACCTACTTTTCTTTTAGCACTTTTTTAATGTAAAAAACACAAACATTGGGAAACCACATTTATTTACTGACTAAATATTTTACATGTAAGGCAAGAGGAATCTGAATGAATTTATTGTGGGAAAAACACGACAGATTTGCATTTATTACACAAATGTGTGCACATTTTTAATACAACTATTAACAATTAATAGCTAGGATAACTTCTGAGATTTACAATGCTTTTCTGTAGGTGTATAGTGTTCTTAAGGTTTTTTTTTCTTTATTTTTTTTTACCAGTTTAGATGTATGATTTTGAGGATAAATATATTATTACCAGGAGAAATCTCATATTCTCTCTGGAAAAACATCCAAACTTTACTCAGTTAATGACACACAACTGGTTTTATTTTATTGTTTATGCATGATAGATGAAACTAGAAATTGCAGCTGCTGAGTAAACATGGTTTCTGTCACAAACACAGTGGAGAAGTGTTTGTCCTGTAAGACAAGTTCAAAATATGAGTTATATGAATCCTAAATATGGTGTCAAATGACTCTCTGCTTGCCACAAAGAGATGGATTGTGGGGATTAAACCACCAAAGTGTGACTGTGATTGCAGTTCACTGTTTCCTTACAGGTAATGTGCAACAAAAGCTATATTAATTGCCTTTTTAAAACCAAAATCATCTGCATAAAAGAGCACCAATTGCATGCTTTTTTGGTAAACGAATGCATCACATATAATTTTTGGCATGTTATGTTCCTACAAACCTCACATGCATTTATTCTGCACAATAAGGCAAGAAAATAGCCTCAGCTCATAGAGTGTAGGTCAATTCCAACTCCCTTTTCAGGACTCTTTGATCTCAAACTGCAACATTTCTTACACAGATTTGTCAAAGTACATGGAAAGGCTGCAGCATACGTAGATGGTTTTTATCTTTTGACTTATTTATGCTGTGTGTTTTTTGTACAAAACACTTTTACACTTTTAAAACACAATGTTGGATTTTCTCTTATCTTCTTCGTTCATCTTCCAAAAAGTAACTTTAACTGAAATATTTCTGAAGAAGCATTGTATCTCAGGTTTATCTGTCACTGTGGTTGATCATTTCCCAGTAGTTTTAGAGAAACACAGTCATACTGGACATCTAGTCACAACAAAAGATGGTTAGGAAAAGGTCATATTGCTATATAACAGAGCAAATAAAACTAAGACACTGTTTAATGTTTGACTTTATGGATATGTATAATTTCAATACAAATGGAATGGACATACCTGAGTGAAGGCAAAACTATCAGCCAAACTGCAATGTTTTTTGGCCTAAAATCAGTTTCATTTTGGGAAGCAGTAAATATTTTAAACAAATTATCTGCACTGTGGAATGTGTGAAGGTGTAATTTATTTATGCAGAATAAACAATGAGGAAGGGTTAGAACAATAAATAATAAGAAAACAACAACAGTCCATTTGTCTAATCTAAAATAATTATCTGCAAACACCATTTATTGTATTCATTTTCTTCCTTAGTTTTCCAAAGCTTAATCCATTCATCCTTTTGTAGGACAGTGCAGAAAATAATCTAGGTATTACTTGTATATTTATCTGTGTTTTATTTGTTAATCTGGATTAATAATCCAGTGCGGTTGATTTCTTGCCACTACTAATTGAAAGGATGTACATGATAAGGGATCTGCTAGAATTTGTTTAAATATCAACAACAGTAAGGAAGATATTTTTGTGTTGTGTTGGTCAAACTGGTAAAAGACTGGACATAGACTCCCAGGAATCAAATAATCCCAGGAACTTTCTGCCAACAGAGGGAAAAGTCGGGCCCTTTGTGACTAGAGGCTGACGAATAGGTTTGGAAGCATAAACTGGATATGGTTTCAGCTGTTATGAGGGGTGGGACGTGAGGGCAAAGATTGTTGAGAGGAAAGAAAAGCAATCATGACTGACATTAATAAGAAATGGCGGCAGAGCAACCACAACAACATACACTTGGAACTGCAGCGACCTTGTAAGTGTATAATATCAGCTGCAGCAGGGAGGGGAAAATAAACACAAAATGAAAAATTGTTTGTCAAAACTAGTGAGGAAAATCATGAGTCCTGCAGAAAGCCTTGGTTTTGCAACACAAACAGGGAAACGCCAAAACTTAAAAACAGTTTTTTACCAAACTGGAATCATTTTAATATCTCTTCTCGCGTTTTATTTCCATCCTGACTCTAGGATATAATTTGTATTTATTACAGTGAGTCTTCCATAAAGTTTGACCTTTTGTGTTTGTAGCCCTTTCACATGCTCTAAACCCGCTTTCACATCACCCTCCAGCTCTATGCATAAACATATAATTTTCAAACAATTTCAGGAGCAGATCTGTCATGGCTGTTCTGACAGGTTTTATATTTGCACAGACTTTACATGTTCTAATGCACTTTATTGTGCACTAATATGAAACCAGTAAGGTGTAGCACATAGACACCTCACCGTTTTTGCTTCACTTGGCCCAAAAGCTCTGAATCTTTTAATATGCCTCCTTTTTCACTCATCTTGTGCAATGTGACAAGACATTAAAGCATCAGGTATTGGCCAATAGCTTCCTTTGAAAGAAGTCTCTCAAAAGGAGCGCTTTCAGTTCTCCAGCACTGGAAATCGTTTGATGTTTAATTTATTACCTTAGATTGTTGCAATTTTCCTTTAAAATGCACCATGGAATTTTTGTTTTTCTCTCATTCAGAAAGCCACTTAACCTTTTTTCCTGCCTTCTCTTGATGCTGCCTATGCACAACCTCCCTCAAAGGCTTTTTTTTTGTCCTCTTTCATATTAGGCAAGAGTACTGTGTTTATTGCTGTTTTTATATTTTTGAAAAGGTGACTGTCCGGTGTGCTTAAAATCCAACTCTGATCATCTTTTTAGCTATTTTAAAAGCATTTCATGTGGTCTTTTTTTAATGATTAGGCTGAAAACAGAGACTTGCATGGATTTAGTGGTCTACAAGTGGCTTGCCAATGTAGGTTCCACATCACACTTGCAAACTTTTTGTCTTTCTTCTGTTCCTGATTCACAATTAAATAATATACTCAGAAATGCAATTTTTAAGTTTCATTTTCCATATATATATATATATATATATATAACATTTATTCACATTCATATAACATTCAGAACTACCAGAACTACTTTTTTAGGCGTGCTATATCACTGTGCTATATCACTTTTTAATCCACACCCAGCAGCCAATCAGAATCGAGTATTCACCCAGACCATGGTATAAGAAAACCTAAACGATCTTGGATCCATTGGAAATGTACGTTCAGGACATTTCACTTTGGAGAACATGGGAAACACCTATTATTTCTGAAGAAACCAAACAGCAACAGCTACCTAAAAATCCTTCACATGTGAATTTTGAGGGGTTTACTGTAGGTCCAGATAGTGTAGACCCAAAAGGAATATGGAGAAGCAGGTTCATCCCACAATGTCAAAAACACTAGGTACAGGATAAAACAGGTTTTACTTCCTGGAAGCTTTTTAATATCTGCAGGAAGATGTTACATATCATCTATAAGTCTGTGAGGAAAATGCAATTACATGTGCAGTTACCTGTTGGGGCAGCAGCATCGACTTGAATTGTCAAAAAGAAAAAGAAAAAAAAAACTGAAAAAGAAGGTCAGCTCTCTTCTGGGTGGTGCTCTGCAGCCTCTAGGGCTGATTGTTCAAAGACGGATTCTTCATAAGATAAAAACCATTATGAAAACCTTGATCATTCTCTCATAACACAGTAACTCAACAACATAGTGTCTTCAATCAGAGACTTCTTTAGATCCACTGCAAAAAGGATTGCTGCAGAGGATCCTTATAGCTATAACCTCCTACAAAGGCTCTCAGAAGAATCTTAGAAAATGAGGTACCACCACTTCAAATTCCCCCTTTGGGGATTCGTAAAGTATTTTTGAATCGACTAACTGATGGATGACGGTCAAGCTTAAAATGCAAACTTATAGCAAGAGTTTTGATTAAAAGGAATGAGAACCAGCATCTGCATTTATCTGTTTTGCACAAAAACAAGTGTGTTGGAATCAAAGATTTTACTAGATCTCTAGCAGGGTGTCATGATGGATTTATCTCTTTTTAGGGTCTGCAGCTCAGCAAGGCTGTGATCACAATCTCAGATAAGAAGACCCTATGGTTTCCGATCTATTGCAACCTTTTTTTTTCTTGTTCCTGAGAGATATATCCTTGCTCCCTGCAGTCACGTGCAATCCTAAGTGGAAGAATAATGAACCTTTTGGCCCCTTCATTGCCTCTCACAAATGAAGATGCTCCTTATCTGCCCCTTATTTGCATTCCCTATTTCATTTAATGGAAATAGAACAAAATATATATAATTCAAAGGAAGAAGTGCAAGCTGTTGATCTGTGGCAAGTAAGTGAGTAAGCCTGTTTTTCAAATGAGCTGTCTTCTCTTATTATCCTGACTGCACTCTGTGATATACTTGGTTACAAAGAAAACAGTGAAAACGCTGCATCTAACATAATTTCGTTCATTGAGATTAATTTTTATCACATAAATGAAAGAGTTGGTGACATTTCTTAAGCACAATGCATAAATGAAATGTGAAAATGTCAAAACCTGCAGCTTTGACTTTGCAGACAAAAATTGAGCCTGTTTTCCTCGTGATGATGATGATGATGATGATGATGCAATGCTTCACATTTGTTTCATTTATGGTTCTCTTTATGAATATTGCATAACTGAAATGCAGACATTTTACAGCTCATAGCTAGAATTTAAGCCTTGCTGTTAGTGAATCATAATGTTCAGAGGGAATACTTGGATGTTAAACCCCATTGTGAAAATTGTTAAACCCACACAGGTTCATTAAAGTAGGAATGCCATGGTTCAGACATCCTTTAGGGGTTCAGGGTGTGGGATGAAGCTTAGCTCTTTTTAATAGTAGCTTCTAAGCATGTAAAGTGATGATGGCTGCCTGCCCTGCAACGTTCATCTACTACATATTTGAGCGCTGCAAACAGTTCTGGTCTTTTCTTATCCTCTTGCACTTCTTGCCTTTTTTGAAGGTGCTTTTCTCCTGGAGTATTTAAAGAAAGAAATGGGGTAGACAGCGTGAGGGGGAGGTTCTAAGGGGAGAAACGTGTGTATGGGGAGTGTGGGGGCAAGAGATGTAATGAAGTAAAGACAGAAATGTGAACTGCAAATACAATAGTCGTACTAAAGAAAAATGGCATACAGAGGAAATGAGGATTAAAAAAGAGGGGGGGGGACGCAAAGGCAAAAAACTTGGAAGGGTAGGGGTGGCTCTAATTAATTTCCAGGTGATTCCTAGCATGAAAGAGAGCTTTTTAATTAAATTAAATTAAATGAAGCTTTTTTTTAGATATCCTAATTGGTCAGCGCGTTCACAAAGTCAAAATCATTAAAAAACGTATTTTTAATGTGCTCAGTTTTATAAAGAAATGCTTCCAAAATTGTTCATTTGGAAAATCCACATTTCTGCTTCTCCATCAGCAACTATAATGAACATATAATTTATTGGATGTGGCAAGGCTGCCTGCTTTTTGAGCAGAGTAATGTTTAGCAGTATTTCATCTTTTTTTTTTATAAAAAAAAAAACTATTTAATTTCATCCAATTTGAAACAGTGATTGAAAAATAAACGAGTGACTGAAACATGTTGTATTCTTGCAGCAGTGACATGAGGCGGCCATCCTGGCTGTAAATCAGTGCTCAAAATGGCCAGAAAGCGAGCTTTTTAGAAATCCCTCCACGTTGTAATTTCACAGCATTCGAACGCTTGATTCAGCAGGTAATTGAAAACAGCCTGTTGTTTAACAAAGTATAAAACAATTTACAGTCATCACCTATTCCGTGAGGAAGCTGCATTTCCAATTAGGCTGCTGATAATAAAATCAGCTTGCTGGGAGCAAAAAAAAAAAAAAAATCTCTGCGGTAGAGATGAGGGCATGAGAATGCAGTTTTTCTTTTTTTTTTTTTTACTTTTTTTGTACTCTGACCTTGGAGACCTTCCCCTCCAGGACCAGCGCTCCCTCTGAGACGTAATTATGAGCACACCCTGCTCTCAAACACAATCCTATCTGATTGTAGATTAAACCGCTTTGACATACTTAATTGAAATGAGAAATTTCGCTCAGTTTACCACTAACAGAAAACGGCGAAGCCAGGTAATCAGTGCACCCTGGTGCTGATCATGGGCTCAATTGTGGGCTGTCTTTAGCTGCCACAGGAGCTTAACCAATTACCTGCTAACCACAGGATGGATTACTGCAGCATAACCTAGTGAAAAAGCATGAGGGGTATACATAGGGAAGGGTGAAAGGAGTTATTGTTCCATTTCCTCTGTCGGAGCACACTGACATTGCGTGGGCACATCCGCGCCGAGTTTGGAGAGCGCTTGTTTTCATCTGACTGGGTCACCACAGGGACGGCACCAGTTACTGCACCACTTTCAGACAATTTTGCTTTGCTGAGCCTTTTTCTCCTGAAGCTGCCTCCAGTGCAGACCCCTTTTAATGTGCAGCTTCCTCCATCTCCAACCTTTTATTTCACAGCAGTGAAACGGGACTCTGATGCGTCGCTGGCAGATCATTCAAAACGGTTCTGTGCTGAATAAAAAATAAATAAATAAAATAAATGTCAGCGGGTGATAAAGGTAGAAATTGCTTTACTCACTTGGTATTTGCTCTGCCATGGATGTCATATAGCAAACAGATATTGCTCCTTGAGTTTATTGTGAGCTGCATTTCACCCTTGTTCTCAGTGTTCTCTAGTAACTTCTGTCTGGTTGAGATGTTTTATTGATGATTAGAGAGGAACAGCAAAAGGCAGATTATGTCCCTGCTTCACAAAGTATCACTTTTCTTTCAGGAACTATGGTTTGTCTTGTTGTTTAAGACCATGAAATGTTAAATTTTGTAGAGGATATATTTCTCCCAGAAAATATTCCCAACATGGCTCTGAATTATGACAAGTAACCCGGTGGCACCCTGCTGGTTAGGAAATTCAAAGATCATCTTTCTGATTTAGTCATGGGAATCTTAAGTAACCCTCTCAGGTCAGAATCCTACATCTTTATTATAAATCTCCATCCAAGCAATTAGGCAGTTTCTGCCTCTCGCCAAACATTTGACACTTTACAGATTAAGACATTTGTCTGGCCCCTTATTAAAATGCAACACAGATCGGTAAAATGGCAGCAGAAATCCATAACTAAGAAGAGAAAAAAATGGTAAACACTGAACTGCATTAAGCTAAATACCTTTTTATATTGCATGCTAAAATGCTGTGCACTGCTGGGTTTATAGATTTAGAGCTACACTGTGTAAATATATGTAGAAAAAGAGAGGATTTATTTATTTTTTATTAGAAACAGGTTTTAAAGGGCCTACAGTGGGGCAAAAAACTATTTAATCAGCCACCAATTGTGCAAGTTCTCCCACTTAAAAAGATAGAGGATAGAGGACTATAATTTTTAATGTCAGAGACAAAATGAGAAAAAAATCCAGAAAATCACGTTGTCCGATTTTTAAAGAATTTATATTTAAATGCGGTGGAAATGAAGTACTTGGTAACCTACACGCAAGCAAGATTTCTGGCTCTCACAGACCTGTGACTGCTTCTGTAAGAGGATCCTCTGTCCTCCACTCAATACCTGTATTAATGGCACCTATTTAAACTTGTTATCTCAGGATCAACTGCTTTGGGTTGTTCTTAGTGAGGAATTAACATTATAGTACACTTAAAAGTTTAAAAAGTTGATTTTTCATAATACAGCCCTTTTAAAAGGTGAAATTTTGCTACCACAGTTTTGCAATTGAATCTGTGCGACTCTGAAACAATGCCCACACCACCTCAGTGTGGCTGAGCGGGTCGTCCAATGATCGAAGGGTCGGCGGTTCGATTCCCGCTCCCACCAGCCAAAAATGTCGTTGTGTCCTTGGGCAAGACACTTCACCCTCCTTGCCTCCAGTGTGGCCTCCACTGGTGTGTGAATGTGTATGAATGTCCCAGTGATGGTCAGAGGGGCCGTAGGCGCGAAATGGCAGCCACGCCTCTGTCAGTCTGCCCCAGGGCAGCTGTGGCTACATCAGTAGCTTACCATCACCAAGTATGGATGAACAATGGACACATTCTAAGCGCTTTGAGTGTCTGGAAAAGCGCAGAAAAATCTAACCCATTATTATTTTTATTATTATTACATTTATAGTCAATATAAATGCGCGTTTCAAGCTTTCATGTTCAAGACTATCACGTTCTGAGCTAAGCAAGTTACTATGACTGTCAAACTTTGACCAGTCAGGGGTTTGGTAGTGCCAACCATTCTAAAGCCTCTTCCAACTGTAGGTGGCAGGCATGCACCAGTAAACAGTAGAAAAAAAAAGAAGGAGCCCCTCCTCGTTTGTCCAGTTTGAACGCCATGGGCTGAATGTGCATTCAATAATGTGCGCTTAGTGTGTTCTTGGACTAGTGTCATTCGCCCAGTGGGAACGTGGCATAAGAATGACGTCACCTTAAATATATTTTTTATGCTTAATTTTTGCCCCAATTAAATAAATCTTTACTGACAACAGATTGTAATCTATGAAACAAGGAAATGCTAAAAAAAAAAAAAAAGATAAAATGAAAGAAAGAGCGACGCAAATGAAGTTATCAAATGCACATTCTTACTGGAATTAATCACTTTCAGGTTGCATTAACCTCGGTCGGGGTTCAGGCTGGGCTAATTCTTTCTCCCTGAGATTCATACGACCGTTGATAAATGCAGGACACCAAAGCTGTGGTTGGGAGTGAGACTAAAGTCTAAACACATTATTACCCCTTTGCTCCTTCAACTGTATGCGCAATTACCTTTACCTCTTTACTAACAGAGTAATTGAACAGCTGAGACTCTCTCATTTGTACTGGGAAAGAGCAGGTAGCAGTGTGTTGTTGATACAATGACCCAAATGTGAGCAAGCAGCAGATTAAGCAGCCCACTTGCTGTGAGCTGTATAAGTCTTAAGATTTGTTCACAAAGAGAGCAAAGCAAACGTTCACCTCCGGTTATTTGCTTCTGTTTAAAAAGTCGACGCTGTTTCAGTTCATTCACACGGAATAGCCTATGTACTGTACTGAAGTGCGTAACAAACAAATAAATTAGCAAGTTTGGAAACTGCTAAACCATTTATCTTGGAGTTTTGGAGATGGAGGCATTACTGTTTGATCCCCATGATAATTTCCCAGTTTCTTTGATGGACTAGTTACCTGTCCAGTCCCCATAACTGGTGCCACAGTTCTGGATTACATCATGTAAAGGGTGAATGTTGACTTTAAGAACAAGTCAGAATCTGCCAGCCAAGAGCACTAAATTCAAAGATCTTTTGACCTCTCACGCAGAAGACAATGTTGTTACTTTGCTGTCTGTAAAGATAACACTAAGAAAGTCAGAAAATAGCAATACATAAGCATCTCTACAGGATTGTCATTCCATTGGATTTCTATTTACTTTATTTTACAAACTACAGGGCACATTGGGTTATAAGGCGCACAGCTAATGAATGGTCTATTCTTGGAACTTATGACATATAAAGTGTGAACTATAAGGCGCATAAAGCAAGACAAAACAGTCAAAAATGAGTCCATACTAGCATAGCAACACAATAAAATCTAAGTAAAATTAAAGCCGCAAGCGGCGTTGTATGGCCCGCAGACGCAACCCGCCTTCCACTCCCAACTCTACGCACCACCGCCGCCCTCACCGCCCTCACCGCCCACCTTTGATGAGGGATAGAAAAAAGCTGCATAAGCTAATAATGCTAACTATGCTAATCATGCTAGCTATGCTAATTTGGCTAAAAGTGCTAGCATTGCGATCAGCATAATCAACTCTCTCCTAAAAACACATTGCTAAAAATGCTAATTATGCTAAGTATGCTAGCTATGCTAATGTGGCTAAAAGTGCTGGCATAGCGATCAGCATTATTATCTGATTCAGAAAAACACATTAGCTAAAATGCTAATTATGCTAACTATGCTAGCTATGCTAATGTGGCTAAAAGTGGTAGCATAGCGATCAGCATCATCAACTCGCTCAGAAAAACACATTAGCTAAAATGCTAATTATGCTAACTATGCTAGCTATGCTAATGTGGCTAAAAGTGCTAGCATAGCGATCAGCATTATTAACTGATTCAGAAAAACACATTAGCTAAAATGCTAATTATGCTAACTATGCTAGCTATGCTAATGTGGCTAAAATTGCTAGCATAGCGATCAGCATCATCAACTGACTCAGAAAAACACATTACGTAAAATGCTAATTATGCTAACTATGCTAGCTATGCTAATTTGGCTAAAAGTGCTAGCATAGCAATCAGCATCATCAACTCGTTCGGAAAAACACATTACCTAAAATGCTAATTATGCTAACTATGCTAGCTATGCTAATGTGGCTAAAAGTGCTAGCATAGCGATCAGCATCCTCAACTGGCTCGGAAAAACACATTACCTAAAATGCTAATTATGCTAACTATGCTAGCTATGCTAATGTGGCTGAAATTGCTAGCATAGCGATCAGCACCATCAACTGACTCAGAAAAACACATTGTTTAAGATGCTAATTATGCTAACTATGCTAGCTATGCTAACAGGGCTAAAACTGCTAGCATAGCGATCAGCATCATTAACTTACTCAGAAAAACACATTGCTCCATTGGTGAAAGCTACATGTCATGAGTTGACAAAAAACCCACTTTTTTTCAAAATGGCGGCTTTTCTGTTGATTTTATCTCCATAGCAACCGTTTTATGTTTTGTTTGGCTCGGGAAGACGAACAGAATGACGTCAGTTTCGGACGAATCGGGAAAAGTAAACTTTTTGTTGTCCTTAGCAACAGTGGTTTTATGCTAACCACGCCCACATTCCTTATATGTCCTTGTCCAGTGTTTTTCAATGTATTCAGATCCAGGCATAAATGCAAGCATTCAATTTTCACTGTTTTGTATTGAAAGGTATGGGAGTTATAGCAGTGCGCCACTTTGCTAGCTCGCCACGCGCACGCCGTTCAAAATCTACAACTTCTAATTCCAACATTTTTTCCACAGTAGCTTGCCATTGATGCCCAAAAAGTTTCGAGATGATCGTTGTAAATTTCAACGACAAGTTTACGTTTGAATCTGGTGGTAAAGGTGTTTTTTATAGAAATTTCAAGATGGCCGCCTTTTCCCGAGGTCAAAGGTTGACGAAACTCCAGAGGTGATTGTAGACTGACGCTAGGGACATGCGAGTCAAATTTCGTGAAAATCGCTCGAAAAAAAGTTTGTTTTTCCATAATGAGTAAAAACGCGAAAATCTCAAAATGGCCGATTTTGGCACAAAATGGCCGCCAAACTATAGGTCGTGTCGCCATCACGTAATGATTTCAAAAGTTTGATTGGATATATCCAACAAAGTTATCTGGGTTTCGTTAGCCGATTCTTAAAAAAAAAATCCGAATTTTTTTTTTTTGCCGAGTCAGCACTTTTTTTTGCGATCGTTTTTTGCTTACCACGGTCACATTCCTTTATCGATTTTGTCGTAAGTGACATCGTTTTGTTCAGTGTGGGCCAGGGAATAGCATATTTCATTTTCACAACATTCCGATAAAATATGTGCGAACTAGCTAAAATCGCGACGGTTGCGAATTCGCCACGCGCACGCCGTTCAAAATCTACAACTTCTAATTCCAACATTTTGTCCACAGTAGCTTGCCATTGATGCCCGAGAAGTTTCAAGACGATCGAAAAAAATCCCTAGGACGAGTTTTCGTTTGTATCCGTTACTAAAGGTGCTTTTTTCGGAAAATTCAAGATGGCCGCCCCTTCCCAAGGTCAAAGGTCAACGAAACTTCTCTGGTATTTGTAGAATCAAGCTGTTGGCATCTGTATCCGATTTCATGAAAATCGCTCAAACAAAAGTGTCGTTTTCCCATATTGTCAAAAAACACGAAAATCGCCATTTCTCAGAGTTCGCCACAAAATGGCCGCCAAGCCGTAGGTCGTGTGGCCATCCCATAATGATTTCATAACTTCTTTGGGATATCTCCAACAAGTGTGTTTTGGTTTCGTAACTGTATTTCAAAATATTTTTTTTTGGCCCCATAAGCAGATTTCGGCCCATTCATTTTTTTTACGGGAACGCTCGCCGTGATGTCATCGACTTCGGGGGGGTGACGTTGTCTTTGCCGAAAATTCATTTTCAATTTATCCTAGGTGTGTGCCAATTTTGGTGAGTTTTCGGGTATGTGGCGGGGGTCAAATTTGAGCTCAACGGATCCGTTAGTAGACAAGAAGAATAATAATAATAATTAAAGCCGCAAGCGGCGTTGTATGGCCCGCAGACGCAACCCGCCTTCCACGCCCAATTCTACGCACCACCGCCGCCCTCACCGCCCACCTTTGATGAGGGATAGAAAAAGCTGCATAAGCTAAAAATGCTAACTATGCTAATCATGCTAGCTATGCTAATTTGGCTAAAAGTGCTAGCATTACGATCAGCATCATCAACTGGCTCGGAAAAACACATTTCCTAAAATGCTAATTATGCTAACTATGCTAGCTATGCTAATGTGGCTAAAAGTGCTAGCATAGCGATCAGCATCATCAAGTGGCTCGGAAAAACACATTACCTAAAATGCTAATTATGCTAACTATGCTAGCTATGCTAATGTGGCTAAAAGAGCTAGCATAGCGATCAGCATCATCAACTGGCTCGGAAAAACACATTTCCTAAAATGCTAATTATGCTAACTATGCTAGCTATGCTAATGTGGCTAAAATTGCTAGCATAGCGATCAGCATCATCAGCTGACTCAGAAAAACACATTGTTTAAGATGCTAATTATGCTAACTATGCTAGCTATGCTAACATGGCTAAAACTGCTAGCATAGCGATCAGCATCATTAACTTACTCAGAAAAACACATTGCTCCATTGGTGAAAGCTACATGTCATGAGTTGACAAAAAACCCACTTTTTTTCAAAATGGCGGCTTTTCTGTTGATTTTATCTCCATAGCAACCATTTTATGTTTTGTTTGCCTTGGGAGGACGAACGGATTAACGTCAGTTTCGGACAAATCGGGAAAAGTAAACTTTTTGTTGTCCTTAGCAACAGTGGTTTTATGCTAACCACGCCCACATTCCTTATATGTCCTTGTCCAGTGTTTTTCAATGTATTCAGATCCAGGCATAAATGCAAGCATTCAATTTTCACTGTATTGTATTGAAAGGCATGGGAGTTATAACAGTGCGCCACTTTGCTAGCTCGCCACGCGCACGCCGTTCAAAATCTACAACTTCTAATTCCAACATTTTTTCCACAGTAGCTTGCCATTGATGCCCAAAAAGTTTCGAGATGATCGTTGAAAATTCCAACGACAAGTTTACGTTTGAATCTGATGGTAAAGGTGTTTTTTATAGAAAATTCAAGATGGCGGCCTTTTCCCGAGGTCAAAGGTCGACGAAACTCCAGAGGTGATTGTAGACTTACGCTAGGGACAAGCCAGTCAAATTTCGTGAAAATCGCTCGAAAAAAAGTTCATTTTTCCATATTGAGTAAAAACGCGAAAATCTCAAAATGGCCGATTTTGGCACAAAATGGCCGCCAAACCATAGGTCGTGTCGCCATCACGTAATGATTTCAAAAGTTTGATTGGATATATCCAACAAAGTTATCTGGGTTTCGTTAGCCGATTCTTAAAAAAAAAATCCGAAATTTTTTTTTTTTGCCGAGTCAGCACTTTTTTTTGCGATCGTTTTTTGCTTACCACGGCCACATTCCTTTATCGATCTTGCCGTATGTGGCATCGTTTTGTTCAGTGTGGGCCAGGGAATCGTATATTTCATTTTCACAACATTCCGATAATATATGTGCGAGCTAGCTAAAATGGCGGCGGTTGCGAATTCGCCACGCGCACGCCGTTCAAAATCTACAACTTCTAATTCCAACATTTTGTCCACAGTAGCTTGCCATTGATGCCCGAGAAGTTTCAAGATGATCGAAAAAAATCCCTAGGACGAGTTTTCGTTTGTATCCATTACTAAAGGTGCTTTTTTCGGAAAATTCAAGATGGCCGCCCCTTCCCAAGGTCAAAGGTCAACGAAATTTCTCTGGTATTTGTAGAATCAAGCTGTTGGCATCTGTATCCGATTTCGTGAAAATCGCTCAAACAAAAGTGTCGTTTTCCCATATTGTCGAAAAACACGAAAATCGCCATTTCTCTGAGTTCGCCACAAAATGGCCGCCAAGCCGTAGGTCGTGTGGCCATCCCATAATGATTTCATAACTTCTTTGGGATATCTCCAACACACGTGTTTTGGTTTTATAACTGTATTTCAAAATATTTTTTTTTGGCCCCATAAGCAATTTTCGGCCCATTCATTTTTTTTACGGGAACGCTCGCCGTGATGTCATCGACTTCGGGGGGGTGAAGTTCTCTTTGCCGAAAATTCATTTTTAATTTATCCTAGGTGTGTGCCAATTTTGGTGAGTTTTCGGGTATGTGGCGGGGGTCAAATTTTCGCTCAAAGTGGAAGAAAGAAAGAAGAAGAATAATAATGAAACGAAGCAAAAACAATAAGAAGTTTTTTCCCCAGGGTGCTTCCTATGTATTTCAATGCAGCCAGTCTTTTACTATAGGCTGGGCATGTCTTTTTGGCTTTAAACCCGTCCTTTGAGGGCTTTTTGGAGCTTTTTCGTGATTTTGTCGTCATTTTTGCGACTACAATTTTGTCGTTTGTGCGTTGGTGTTGTGCGTGTGTGTGTTTTTTTTGTTGCGTTACACAATTGTCGACTTGTTTTGTGCTTTGGGCGACTTTTGACCCCATTTTTTGGCGTTTTGACGCGTTTCTTTGACGTTTTGGGGCTTTTTGAGTGTTCGACCCTCGTAGCAGTTACAATATGGTCCTTGCAGTTGTGACTGCTGCGGGCCATAATTAAAGCCGCAAGCGGCGTTGTATGGCCCGCAGACGCAACCCGCCTTCCACGCCCAACTCTACGCACCACCGCCGCCCCCACCGCCCTCACCGCCCTCACCGCCCTCACCGCCCTCACCGCCCACCTTGGATGAGGGATAGTAAAAGCTGCATAAGCTAAAAATGCTAATTATGCTAACTATGCTAGCTATGCTAATTTGGCTAAAAGTGCTAGCATAGCGATCAGCATCATCAACTCGCTCGGAAAAACACATTACCTAAAATGCTAATTATGCTAACTATGCTAGTTATGCTAATGTGGCTAAAAGTGCTAGCATAGCGATCAGCATCATCAACTCACTCGGAAAAACACATTACCTAAAATGCTAATTATGCTAACTATGCTAGCTATGCTAATGTGGCTAAAATTGCTAGCATAGTGATCAGCATCATCAACTGACTCAGAAAAACACATTGTTTAAGATGCTAATTATGCTAACTATGCTAGCTATGCTAACAGGGCTAAAACTGCTAGCATAGCGATCAGCATCATTAACTGACTCAGAAAAACACATTGCTCCATTGGTGAAAGCTACATGTCATGAGTTGACAAAAAACCCACTTTTTTCAAAATGGCGGCTTTTCTGTTGATTTTATCTCCATAGCAACCATTTTATGTTTTGTTTGCCTCGGGAAGACGAACGGATTGACGTCAGTTTCGGACAAATCGGGAAAAGTAAACTTTTTGTTGTCCTTAGCAACAGTGGTTTTATGCTAACCACACCCACATTCCTTATATGTCCTTGTCCAGTGTTTTTCAATGTATTCAGATCCAGGCATAAATGCAAGCATTCAATTTTCACTGTATTGTATTGAAAGGCATGGGAGTTATAACAGTGCGCCACTTTGCTAGCTCGCCACGCGCACGCCGTTCAAAATCTACAACTTCTAATTCCAACATTTTTTCCACAGTAGCTTGCCATTAATGCCCAAAAAGTTTCGAGATGATCATTGAAAATTTCAACGACAAGTTTACGTTTGAATCCGGTGGTAAAGGTGTTTTTTATAGAAAATTCAAGATGGCGGCCTTTTCCCGAGGTCAAAGGTCGACGAAACTACAGAGGTGATTGTAGACTTACGCTAGGGACATGCGAGTCAAATTTCGGGAAAATCGCTCGAAAAAAAGTTCATTTTTCCATATTGTGTAAAAACGCGAAAATCTCAAAATGGCCGATTTTGGCACAAAATGGCCGCCCAACCATAGGTCGTGTCGCCATCACGTAATGATTTGAAAAGTTTGTTTGGATATATCCAACAAAGTTATCTGGGTTTCGTTAGCCGATTCTTAAAAAAAAATCCGAATTTTTTTTTTTTTGCCGAGTCAGCACTTTTTTTTGCGATCGTTTTTTGCTTACCACAGTCACATTCCTTTATCGATTTTGTCGTAAGTGACATCGTTTTGTTCAGTGTGGGCCAGGGAATCGCATATTTCATTTTCATAACATTCCGATAAAATATGTGCGAGCTAGCTAAAATCGCGACGGTTGCGAATTCGCCACGCGCACGCCGTTCAAAATCTACAACTTCTAATTCCAACATTTTGTCCACAGTAGCGTGCCATTGATGCCCGAGAAGTTTCAAGACGATCGATAAAAATCCCTAGGACGAGTTTTCGTTTGTATCCGTTACTAAAGGTGCTTTTTTATGAAAATTCAAGATGGCCGCCCCTTCCCAAGGTCAAAGGTCAACGAAACTTCTCTGGTATTTGTAGAATCAAGCTGTTGGCATCTGTATCTGATTTCATGAAAATCGCTCAAACAAAAGTGTCATTTTCCCATATTGTCAAAAAACACGAAAATCGCCATTTCTCAGAGTTCGCCACAAAATGGCCGCCAAGCCGTAGGTCGTGTGGCCATCCCATAATGATTTCATAACTTCTTTGGGATATCTCCAACAAGTGTGTTTTGGTTTCGTAACTGTATTTCAAAATATTTTTTTTTGGCCCCATAAGCGATTTTCGGCCCATTCATTTTTTTCACGGGAACTTTCGCCGTGATGTCATCGACTTCGGGGGGGTGACGTTCTCTTTGCCGAAAATTCATTTTCAATTTATCCTAGGTGTGTGCCAATTTTGGTGAGTTTTCGGGTATGTGGCGGGGGTCAAATTTGAGCTCAACGGATCCGTTAGAAACGAGAAGAAGAAGAAGAAGAAGAAGAAGAAGAATAATAAACATTCGAAAAACAATAAGAAGTTTTTTCCCCAGGGTGCTTCCTATGTATTTCAATGCAGCCTGTCTTTTACTATAGGCTGGGCATGTCTTTTTGGCTTTAAACCCGTCCTTTGAGGGCTTTTTAGGGCTTTTTCGTGTTTTTGTCGTCATTTTTGCGACTACAATTTTGTCGTTTGTGCGTTGGTGTTGTGCGTGTGTGTGTTTTTTTTTGTTGCGTTACACAATTGTCGACTTGTTTTGTGCTTTGGGCGATTTTTGACCCCATTTTTTGGCGTTTTGACGCGTTTTTTGACGTTTTGGGGCTTTTTGAGTGTTCGACCCTCGTAGCAGTTACAATATGGTCCTTGCAGTTGTGACTGCTGCGGGCCATAATAATAATAATAATAAACATTCGAAAAACAATAAGAAGTTTTTTCCCCAGGGTGCTTCCTATGTATTTCAATGCAGCCAGTCTTTTACTATAGGCTGGGCATGTCTTTTTGGCTTTAAACCCGTCCTTTGAGGGCTTTTTGGAGCTTTTTCGTGATTTTGTCATCATTTTTGCGACTACAATTTTGTCGTTTGTGCGTTGGTGTTGTGCGTGTGTGTGTTTTTTTTTGTTGCGTTACACAATTGTCGACTTGTTTTGTGCTTTGGGCGACTTTTGACGCCATTTTTTGGCGTTTTGACGCGTTTTTTTGACGTTTTGGGGCTTTTTGAGTGTTCGACCCTCGTAGCAGTTACAATATGGTCCTTGCAGTTGTGACTGCTGCGGGCCATAATTCTAGCAAACTACATAACTGTGATCAGTGATGTACCAATTGTTAAAACCAGCATATTCTTTTAGCTGAGCCAACTTGTACCCACTGTCAAGCATGGTGGTGGAGGAATCATGATTTGGGTTTGTTTTTCCAGCCTGCACTTATTAATAACTCTCCTCCTCCCATAATAGTCTTTTGTACACCCAAGTATTTTAAAGCTTCATCCAACGCCATCCGCCAAGCAATAAAAGGGACAAAAAATGAGGTCACACAACAGAGCAATTCCAATGTCAGCAAATTTATAACCAAATGAGGTTCATATTTTTACAATATGTTGCATATGTATCCTTGTTTAGGTTTCTTTTAAAAAAAATATGATGATTCAAGGTACTTTTGAGGAAAAGCTATAATTTATCCAAATTGCTGACATTAAAGATGTCAGAATAATCCTTACACTCTGTTGATCAGCAACTTTTACCTTTATATTTTTAGCTGCGTGAGAAATGGTTATAAGTTGTGTGAATCGAGACAATGTTCCTTTACAGAAGAACATGTTGTGGACTGTGGATGTGTGGAGAAATGAGGCAAAGGGTTGAGAGCCAGCGCGTCACTGCCTTCAGATGAGACAGAAAGGTAGAGCATGATAACAAGGTGGGGGTCTCAGTGAAAGAAAAGCGCTTTCATCTCTCTCTCTGACGTCTTCAAAGACAATGAGTCCCATCCTCTGCATCACAAAAGCACACAAAAACACATGGATGTGCACTGAGCTCAACATCTGAAACCGCAAACACAGTGCAGGCACGAATTCTCCATATGTTCACGCTACTTTGCCACATGCCCTTTGTGTATATGAAAGTCAGCAAGGACACCTTTAATACCGCAAAGAATATATAATATTATGTCACACAAATGTGTGTGTGCGTGTGTTTCTTGTCACTCCACTTCCACCTTCCCTGACATGAGAATACATCAAACGAGGTAATGTTTTAAAATATACATGGGATGTGGGCAGATGCCAACACAACATCCTGCACAATGATGATAGGGAACTGTAGAGTTGGGGGGAAAAAATAGCATTGCTATTTTTGTGGTTCAGTACTCGAGCAATATGATGTCTGAGGTTATTGACCTAAACAAGCTAGTGTTATCAAAAATGATTGATTCGATTTTGCCTTGCATGCAGGACCCCTATAAGGTTTGCTTATATGAGTGAATTCCAGTGGTTTTACCAGTGCAGCATTTGTTTCTTCATGTACGAAAATGGTTTGATGAGTATTACATTATAGTATTTTCTTTAACCCTTATGCTATCCTATGACCCCACCCTTAGATTGATGTGTTCTCCATGGTGGATAAAGGTGGAGAGGATTTCATGTAATCCATGGACACCAGTGAAGATCACAAATCATTGAAGAAAAAGGTTCAGCGCACTGTCTAGTGGGGTCTAGATGACCCCACTCCCAATGTTAAAGTGCCTAGGATAGCACAAGGGTTACAAGAAAACTCAGTTTCCACTTTTCTCTTCTTGTTTCACTATCGCACCACAAACATTATTTAAAATGATCCTTTTATTTGTCTGTTTTACTACAATAAAAAAACAGGGGCCTTTAAAAAAAAAAAAAACATATTAGAATCTCCTCTGTGAGTTTTTGCTCCAGCTGAAGTTGTCGTATTATCTGGAAAAACCTGAAGAACTGAAAGATACTAGAAGAACTAATAAAGTGGTTATTACCTTTATGCCAAATCCGAATTCCTCCCCTACCCCTCTGGCTTTCCCCACCACTATATTTAACCCTCCAAGCAGAAAGACTTGGAAAAATTGTGTTTTCCAATTTTGTCAAATTACCCTCACCCAATGATATCATCAATAGTCATCTACATTAGCGCGTAGCTGCCAGCACTCGGAAAACACGTTTGAAAGTCACGCTAAAAAAAAACTCAATAGCCTAATTTTATTGACGTGTAAACGTCTGTGCTTCAGATTACACCCATGTGAAAAAAATGCGTTTCTCTTCCATGGCACAGGGCATCGCAGAAAAGTTAGCTAGACTGAAGTCCTTACAGCTCCTCCTTAAAAGAACAAGTTCAAAAGCCACTACAGCTCCAAATACCCCTACAATTGGAGCAAAGGGGAGGAGCTGTAGGGGTAGGGGAGGAATTTGGATTTGGCCTTAGACAATTAACAGTTTATTATCACTGCAAATCAAACAAATCACTTTTTTTTTAAGAATTTGCATTATTCCAACTTTTCTCTCAGATTATTACTCTTTTTATTTTTAAACCTGAGAGAAAAAATGTTCTCTCCTCTTGGCCTCCAAGTTGTGAGCCAACTATTCATTTTCCGCTATATGCGCTCACATGTACTGAGTCAGCAATTCAACTTCAAACAATGGACTTTTTTTTTACTGAACTGCATTTGTTCTGAAACCTTTTGCTGCCTCTTTACTGTTTTTGCATGGGAAATGTGTGTTTATCTATGCTCTGCGTAGTAAGTAGTGTTTTTATTGTGAGCACATGTCTTCAAGCTGTTTTTTTCTCTTCCTACCTGTCTTTTCACCGCTGTGAATTTGTTGTTAACAATGCTGCAGGACGTTTTTTTTGTCCATGTAAGAAAGTGGGTTTGTATTAATGTTTTTTTTGTTGTTGTTTTTTTACAATAGACAGTGAAGTGTTGTGAAGGCCAGAGGGTATTGTGTTAAAAATGTATTTTAATATTAAATACTGCTAAGATAACATTGACTAAATTTGTTTTTCTGCAGTATTAATAAATAATGCAGATAACCGACCTCTGTTCTAGTAAAAAAAAAAAAAAAAAAAAAAAAAAAAAAAAACAAGTATAAAAATTCATTGATTCATTTTCATTCATTCATTTTCTGCCATTTTATCCCTTTTGGGGTCACGGGGCTGCCAGAGCCTATCCTGGTCACTTGTGGGAGAAGGCAGGGGACACCCTGGACAGTTCGCCAGTCTGCTGCAGTAAAAAAATTGTGTTAAATAAATGACTTTTCTTTAAAAAATTTTTAAAAAAATCAGCATTTTACCTTTTATAGACTCCTGGGTTAGCGCCAGTTAGGGAGCACTGTGATGTTTCCAGAGCTTTTTGTGCCACGCCAGCTTTTTGACTTGTGAGATTGCTGTGTGACTGGTGTGTGTAAACAGGAGGTAACAAGGTGACAGCATTGGTACATGGCTGAGCAATGAGCAGTGAGGCGCATGCAGACCATCTGTAGCGACGACTGTGGTTCTGCTTGGAGGTCAAAAGCAAAGAGGGGTTTAAACCACAGAGCTGCTTTTATTCCTTTAACCAGAGCGACCTGTGGCCTCATGCAAGTTTTCATTTGACATTGAGTGTTGAGGCATTCATCATGTGATGTTATATCGAATCTGCATCTGTGGATCTGTTGAGACTAACTGAATGGATACTCTCTGATTACATAAAAGCACAGTTTTATGGAGCAGGCAAGGATATGAGCTGGAGTTTCCTAAAGTACTATAATTAAGTCGTCATTCTTCAGGAATGTTATCATGAGCTATACAACAGTTTTTTAGCTTGTGAGAAGTCACACAACTGATTAAAACTTTAGTTTTTTTGATGATAATAACCAATATTTTCTCCACCAATCAGGATGCTCTGACAAACATTCAAGATTAATCATTGCGATAACTGTCAGCCAGCAATTCTTCAGTTTCCCTTTCACTGTAGCTGAGGCAGAGGATATCTTCTTCCTAAGCTGTTCCAGTGTAATAATTCCCAATATCTGTAATTTCAGAGGGTACTGAATAATGGTGCTTGAGATCAAAACGGTCACTGTGCAGAGTGCAACAAATCTGATACATAGCTCAAGCTGTGGTAAATAACAGAGCTGCTGGTGTTCTAGGGACAGATGGAAATGGTAATTATTTCCTCTACAAAAATGCCAGGAGGTTAGAGGGATAGAGCAGAGAGGGGGCTTCCATCAAAACAGAAATCTGTGTTGTCCAAAATGGGGTACAAAAACCTATTATCCAGCCACGCTCATTCATCCTCCCCTACCAGTTGGTGTGGCCATGCTAGATCAATTTCTTTGTGAAATTCATTTGTGTGAGAAGAGGAACTTAACAAAACCTAAACGGATACTTGTGTAGGCCTTAAAACCACAAATGTCTGATGTTAAACCGACACTTTAGACTTAACAAAACCTAAACGGATACTTGTGTAGGCCTTAAAACCACAAATGTCTGATGTTAAACCGACACTTTAGCCGTGTATTCTCAGGGGTCAGAGCAAATGCTGAGCACCATATCTAACAATAGATGGTTATAGTTTTACACCTGCCAAATGCATTTATAGGGCTTGTCTGAATCCATCCAGATGTTCACGCTGGTTGTAAGTTTCCATCCTTACTCTGTGTAGCAGAGAATGTGACATTGAGCATATTTCCTATTACCACTTTGAATCCTGTAATTACTTTCAGGGCCCTCTGTGGGGCTGGCACAGCACAGCACGGCACACACATACCAGTTAGCCCCAACACTCCCACTCATCTACACTTTTACTCTTGTCTGCCCTCGGCTGCTGGCAGCATTGTTCATATTCCATGGAGAAGTACAGTATCTGAACATCACACGGTTGTTAATCACAGGTAGCCAGAACACAGTCATGTCTCACAGTGGTTTGGATAAAATCTCATTATAAAAAATGGCATGGTGTGATCTCAGGTAAATCCTCAGACAGAGATTCGAATGGCTATGAGTTGTTTACCTCAGGAAATGGGAAAATGGCCAGGGAAATATTACGCATACTGCTGATCAACATCGTTGGTTGCAATTTAAAAATTTGCTTGATTTTTCTGTTGATCAAAAAGCTTTTAACTTGATCACATGAAGTTATAGATATGTTAAGTTTCTTTAAAGTCCCACTGTGGTTAAAATCAGGTTTCTTATGTTTTTACCATGGGCTGCATGGTGGAACAGTGGTTAGCACTCTTGCCTCACAGCAAGAAGGCCCCTGGTTCAAGTCCCAGCTGGGGGACCTGAAACAGAACATCAATGGGGGACTTTTCTGTGTGGAGTTTGCATGTTCTCCCCGTGCATGCATGGGTTTTCTCCGGGGTCTCCAGCTTCCTCCCACTGTCCAAAAACATGCTTCATAGGTTAAATGGTAACTCTAAATTGTCCCTAGGTGTGAGTGTGAGAGTGAATGGGTGTGTGGCCCTGCGACAGACTGGCGACCTGTCCAGGATGTCCCCTGCCTTCGCCCACAAGAGGCCGGGATAGGCTCCAGTAGCCCCATGACCCCAAAAGGGATACATCGGTTGAAAATGGATGTTTTTACCATCTCCTTTTGACATTTATAAAGAAAATTAAGATTAAAATTGCATTTCTGAGTATGTTACTAAAAATTGTATATCAGGAACAGATGAAAAAATGTCATTGAAAAAAGCTTGTAGAGGTGACATACACATAGGCAACACTTCCTTCAATACTGGACGATAAGGTTGAATGTTCTGTTTGATTTCTCAATCATTTTCATACTTCCTTGCTTATTGCCAGGTGAGAATATTTAAATGAGTTTACAAAGTTACAAAACTTCTACTTTTTAATTGTGATGCTTGCTTGGAACTAAGTCTCTGAATCCACATGGATTTCAGTTGATTTTGCAAAGTTGACTTGAGGATAAAAACAAATTTAAACACTCCAACTAACATTTAAATGTCTGGCTGTATTTCCAAGAGCTAAAAGTTGTGCCAAAATTCACTTAAAAGACCACTGGGAACACTTTTACAACGGATCAAAAGATGATCACAGAGGGACTTCAAGAAGACCTCCTAACCTAGTACAGGTTTGCGATTGCAGTCCAACAAGTTTCATTTGGCTATTAAAACCCATATGGCCAGGTTTGGAATTCAAACCATCCTGGCTGTAGGGTAAACAGAGCAGAAATGACCCCAAAATGGACTCATCATTGACAGCAACAGATGAGGGAATTTAGTCCACATGGCCTCCCTTTGCTCATTAAACGCGCTTGCACCTGTGTTCCTGCTGCACTGCACATCTGCCAGCAAAGCTCTGGCTCCCTCGTGCAGCCCTCTCATGGGAGGGTGCACTCCATTCATGAATATTGACACACATTTAGTATATCTTACTTTTGGTACTGTCTGCAACAAATGCTTTGAATCTGCTTCCCATCAGCACTAGTTCTGACGAAGGTTTTAAGACACTTCCTTTCTGAAAGTAGCACAATGTTGGATTTGTTTTCCACCATGTAAGTTGGTTTTAGCTGATGGTCATAGCAGGGACTTTTAACAAAGTCAAAAGAAAATCTATAGTTTCTTGAAACCTGCCTGTTGATTTGTGTGAAGGTTCAGTTCTCCTGCAGAGGCACAGACGTTTGATTGACGGTTTTCTTTGACAAATCGTGCTGTGCAATGTTGCTTTTAACATGATCCAGCTCAAAACAACACCAGCGGATATCTACAGAGAAGAAACTCAATGGAAATGGCTCTATTGGTGCACAGTAATGTTCAGATCACCAAAAACGTCATATTTCTGTGTATGTATCATGTATTTCCATTTTCTTCTGTAGTGTTTACTGCTATCATCTTTGGAGGGACTGAATTGTAAAACTATTTTCTTTAATTCTAAACTTCAGTGTCAATAAGAATGATGTAGTGTTAGGAGTTCAATTACGGTCATTTGTACATGAGCAGCTCTGACATTGTTTCATTATGTGTGAAGTGTGTGATCAGGTCCACTGAAGGTGTTTTAAATGAAATCAAGAAGGCAGTCTGACCTATCATGTGTTTACCCAGAGCAGGCTGTTATGAACTGGTTTGTGCAGCAAATAGATAAATGAGTTTTATTTGCATTCAGCTTGAAGAGGGGATGCCATATCTTGTTTTAATGCTTTGGCACTTTCATTTAGACTGTTGACTTTAACAATGACTATCCAGACCCGCTTAGACAGATGCCACTTTAATAAACATTTGCATATCTCTAAGATAGTTGAAGCTGAAGAACCATAATATGCTTCACTCTGGACAGAACAAAAAAAAAAACAGTCTTGCTTGCTGTTATTTCATCATGTTATTGTTTTGAAGGTCCTTGGTGTGGCTGAGTGTGCTGCCAGCCACTCATCTCCCCGTGTCTGAACTTCTCCTTTTTTCACTTTCAGGAGAAAGCTATGCCAAGCTTCAGAACTTAAATTAAATCCATGTCCCTTTTTTTTTTTTTTTTAGAGGCTGTTGCAGCACTAGCCCAATAACATATTCCCATTACCTTCTGCTTTGCATGCATCAAGGCGAGTGCTGTCTCCACCAGCTACATCCTTGTTGAACATTAAAGTGAAGTTTTTCTTTTTTTTGAGCATCGATTTCAAAAGTTATGTTTCTGGTGTGTGCAGTGCCACTTTTGAAACATAAAATCTTTTACTGATTCCATTTGATATGTTATCTTCTGTTGACATGTAGGCTTATTCCAGCTGTCAGCATTGTTTCCTTTTGTACGTAATGAGTTGTAAAGAATGGATCATTCCAGAATTGCAAGTCATCTGGAAAATAATCATTTTATTCCACACCAAATGATTAAAACTGATAAAGTTTAATTAATGGGAGGAATATTATTTATCTATTTTTCAACGTAGCAGCATTGAAAAAGTCCTGCAGAGTTAGAGAAGCTAATTAAAAAATCACCTCTTAATTTTGTGTGGGACCGTTGGCCAGAAGCAGCCCGCCCCTCTTCCCTCCCCGTTGCTGGTGGCATTTTTTTTTCTCTGCTCCTGATTCACATTGATTTGAAGAAAGACATTCTCAAAAATGTAATTTTGACTAAAATTTTCTTAATGAATGTCCTCCATCTTCAGAAAAATGCAAGTAGAACATGTTAAAACTCTCATTTTCATCAGAGTGGGTCTTTAATGTAAAAATATACAATTCTTAAAGAAATTCATTCTTATTCATGCATGCTTTGTGTGGGAGTAGAACACTGTTCACCGAGAAACAACCCATTTAAAAAAATCAGGAAATGTTCTTATTTTGCCTTTACAGTTCTCTGACTGCTAATGTCACAAAAAGACTTACTGTTTGTTTTCCCTTCGGCATGAATAGAACCTGACAGATGTTTCATTTTGTTTGTGCCATGCAATGAGCGCTTAAATATCAGCTTAAATATGTCAAAGAAAAAATAAGCTTTGCTGGTAAAATACCAACGAATTAATTCTGTAAAATAAAACGACAGCTAAATGAAGCAGCCATAACAATACAAAAGGCAAAAGAGAAGAAAATATTTGATATACTAAATTTCTTACTTGAGTAAACAAACCATTAATCAACCACCCAGTCAAAAATGTTGTCTTGCACAAAAACTTAACTTCGACCTTGGAAATTATAGATGCAACATGCATTAAAATCGGGAGCCATCTCATATATATATATATATATATATATATATATATATATATATATATATATATATATATATATACATACATATATATTGTTTTTTGCACTGCACTGACATCAATCCCCTCGTAGTAACCCTTATCAAGGTCACATGCACCATTAACTTGTACAGAACTTGTATAAAAACGTGACAAAACCCAAAGCACAGATTTTGTCTGCAGTTTGAAAAACTGCACCCCTTTCATCAATTGTGTGAGATTATTTGAGTGCCAGTGTGTGCATTGCTGTAGAGTTGTAGTGATAAATGTGACATTTTTGTGTTCATGACAGTATGTCTCTAACTGATGATTTTTTCAACACCCCCTCCGCCACCACAAGGTGATGGCTTTTAGAGAGATGTTTTAAATGTGTGCAGCAATACTATGTTTTCAGTCTTTTAATAGCTTTAAACTGTTCCAGGTATGGAAAGATTTAGAATCAAAGGTGATGAAAGCCCTGGAGCAGTTTAAGACGGCATGATCGGGCACTGTTAGAGACCTTTCTGTGTCTTTCTTAATAAGGTTTTTCCTCATTCAATAAAAAAAATAAAATTAAACTTTGAATCTGACACATTTAGGTCACAACTGTTTTAAGCTGTGACATATATATACCATATTGCAGTTTTTTTAAGTACTATAGAAGGACAGTGGTACAAAACTATGAAAATGTTCATGCATAAGACCAAAGATAAAGAGAAATTGTAGAAATTCTGTTGGATAACATTTTTAATGCCCCTGAAGCGATGTCAGTATGCCATGTGTGGTGGAAAAGGTTGGCCGTCCAGTCACTAAAGGGGGGAAATGGCACGGCGCTGATCCCTCGTGCTCTTCTTTCTGTCTCTTTCAGTTCCCCTCACGATTATGAAAGTCTGTCAAAGCTTGACAGCTGGGTTTGCCAAATGCATGCGACGCTTAACATTCTGACAGTAAGTCAATTGGCCACCAAGATTACTTTGCAAGTAAACATTCTGCAGCAAGTACATGTTAAACACAGGATCACTGTGAGAATGTTGAAAGCAAATGCTCTAAACAGGGTTTATAAACACGTACAAAATTTGAGATTTTTTTTTCCGCAATAAATGTAAATAGAAAACTAAATCATAAATGTAAAATGCATCATAGATTGTCTTAAAAGACACAGATCTGAGCATGCAATAAGAGGAAAAATGGGGAGAAGTTAAGTGTGGCATGCAAGTGTATAATTTCTGATATTGTTATTGCAGTGTGATTCATTTGTCGTTTCACAAGCCTGCAGGTTTACCACTGTTATAACAAGCAGCAGCTAACGGGGCGAGCCAGTGTCAAGGCAACCCTTCTCTGTTTATGCCACAGGACATCCAGCTGCATCTGTTTATTAAAAGCAAAAAAAAAAAAAGGCAGCTTAGAGAAATTGCAGAGCTTTTGAGCAATTTGGCTTCTGTTTTGAATTAGCTTGGAGTTTATCACTTTCTCTGTGCTCAGTGCTGCAGTTCCTGTCACCATAAATACTATCAATACATCAAGAAAGTCAGGAATGATGCCCTTCATTCAGCGAGAGCACAGCTTTGGACCCCGCGGAGAAACCGAATGGACAGGGTAGGACGAAAACATGTATCAGGTGTCCTGCAGGGACTTCATTCACTGTAGATGGACTGCACTGTCAGGTGGACATAAGTGAGGTTTCTTGGTGCTTGTGGATGAAGAAGTGTGCTCAGAAGATGTAGTGGTTGGTACAGCGTGATGAGGACTCTGATGCACAGCATGGCTTCTTGCCCCCTCTGCCACCTGCTGTAGCAAGAATTGATGATCACTTGGTGGTGAGAAGACACTAAGTTAGATTGCAAACATACCTTTTTGCCTGAAACTCAGCAGCTCTTCAAAGAAAGGGGATGCTCACTCTCATTGGCTGCACATTTTCCTTAGAACAGAGAAAGCAATGGCTGGAGTGTTTTTGGATGACTGTTGTTTTTTGCTTCTGTTTTTTCTTTATTTTGTAGTTTAGAATGTGCATTAATTAAGTTGCAAAATGTAGTTTAGAAAGCTCTAAAGTTACAGTTTTTAGTTGATAACGATCAATTAAAAAATATTGTTTTTGAAGTTGGTGCATAAACTTCAAAGGTTGAAAAAACAATTAAACCAGCTTGTTCTGGATTGAATACATTTCAAGCAGTTGCAATCACTGTTGGCAAAAAAAAAAAAAAAATACTAGTTTGAGGTCAGACTATTTGAAATGGTCTCAAGATTGAAGCAATTCTCAAGAAATAAGGAAAAACAGGACCAGAAGATTAGAGGAGAGGTTCTGGCTCCGATTTTAATAATTCCTCCCTGAGAGTAGCAGGTGCAGTTCAGACACAGGTGCTCAGTTTTATTAGATCTCAGTGTAGTATCCTAGCAACCTGACTGTGGGAATAGCCATGTGCCCCGCCCATGCCCCAGGGGCTGCTGGGATTGAGATTCTGATTAAGGCTTTAGGGCAGCCGTAGAGGGGATTGCAAATCATCAGCGCAGCTTTTAAGAGTTGTGGGAACCTGGCAGCCTTGAGGGTGCAAAAGCAACTCCAGCGACGACTCAAGAGAAGCCTTGATGACTCAGCAGGCAACATCTTTATTGCCTCGTAGCCTGATGATTGTGCTCCAAAAGGAGGATCCGCAGAGTCTATGGAATGAATTCAGGACATATTTTTAGCATACACCTTCACAGGGAGGTATAATTATGGGACGTCTGTAAACTTGGGCTGCTAAAAAGTGACTGAGTTCGCATTTAACTGTTCCGCTGTGCGCGTGTGAGCTTGCGTGCACATGGATTCTCCTGAGAGCGCCGTGCATTTAGCAATTTTTATGGGATTCTTGAATCACAATGGGAAGCAACTAATGACCATCACTGGATGTTTGGGTGGCAGTAAACAACACTAACTACCTCAACCCATTTAACACTCCCTCCATTCCAGCTAAAGCTGCAGGGATTCAATGGTCAGGAGAGACCACGTCGTCGAGGAGAAGAGAGATTTGAGTGATAATAAGTGAGAAACACAAGTTTGTGGAAACTGGAGTGATGGCTTTCAGGTGGGACGAGGGAAAACAAAAGTGTGAAAAATGAGGCTGATGCCTGATGAGGAGGTAAGATAGTGACTAAAAGAAGGCTCAAATGAGGAAGGATGGTAATATGCTGACCCACTTTGCAGACACCATGTTGAGATCCTAACCACTGCAGCAATAAATAACACACGGCAGGCCAGCAGAGCTCAACAGCTGCTTGGTGGCTTCTATGCCGCTCAACACCCCCCTCCACTGCTTGCCCTGCAACTTCCAGACATAACCCTTTAACTTAGTGTCCCACTCTAACCATCTTATGATCTATTGTAAGGTCTTTTCATTATGATTATGCTATTATTAGCTAAACAATTTTCAAAAACTGTGTCGTTTTCTAGGACATAGTTTCTGCAGAGCGGCAGGAGTTCATCCATAATTTACGTCTGAGTTGTGTGCGGAAATGTTGGTGGGGAGTAAGCCTGGACTCATTTCCCATCATCCCTTTGTTTACACTTTCTCCCACTAGCTTATACCAACTAAAATCTCAAGCGAACATTAGGGGTGTAACAAAAATGGCGACCGAGATCAGAGCTATGCATCCGTACAGTTTTGAGCCAGATGCCAGGCCAGATGAGGAAAACAAAGAAGTACACGTACGGATCTAGTCATCTACAAGTGGATTCATCAGAACAAAGCGGAGCAGGAAGTTTGTGGCCAACAGATTATATTTGTACGTAACAACTACAAGCTTTTTCAAACTGCATTTTTTTATATGCTCCTGATTCACAATGACTTAAATAAACAAATGCTCAGAAATACAATTCCAATCCTAATTTTCTTCATATATGTCCTCCATCATGAGAAAAATGCCACAAGAACATGTTAGAAACAACCAAAAACACAATTTTCATTGGAGTGGGTCTTCTAGTCATGACTATACTATCCAAATATTGAGACTGCCTAACAGTTAATGGTTTATGTTTACTGTAGTGGAAGGGCATTAACCAGGTCTGCAATAATTTCAGTCATGGAAACTGATTAAATTCAATTTTTAAATTAAATTATCCCCCGATAAAAAAATTAAAAAAAGAAAAAAACTGTGATAAGGAATAACGACATAACTGCATGCATTTAAAAAAGACATTAAGAATTTTACATTTTGTGAGTTGGTCCATGCCCATGCTATTTTTCAAAAGAAAAAGCCAATGCAGCTAAAAGGTATGAAGATTAATTTTAAAACCTTGATTTATTGAAGATTTAATTGCAGCACAGCAATTTCTCAGCACATTTTGTTTTGTCAGCTAATTAATTCCAATGTTTGGCTTAAATTGTTGTTCTTGTAAGCGATTGATCTGCAAAATGTTTTTGGTCATAAGTTTTATCCCAAGTAGAAAGAAAGGCACATTCATCACTGGATGTGCCTGAACACATCACTGCAGGTGAGTTGCTTATTTTGTCCAATCATACACATTACAGTTATTGGAAAATAGAAGAATGAATGCCAGAAAGGGGAAAGTGCAAAAAACACACAAGGGTTTGCATTTTTCAAATGTAATACAGTTTTTTAAAAAAAAGAGTAATTCCCCATAGTCTTTTCTTTACATATCATGTAATATATACCATGGTTTATCTGTTCACGGTGTTATAAATTATGGTAGATTTTTTATCCAATCCTATTTTGGCTAGTTCTTGTTGTCAAGTTCTAAACAATCTTCCTGATGTCTTTAAAATCCACAAAACAGACAGCCTTGAGCTGGAAGGAGCACAATCTGCCAATGTGAAACCAGGGCCTGCAAGTAGGCTTTATGCCAGGGGTGGGCAAACTTTTTTGACTCATGGGCCACAAAGGGTTGTAGAATTTGGCAGAAGGGTCAGACCAGGAGCAGATGTGTGGGGTGCTTTGGTAATCAACCTCATAAGACAAAGAAATAATATGGAATCTAGACGAAGATATGTGTATGTGTATATGTATATATAATATAATATATATATATATAGAGAGAGAGAGAGAGAGAGAGATTGCTCAGCATCAGAATGTATGTAACAAAAATAAAAGAATAAAAAACTGACAGAGACACCTTTAGCCCTAGCCTCTGAATCAACAGAAAATAAAACAAGCTATGGAAGTAAAACACACAGATTGAAATATATAACGGAACTATTTATGTGTCTGGATTCAGTTGTGTTGTTTATTCCAATTCTGCAGTGCAATGTCACTTATTTTGTGTTTTTGTTCAGGCTAAAACTAGTAGGCCGTGTTTTGTTTTTGTTTTTTTTTTACAAAATGCTACAAACTGAAATGATGTTTTGGTCTTATTCACCTTATGGTATAATCAGTTTTAGCTGCTGCTTTAGCAACAGATGCATGTTTTAGGCCGAGCCAATATAGCTGTCAAATCCTCATGGTTGCTTCCAAGCCTATATGTAAAGTCAGTGTCGAAAATGATTTTGGAAAAAAAGAACATCAATTTCAGAGTTGTAAAAAAGGCAAAACAGTGCAAATTTACAGGGCCTTCACACACATATGCAATCAAAAGAGCTCTACAGAGACATTGTAGAAGTAAATGATTGCAATTTAAACTGCTTTTTATTGCATTTGATTTGCTTAAACAGATGAAAGAAAAAGGTATCCTTGTGTTATTGTGTTTCATTTTAAATCATTTGTCGTCAAATAATGACGCTTTTGGTTAAAGAGAGAGCAAAAAATTATGTTTAGCAACGCAAGGACAAAGAAAATGTGCTTTTAATGTTGTAAGTAAAAATACACTTCTAAATATGTTTATATATAATAATATATAAAATAGTTGTTTTAATACTTTAATACTAAGTACTCTATATATATGTCAGACTCTGCAAAAAAATGATCAGACTTCTCTGCCAAAGTAGCTGTGTTTCTGTTGACAATGAAATTGCACAAATTGGATTTAGGATAATACATTTATCAAAAATACGTTTTTGCGCTTGGAGGAGGTGGTTTTTAAGGTGTATCGAAATTGACATATTTCGCAAAACTGCAATGGAAACACTTTTTTGAATTAAAGGAGTCACGTCACCCACAACTGGATACCACTGGCTGCCTTGGGCACTGCACAGTGGACACCACAAGAGGTCCCACAGCATCACAGCTCATCAAAAGTTAAACGTGTCATGCGGTATTGTTGGATCCACAAAACATTAACCACGATTTCCCAAAGTCACTTTATCTGCAGCCACTCCCACAAAAGGAGCTTGTCGCTCCATGGCCTAAATAAGACACAGATGTCTCCTTTGATAAATGATGATGAGCGCCAGTGTCGTGGCAGAAATTTGAATGTATCTGCTATAAATCATTCACATCTGTCGCCTTTTTTTTAAATGACTTATTGCATGAGTTGGTTTGTGTTTATTTGCATAAAGGATTTAATTGAAACAGTGTAATTGTGAAATTGTGTTTTTTTTTGTCAACATTTCTAGAATTTTGATAAAGTTTTGCGCAGATGTGTAATGGAAACACAGCTATTGGCTGTAGGGTTTCTGCTGGGATTCTTGAGCTCTGGTTTAATGTGGTGATAGTGGGAGTACAAAGGACAGGAGAACAAGAGACGTCTGCGATAACCCAAAATGCACAGAGAATCCATTAAAAAATAATTGTAAGTACATCCTCGCTGTGCAGCTTTTTATTAATTTAAAGAATTATTTTTCATTGTTGTGACTAAATGCAGCTTCTTTTAAATGCGTTGATGGTCTGAAAGTGGGCATACATTTGTGAAGAGCATGAGTACGAAGAATTTGCCACATTGTGGTTTTATGCTGTTTGTTATTGTGCCCAGGGCTACTGTGGGCTTCTGATTTTGAGCTTAATGAATACATAATTGCATTAGGGACAAAAAGGAGATACAAATCTTTACACTAAAAGAAGATCATTCTTGAAAGGTGTGTATGGAATTAAACCTCCCAACATTCACTTTAGTGGATGCAGACTTTATCTATAAGCAAAGACTAAAAGTTTCATTGGTTGTATTTTATCATAAATATTCATTAAATAAATATTATTGTTATTTGTTCCAAAATATTGCTGCTTTTTGTTAATTTACTCCACAGACATTTAAAATAAGGAGGCACACAAGCTATCAAACCATTTGATGGGTTACAGTGAGTCTTGTTTTTGCAGCAGCGTTTGTCCCACATTTCTAATCAAACACAAAGGCAAGCGAAGTGTACTTTGCAGACCCGTGAAAAGCAAACCTCCAGGCACCTATGTTTGTGTGTACGTGTTTGTACGTGCTGGGTGAACAAGTAAAGCCACATGTCCTTGGGAAGGCTTTGGCTTGGGTACTGGCGATCAATCAATAAGCAATGTTGTGTGAAGGGGTCACAGTGACATGACCGTTTCTCTCTCTGTCCTCAAAAGGAGACTGGCTTTTTTATGCACACAAATATGGGGGATTCTGCACACTTGAGAGCATGCCCCCCTCTCAGGTGAAGATTTAATTCCACAAGAAAACTGAGATGATCAGGTCTACTCCCCTCATTGTTTTTTTATGCAGAGTTTCATAGAAATATTCATAATGCCTCCTGCTCTGGAGGCTCTTAAGACATCATGTTTTAGAAGAACAATGTTTTTTCAAGTAGAAAGCTTTCCTCTGGGAGGAGGGATGGCCTGTATGTGTCTACCAGGTCATTGCATGCACTTTGTTCAAACCAAGACAAAAACAACTTTTTCTGTTTGTCTGAGAGCAAAGAATGCTTGCTCATCCTCAGCTTAGACAACATTTAGTAAGTGTCCTTCCACCTTCGGTCGCTGTAAATTGATTTCCAGTAGTAAACTGATTTCCAGTGGTCCGTCGGCGTTGTGTCACCATTGCGTCTTCATTACATTGCATCTGTTGGGTTGCGCTGACACAAAAAAATAGAACATTCATTAACCAATCAGTGTTTACATTGACTCTGTCATGTCATGCGTCTGACATCCGTCTCTCCACACGGCAATCACAATCCCACAATCACAATATCATTCATGACGCAAAACATGCATTTTACAAGCACTCAGTGAGGAAGGAAAGGGCATAGTACCAGACTGCTTGAGTGTTGGATGAGCGAGCTGGATGAACTACTCTTCACCTGGATGGCGGGACAAATCATTCTTCCAGGAGCCAGGGGGGAGGGACCAAAGACGCAACAGAGATGATTTAAACTAAGTGAGGGTCATAGGACGGACTTCCCACGCAATGCAACGGAGTCACACCGCAGACGGACTAGTTTCAATTCGGTGTAAAGCCACGTTCACACCACCCTCAGCAATGTGAGTTTCATCGACCACCTGCAAAAGAAAAGTCAAGGAAAAATATGAGTTTTGGGCTTCCTTGTTCAAACTTTTTGTTTTACAAGTTTTTACATCCTTTTTCGGGCTCTATAAGTACAAGACACTTGGCCGTTTTGTACCTGGTTGCAAGTTCACCAGGTCAAACTTTGACCAACCAGGGACTTGGACTTAATTGTGACAAATGGATGACGTCCCCATTAATTCACAGAGGTGTCCACAATTTGAAAAATTATAATGGAGGAGAAATACTTATTTGGGGTTTGTGCCTCCATGTCTTTCATATATTTTCCGGCCAGGAGCAAGATTCACAAGATTTTCACCACACCTCTTTTAGCTGTAAGTGGTAGACATGAGCTAGTAAACTGTACCAAAAAAAAAGAAGGGACAAGCAGGGAAGGGTTTCTTCTTTTTTTTGGTACAGTTTACTAGCTCATGTCTACCAATTTCATTGGCTGAACATGCATTTAACATGTTCTTTCACATGTTTTTCTTTTCAATGGATGTCACATACCCGGTGTTAACACAACAAACTCTCTCACTCTTTATTCTTAAATTTTTTAAGCCCAAAATATCTATAATGCAATAACATTGCACAGTTCTAATTAAACTTGTATAAAAGCTAAGGCTTGTAGTTGAGTGGATGTGTGGGAATTGTTTCATTCCTTGAAGTAAAAAGATGGTGTAATTTCCAAATAAAGACTATGCCAATTCTTTCTAAATTGGCCATTTAAATTAACTGTTGAAAGTTAATCAAAAGTTATATTTACAAAATAAAATAAGTTTCCATCAAAAAATACATCTTTATTTTTTTTTATTCAACCTTTTATTCAGAAGTACATTGTGTTATATTGCACGCAAGTCAAGCTGCCATCGGTTTTAATTGTGTGTTCATTAATGACTCATGAGCCTTTCATGGATGTGCCGCATAAACCATTTAGAGGACAGCTGAAATGTTGTGCATGATCTGAACGGCTGAGAGGATTTCCTGACAAGAGACACTGCCATCCATTTGCCCTGAGAGTTAATCGCCTTTGTGCCACAAAAACACAATACATGGAAATAGAGTGGGCAATTAGAGACATTGTAATAATGAACAAAAGAAAAGATTTATGTAATGTCTTTTCCGTGAGAAACTGTATTTGTGGATGAGGACAAAAAAAAAAAAAAAAGATGTGAGCACTCCTTTGATTTGGACGGAAGAGAGGACAACTGATGAGTTTAAAATGTTAGGCATGAAAAACTAGGTGGGTGAAGCCTTTTAATTAATTGACTTTGTAAGTAGCACCGAGGTCACTAACCCACACTCGGATGCATCGTGAAACACAAATCCACTCCATCTAATTGATTACAATCACATAAACGCAGTAATAAACTAATGCTGGGTATTTTTTATTTTTTTTAAATTCTAATTCCAGAAAACCTACGGCAGGGGCTGTATATTTTGTATGGGGGCCAGGCCACTTTAAAGGGGTGGCAAAACAACCGGAGTGAAAGCCCATTACAAATAAAAGAAAACATATGTATTTCTAACAGTTTTGTTATCTTTTTTATTTCATGTAAAAATATGGCTTTTTTTATTTTTGCAATGCAAAAATTACCCCCCTGTAACTCCGCCCCCTGACCTATAGACAGAAGACTTTGTCTCGCGGTTATGGTATCTTCTATTACTGCTCTGAATAAATCTTATATGCAAAGAAGATGTTAAGATTTTCAGCTTTTACAGCTGTTCTTTTCTCTCTAAACTGCTACATCTAAAACATCTAAAAGCTTTAATCTTTTTCTTGAAATGAAAGTGCGCCTCATAACCTAGAGTGCCTTGTCTATTATTTCTTGTTGTCCCTAAAGATGTCGAAGCGATTTCAAGAGGTACATGGCGTTCTGTCGATTTGTCCGTTGTTTTTTGTACAAGTTGCAAACAAGCTTTTGTGCTTTTGTAAATACGCTAACGTGGCTAAAGTGTAGCCTGTCAGACTTAGTTGTTTTTACATGTTACTAGCGAAGTTGGGAGTTGGCGTAGTCATAGTAACGTTTGTTTTAGCGGTATCAGTCTAATGTTAATGTGTTGCAAACAAATTTGGGAGTTGGTGTTGTCACAGCAACGTTTGTTTTAGCGGTATCGATCTATTTTATGTGTTGCAAACACATTTCGGAGTAAGTGTAGTCACAGTAATATATGTTTTAGTAGCTGTATCAGTCTAGTTACTGTGAACACAGTTAATAAAGTCAAGGCTGACTGACTGACTTGTCTGGGATTATTTTGTCTCACTTAATGCGTCTTATATTTTGGTGCACCTTATATACGACATACGTTGGAAAAGAGACCATTCATTAGCGGTGCACCTTATAATCAGGGGCGCTCTATGTTGCCGTAACATGGTACACTTTTTAATCCAAACTGCTTCCTCTTATAAATCCTCACAAACGGCATTGAAGCTCACAAAAAAAGGAAAAAATACATATAGTCAAATTCGTTGCTATAAAAAGGCAAAATCCTTTTTTATTTAAAGTCTGTGTCTCATTTTCTAAACATATTTGTGTGGACAGCCTGAATTCTATGTTTTGTCTGTATGACTTTTGTTTGATATCAGTGCTGTGAAAATGATGATCTTGAGACTCTCTCACAGTTTCACTTTCACGGCGGCTGTTCACTGAAAGAGAGATATATATTGATGAAAAAAAAAGCTCAGAGCTGACAAAAAGTAGATAGAGGTGTGAAAGAGTGCAGAAATCAAGTTTGCAATCTTTGCTCACTTTGCCTTTTCTTAGGCCACTTTGGCTCATAGTGGAAGCTTTTATCTGGCAACTGAATTGGAGTCAAATTCAATAAAAGAGCATTTTTTGTTGAAACCGTTGAGAAAGTGCTAGCCAAGACCTATAATAAATAGTTTGCAATAAAACTTCAGAATTTCAAGTCCTGCCTGCTACCATTTTAACATCACTGTAGACCATGAATGTTTGGGGTTTCATGAAATCAAGTCAAATGAGTGATAGTTTGTTGTTGGGGTACTTTTTTTGGGTCAAATTCTGCATTCAGTTTTATGCTGAACTTGAGATTTTCCTTTGTCAAAATGATGAACACTACTGACAGCATGAAAATTGAAAAAGTGCCATCAAAGTAACTTAGACTGATTTATTTTTTTAAACAGCAGGAACAATCAGATGGCAGCATTATCCTGTGGTTCATGAAATGTGGAAACCTTTTACTGGACCCATTAGGCCAATCAGCTTGTTATTTTTCTGAAAATGTCAGCAAATGTCCCTGCTGCATTTCATCAGTACCAAACCATCAGGGAATAGTTTACAACTTAGCTTTTGCTCAGACTTTTCAGAGGATTCCTAGAAGTCACTGTCAAAACTCTTTGTTTTTTGGGAGTAAATTTGTATTTGTTAATTCATTATAATTTTTTTCTTGTTTACTATTATTCAACCAGGAAAGTCGCATCCATTGATCTCTTTTCCAAGAGAGTCCTGGCGAAGAGACAGAAATGTTACACACAGTTTAAATATTTCTTACAAATTAAAAAAATATATTAAAATGTTAAAAGGTTAATGAGTACATTTCCAGGTCCTTTATAAACACTTTTCTTTATACATAAAACATGTATTTTTATGTTGATGTTCTAAGCGTATCTTGACAAAAAAATTAAATGAAACACAAATTGATAAACCAGATTATGGCTTTGATGTGAGTAACATGAGAGTGTTGAAGGTGAGAAATTCTAAAAATGTTATTTGCTCATTTCAAAGTTGAAAAGCAAAGATGTAAATGTCTTTAAAGTTGAACTAAAATTGTATTAAGATGATCTTTAAAAACACACAAATGTTGATGAATGTGAACTAAATTCTTGGAGACATCTTCACATTAACCATTCACTAACATGTTTGTCGTTTGGCTGATTATAATTACAGAATCACTCCAAAGTTCAATTGGAAGCAAATTAATACCATCATGCAATAAATATAATTATTTTTTTCTAAGTTAGTGGTTAGTGAAATCTATATTATTTCCTGACAGTTGCTGTTTCACCAAAGGTAATTTCCAATTTTCAAATATAGCAGAAACAAGTTACTGTATTTTCATGTCCACACTCTTCAACATAGAACTTGGTTTACTGTAATGATTGTGTGAAATTTTGGAAAGACCCTTTAAAGTTTATCAATTTGTCTGTGACGTCAAGTGATTTCTTTCACTTTTGGACTTCTTTTGGTTTATAATAAGTAACCTGTTTGTTGATTTCATCAGAATTGATGCTTCTAAAGCGGTGGCAAATATTCACAGATCATGAAGCCAGCAGACTCTGTGGACAGTGACTTGTGAGGATTTTAAAGGTTCAAAGCTTCCATTTTAAAGCAAGACAGAAAAGTGAATAAAATCTGCAAGGCTTTTCTACTGCAGCAGACTGGTGAAAGTGCAGTAAAGATGGGCACATGAGGCAAAGTGTCGCCAAGCTTATGGCTCTTCAGGTTCTTCATAGACTACTGCCATTTCACTCTCAGAGACGTCTTCAAGATTTGTGTGAGCAACGTTGAAAGGTTAATGCAGAGAATGGTAGTCTGAGAGCTCTTTCAGAATGCATGATGCAGCATGATGAATAATAATCCAATGGGGTTAAAGGATAGAAACCAGCGTTTTCATCAGCTAAAAGGAAACAGAAAAACAGAAACGGGAGAAAGGCGGGTTGTTTTATGGTTACTAAATGTTTAATTGTGCAAGAAGGCAATGGTGGGGCAGCGCTAGCAAAAACACTGATAAAAAACAAAAAAGTCATGTTCAGGTCCCTTGCCAAGATACCTTTTTATTCAATAATCATTTACAATTTCACAATTTGATGATATGATTGAATATTATATTAAATGTTTTCTTTGGCTAAATTGGCTGTGTGGAGACATGACACATCAAAAGTGAGGGTTCAATTCCCAGGGGGGGCACAATGAGCTTAATCCAGTGTAGGTCCTTTGGCAATACCCTTCATGCCAATGCCTAACTATTTAGCCACAAGAGGGCCCAAGTCTGGGTCTCCCTGTGTCTGTCCCCAGCCCGGACAAAATACACTGTTGTGTCAGGAAGGGCATGCAGAGAAAGACAGCTTTTTATGTTGGCTTTGCAATGATATGAACAATATAAAAATAAGATGATTTACGTTGATTGCTCAAGCACTAAACTACTATAAAACGTTTCAAAGAAGTTCAAGGCTTGCCTCTAGAATCTGCTGTGATTATGTTAATCGCATCAACGGTTTAAATGTTAGCTGGTAGAATGTCAGCGCCTGGAGCTAAAGCTCCGGTGTTACAGGGTTATTGTATAAGGATGTAGCTTAATGTGAATGTTAAGTCATGGTCATAGACTTTGCTAAAGTTTTGCTATAGTAGTGTTTTTTTTTTATTTTTCCTTTAACTATAACCGTCTTTACCATCATACTTAAACAAAACTATTTTTTGTTCCTTTCCATTATTCTAGAAACCCTTAAGATGGAAGAACAGAGAGCCATAGATGGAATACATTTAAATTCACTCCTTTTTCTTTTCAGTTCAATAACCTGATGTATTGCCTTTATAGAATTCAGACTAATGCCTCATCTATGACTGTACAAGAGTAGAAATAATAAGTATTTGCCGAGTTGCATTTGAATGTAGCCTCTTGCCTGTTCCTATATTTTAGCTTTTGCCTTTTTACACTTCTCTTTTAAAAAATGATTCATAATTAATGTAGCGTTGAGCAGTAAGGAGTAGAGGAAGAAAAAAAACCATTAGAATCTCTAGTTTTTCTTCTTGGCTTCAGTTTTTCTCATTTCTGGCCGCCATATTACCAGTTTTGGTTTCCACGGATGTAACTGATGTATTGAGTAAAATCTCCCTTGAGAAGACAAATTGATCATGTTTGACTGCAACGGGAAAAATGCATGCAGGCATGAGACTTGAGAAAATCTGTTAAAGGCCTGCAGGTTGTGATTTATGGCCCCGAAGGAATAAAGCAGATTTCCCGGCACATCCCACAGGACTAGCCAACCTTTGGTCTTGCACCCCCCCCAAGAGATTTCTTATCAGCTATAACTGGCTGAAAGAGGCCAGCTCTATCAAATAAGTGGTGTAAATGGTAGAAAAAAGCTGAATGCCAGCCCCCAAAGGTACTCTGCAGACCGGTTGAAGAAGCACTGAATGACAAATGTAGAGGTATATTTTTCCATTGGTTAGGTTATCTTACATTTCTATTAAAACTAGAGTAAAACATTACTTGTCTAGTTAAGTTATGTGGAAGAACACATGCAAAAAAGACACGTTTTTTCACCAATATATAACTCAATCCAGAAAGTGATAAAAGAAATGTACACAACTGTGTTTGAAATCAGTTGTTTTTTCATAGAATGTAGAGGCAACTGAAGACCTGCTTTCAAATCCTTTCACCAAAAAAAGTATTGCATTTTCTCAGACTTATTTTTTTTTTAGTCCCGTAACCAAGCAAATGTGCTAAACATAAAGTTTTCTGAAGGTGCTGCTGTTACAAAGCAGGCAGGCAGTTGGTTCTAATTGCAGCAGGTCTTATTAGCACAGCTAAAAGTCCACAAGGCTAAATCAGGGTCAGACAGGCAGGGGTCAATAATGAGCATGGGAGCATCAGAGAAGAAACAGGAGTAGTCAGGATTCAGACGAGATTTGGGGCAGGCGGCAGCCTCTCGAGTCAGAGACAAGACAGGGTTAGGAAATCAGATCAGGTCAGGATATAATGCTTGGTAATGCAGGCAGAGTGGCACAAACAGTCCTTCACACTGAGTGAGAGTCAGTGCAGTGCTTCAATAGACTGAGATTGCTTTGGCGAATGAGAGTCAGGTGGGCATCACTCAGAAACTGCACGCTGGGGTTGCTGGGAGATGTAGTGCGTTTAAAACTCTGGAGACAGCTCCTGCCGGTGACCAGATGGGGAGACAGAGCTCCGACTACCGTGACTGGGTTTTCTGAAGCTGATTCACACTAGTTGTATCTCTGTTGTGTTATGTTGAAATAAAAGAATAGAGCGTTCATGAATCAATCGGAATCTTTACATTACCTCTGTCATGTCTGATGTCTGTCCGACTGCAAAGAAAGCAGGAATTCTTTTTCCAGTTTGTTGATGCACTAATTTTGCAGCAAAAAGCCGGAAAAACAAGTTCAGGTTTTAAAATGAAAAATTCAGTCGTACTGTCAAAGTAAAATGTAATATAGTATTATTTTGTATTTAAGTTGCCATAACCTGCGCGATCCCTTACTTTAACAATGCGGATTACGCTGTCGTCCATTTTTGCCATAAAACATCATAATTTATGATGCAAACTTTGCACTTTACAAGGACTCAGTGAGAAAGTATAGGGCAGAGGGCTCGATTGCCAAAGTTTTGGACGTGAAGACACAGGGGTGCCAAAACACAAGGGAGACTCACCGCAGATGGATCAGTGTAAATTTGGCTTGACACACTGTTGATGCTGCATCTACTTCCATAGGGTGGCAGCGTTTTATATATATATATATATCCTGCAAGACTACTTGCAGAAAGTTTGTATGTGCCACTGGACTGAACTTTGCCACAAATTCAAACATTTCTTTGTACAGAATATCATTGCTGGGGGAAATAAAATAAATGTCAGCGTAGCATATTTCCTTTAATTGTCCTACAAATTTCATTGTTCTCCCACAAGGTGCTCCCACATTTTAATTATCCAAGATTTTGCACTACCTATTGTATTTCTAATGCAATCATACAGATTTCCCTAACTTTGTTTTTGTGTGTTGTTCATTCCCCCCAACTCTCTCTATCTCTACCTTGACTCAGAAATGCTTGGCATGGTGATCATACTTGTTTATCCTCTCCACATCAAACCAGACATCCCTGCAGGCTTTGAGTCTTAGTTGCTCTCTGTGCCAGACGCTGTTTGTTTTAGCTACCCTCACAGCTGAGTGGCCTTTTTAGAGGCTCAGTGCCCCGTTCCCTGGGCTACGGCTGGCTCCCATCCATCCTATGTGACCCTCTGTAGTTAAAAGAAATATGTACAATGGTTCATGTTGTTGTTCACTTTGTCAAAATTATTGTTGCTTTTTTCTTGAAATGCAGGATATTTGTAAGCGCAGTTGGTTCCCATCCTTTTCATTGTTTTTTCATCAGCTGCTCTCTGACCTCTGTTCCTCCTGGCATTTCCACGTCCATATGGAGAGAAAACAACCCGAACTCCGTGCCAGGGAAGCTCTGAGTTAATGATGCAGGAGACACTGGCTCAATCTACAAGCCCGACACACCAGACAGTGAATGAGCAGACTGTCGCATGTAGACCCAGTCGGCCTGGCACACGCCGTCGTATTTCAAAAAACTTCAGCCATGAAGTTGCGCGGCTTATCTGACAATGCAGGCTTTTCATTGAACTGAATTAATTCTGCCATTTGCCTTTGTTTTGCAGTAAACTCACATATTCATTTATCCTCAGTAGAACGTGGTGAGCGGACGCCTTGTCATTGTTATTCAGTTGAAGATAGAGCGCCAACACGAGAAAAAGCATATTAGATTCATTTAGTTTTCTTTTTTTTTTCCAGCATGACACTCTCTCCCCAACTATTAACAAAATATGAACACAAAATGACTCTGATGTACTTTGTCAGGGTTTTCCAGCTGACATTATGTCACCCATAATAATGGTATTAGGCTACAGATTAGCAATAGAGCCAATCGTTGTGGCATTTATAGCAGACAAAATATTCAAACTTGAACTTTGTTTACTACCATTTATTACTTCTGTTGCTCAGTTTGCCAAAAGCTTTATTAATTCTTCATTATTCTTCTTCACAAATCACCACACCACATACAAGCAAGGCCGACCAATGAGTGACAAATTTGCTTTCTTTTAACTTTTATGTCTTAAAATAAAACCTGCAGAGAGCAGCTGACATCAAACATGAATTCTATGATCTGTCTTAATGTCCCCCAGTATTAAGACTGAAACACATCTTTTTTTAAGCAGATGAGAAAACTTTTCTGGAAAAAATAGAACTTTGATGATTCATTGCATTCAGCTGTAGAATGCATGAACCAACGCGCAGAAGTGGCAATTTTACAATGTTTTTTTTTAATTGATGAGGGAAAGCAAAACAGTAAACCAGTGAGGAAAATGTACTTAGGAAAGATGGCTGAGAGTCAGCTGACTGCTTATATCCGTCTGGAGTCAGGTAAAGGTTAAATGCTCTGCTGAAAAAAAACAATCTAAAGAGGCCACACAACACTTGGAATTGGAAAAGGTCTATTTTTATGCTCCAAGTGATTAGTTGTGGTTTTATGCCATGGGAAAGTTTTACAGTCTCTGAATTCCTTGTGGGACTGAAAATGCAGGCGAAGTTATGCCACAGTAATAATAACACATTTTTTAGCCACAAGACATGAACTACTGGTACAATGTTTTAGAAAACCTCAATATTTTCTACTCTAATCCAGTTGCATTGAGGTGAAAATCACATCATCCATGCTCCACCTTTTCTGGTTTCTTCTCAGTGGACTCAGTGGAGTCCAGGGTTTTCCAGTTAGGAAAATGCAGCAACAAATGCAATGTACAGTGTAGTAAGGCTGGTAAGGAGCAACACAAACATGGACGACCTAAAGTATAATTATGGGTTTTGCTAAAAGTGTAATAAAAAGTAACGCTTAAAAAAAATAGGCAAAAAGTAAAACAAAATAACCAAAAAGGTTGAATATAGATTTAAATCAATTTATGATTTGTGTAATATGAAGGATTTCAGAATAAAAGGTCACTTCTTCACTTCCCTAAATGTACTTTTCTGGTCCTTTTTAGGTAAAAATTCACATGTTGCTGTTATTAAAATGCCAAGTTCAATCAAATCAAATGTAACTTGCACATATTTTAAATATTTTTTAGCACTGGTTTTCTGCTGTCCATAATTACAGACACACCGACATAGATTTTGTATAAATAGTAGTATTTCAAAATATGATGGAAGCTGTCAGATTTCTCCACAGAGGCTGATAGGCTGATGTAGACACGGATGCACCTTGTAATTGGAATTAACAATCTCATAGGTATACGGACCCTCAGAATCACAGCCTAATTGCCTCCCTCATTAAAAAACATGTGTTGCGTCTTTGCAATCTGCACCAGGTTTCACATCAGAGTGGATTATTGCTGCTGCCATGCAAAACACTGCTTATCATTCTTTAAAGCAGGCCCTTTTGTATCTACAAAGTAAAAGCATAATACTATTGTGCTGCACTTGTGCTACCATGTGCTTTAAATAAATAAATAAAAAGAGAACATACCATATATCATAATTTTTAAATATCTTCATCTCAGTGGACAAAAAGCTTTGTTATTCTTCTTTTAGGAAAGATTAAGACAACATGTACCAATAAACCAAGTTCATAAAAAATGTTTAAAGTTCCTTTTGCCTTCTAAGCCGTTCCAGAAGTTTCACAAGTAGAAACCAAACTTTTATTCATTAGAAATCACTTGTCAAAGCTAGTTTTTACTGGAAATAAAATCGGTTTGGTTTTTACGTATTCAGGATTTGTTTTTGTTTTTTTGCTAAACAAAGCCCCTGCTTGCAGCTGCACCCACCCACAGTCCTCAAATTAGTCATATGACTAACTTTTTAGAATTGGTGTCAATAAATAAAGCGATTATTTGTTTTTTAAAGATATTTATAGATGTGCATACAAAGTGATCCATTCTTTTAGTTTGAATACATTCTTGGTATCTAGTGAAGAGACTGTAGATCCTACTTAAGTCATAGTTTAAAGCTGAAATAAAGATTTTTGCAAGCTGAATATCACTTTTCCACACCTCACAACAGGTGTTTCCATTAAAAATTCACATTTTAGTTTATAAAAAAAGGGGATAATGTTGTCATCATCATGAAATGAAGGCAGAAAGTAAATTTCAATGTATCTGTAGCTTTTGTTGTTTAGTCCTATATAACAAGACGCACAAAGGTAGCACCTGGATTTGAAATGTTGAATAGCCAGAACAGAGTGAGTTTCTGTCTTTCTTTTTTGTCAAGTTTACATTATTTAGATGTCAAAAGTTTCAATTTATTTTCTTTTTGAATTCAGTTTAACACAGCATCCATTTGCTGCATTTATACGTGGACAATTTGGCCTGAATCAGCTCTGGTCTTAGTAAACTAGAAAAGTTTCTGAAAGAGTGACTATGTTGCAAATAAAATTAATGCAATTGTTGTCCTTTTTATTACTGTAAACAGCATAAAATGATTTAAGCATAACCATATTCAATAAATAGGTAAAATCCAATTAGTGTCTCAAGAGAAGTGTTTTAAACGTCATTCTGTACACTTCTATTCCTTCTAGAACAGATGTGGTCTGGCCTCTTCAGACTAAACCCCTTCCAGAAGCAGGCTGTATCTGTGAGATAATAGGAAACTATGTAAAGATAAATACAGGAGCTGCAAACAAATAGATTTTTCATTTGGAAGTCAATCATTCTTTTCACCACTGCTGTTTATTGCTGTTTATTATTATTGGTGAAAACATTCAAACACTTTAACTCATATACCCATTATTATACCATCAAATGAGAATTATCACATTAGTAACTATAGGCATTCACTTGAAAATCCTGCATTCTCTAGTCCTGCTGACTTGATTTAAATGGACAGGAAATGTAAAAATATTCACATTATCTTTTGCTTCGGAGCGCTATAAATATCCAGTTAGACAAGCGACTCGTGGCACTGAAATGAAAACACAAAGATCATTCCTTGGCCATTTCAACGTAGTGAGAACCTCTTGAGGAAACACAGCTTTTGTCATTTTGCCTTTACCTAAACAAACACAGTCTTGTGTGTACTAGTGAAGCAAAGTCAGATAAATGCTCTGTTCAGCCAAGTTTAATAGTGAATGAAAGGGCTGGGTTTTGAAAAGGGCAGCTCATACATGAAAGAAGAATGTTTGATTCACGGACTGGAACATTTTATAGCTGGATTTATAGTTCTACATAAAACCTACTCTGACACAAATATATAAACCCAACACTTTTTGCTTCCATTTGTCATAAAATAACCTCAAACAACCATTTAGCTCAAATACCGTTCACAAAACTGTCTATACGTATGACTGTGAGCACCTCACAGGTGTGCCATAGACAAGCCACAATAAAAGGCCACTCTGAAACGTGCCATTATTCTTATTATATATCTATTTTTTATTGGGGGGTCTGGGCACAAAGAAAATCGGTCAATATCTGGTGTGACAACCATTTACCCACACATGGTGGTGGTGGTGTTATGGTATGGGCAGGCATTTATTATGGATGAAGACAGATGCATTTTATTGATGACATCTATTGATGACAATCCCCAGAGATACTAGGATGTGATCCTGAGGCCCATTGTTGTGCCATAGATTCAAAAACATCACTTCATGTTGCAGCATGACAATCCACAGCCCCATGTTGCAAGGATCTGTACACAATTCTTGGAAGTTGAAACACCATACGATGGCGTGTTCGTCAATGTAACTGGCAGGAACTGTTGAATGGCACCGCCATTAAAGAAGAGTGGGCCAACATTCGACAGGCCACAATCGACAACCTGGTTAACTCTATGTGAAGAAGATGTGTTGCACTGCACGAGGTAAATGGTGGTCACATTAGATACTGGGCGTTTTTCTGAGCCCCCAGAACCCCCCCCCTATTAATCAATAATGGTTCAGAGTGATCTTTTATTGTGGCCAGTCTAAGGCACACCTGTGGAAAAACCTGTCTAATAGGCATTTTACGGCATACAGCACACCTGTGAGGTGGGATGGATTATCACAGCATTGCAGAAGTGCTCACTATCACAGATATAGAGATATTTGTGAACAATATTTGAGAGAAAACAATATAAAAAAAACAATATTTGAGAGAAAACAATATAAAAAAAACAATATTTGAGAGAAATTGTCATTTTGTGTTTGTAGAAAATGTTTCAGTTGAGTTCTCATGACAAATGGGAGTGTTTATATTTATGGCCCGCAGCAGTCACAACTGCAAGGACCATATTGTAACTGCTACGAGGGTCGAACCCTCAAAAAGCGTCTTGTTTCTTACGGACGTTTTGAGCTCAAATTTGACCCCCGCCACATACCCGAAAACTCACCAAAATTGGCACACACCTAGAATAAATTGAAAATGAATTTTCGGCAAAGAGAACGTCACCCCCCCGAAGTCGATGACATCACGGCGAGCGTTCCCGTCAAAAAAATGAATGGGCCGAAATTTGCTTATGGGGCCAAAAAAAAATATTTTAAATTAGAGCTACGAAACCTAAACACGCGTGTTGGAGATATCCCAAAGAAGTTTTGAAATCATTATGGGATGGCCACACGACCTACGGCTTGGCGGCCATTTTGTGGCGAACTCAGAGAAATGGCGATTTTTGTGTTTTTTGACAATATGGGAAAACGACACTTTTGTTTGAGCGATTTTCATGAAATCGCATACAGATGCCAACATCTTGATTCTACAAATACCAGAGAAGTTTCGTTGACCTTTGACCTTGGGAAGGGGCGGCCATCTTGAATTTTACAAAAAAAGCACCTTTAGTAACGGATACAAACGAAAACTCGTCCTAGGGATTTTTATCGATCTTCTTGAAACTTCTCGGGCATCAATGGCAAGCTACTGTGGACAAAATGTTGGAATTAGAAGTTGTAGATTTTGAACGGCGTGCGCGTGGCGAATTCGCAACCGTCGGGATTTTAGCTGGCTCGCACATATTTTATCGGAATGTCTTGAAAATGAAATATGCGATTCCCTGGCCCACACTGAACAAAACGATTCCACATACGACAAGATCGGTAAAGGAATGTGGCCGTGGCAATCAAAAAACGATCGCAAAAAAAAGTGCTGACTCGGCAAAAAAAAAAAATTTCGGATTTTTTTTTTAAGAATCGGCTAACGAAACCCAGATAACTTTGTTGGATATATCCAATCAAACTTTTGAAATCATTACGTGATGGCGACACGACCTACGGTTTGGCGGCCATTTTGTGCCAAAATCTGCCATTTGAGTTTTTCGCGTTTTTACACAATATGGAAAAATGAACTTTTTTTCGAGCGATTTTCACGAAATTTGACTCGCATGTCCCTAGCGTAAGTCTACAATCACCTCTGGAGTTTCGTCGACCTTTGACCTCGGGAAAAGGCCGCCATCTTGAATTTTCTATAAAAAACACCCTTACCACCAGATTCAAACGTAAACTTGTCGTTGAAATTTTCAACGATCATCTCGAAACTTTTTGGGCATCAATGGCAAGCTACTGTGAAAAAAATGTTGGAATTAGAAGTTGTAGATTTTGAACGGTGTGCGCGTGGTGAGCTAGCAAAGTGGCGCACTGTTATAACTCCCATGCCTTTCAATACAATACAGTGAAAATTGAATGCATGCATTTATGCCTGGATCTGAATACATTGAGAAACACTGGACAAGGACATATAAGGAATGTGGGCGTGGTTAGCATAAAACCACTGTTGCTAAGGACAACAAAAAGTTTACTTTTCCCGATTTGTCCGAAACTGACGTTAATCCGTTCGTCCTCCCGAGGCAAACAAAACATAAAATGGTTGCTATGGAGATAAAATCAACAGAAAAGCGGCCATTTTGAAAAAAAGTGTTTTTTTTGACAACTCATGACATGTAGCTTTCACCAATGGAGCAATCTGTTTTTCTGAGTAAGTTAATGATGCTGATCGCTATGCTAGCAGTTTTAGCCACGTTAGCATAGCTAGCATAGTTAGCATAATTAGCATCTTAAACAATATGTTTTTCTGAGTCAGTTGATGATGCTGATCGCTATGCTAGCAATTTTAGCCACATTAGCATAGCTAGCATAGTTAGCATAATTAGCATTTTAAGTAATGTGTTTTTCTGAAACAGTTGATGATCCTGATCGCTATGCTAGCTCTTTTAGCCACATTAGCATAGCTAGCATAGTTAGCATAATTAGCATTTTAGGTAATGTGTTTTTCCGAGCGAGTTGATGATGCTGATCGCTACGCTAGCACTTTTAGCCATATTAGCATAGCTAGCATAGTTAGCATAATTAGCATTTTAGGTAATGTGTTTTTCTGAGTCAGTTGATGATGCTGATCGCTATGCTAGCAATTTTAGCCACATTAGCATAGCTAGCATAGTTAGCATAATTAGCATTTTAGGTAATGTGTTTTTCTGAAACAGTTGATGATGCTGATCGCTATGCTAGCTCTTTTAGCCACATTAGCATAGCTAGCATGATTAGCATAGTTAGCATTATTAGCTTATAAAGCTTTTACTATCCCTTATCAAAGGTGGGCGGTGAGGGCGGTGAGGGCGGTGAGGGCGGTGAGGGCGGCGGTGGTGCGTAGAGTTGGGCGTGGAAGGCGGGTTGCGTCTGCGGGCCATACAACGCCGCTTGCGGCTTTAATTTTGTTTAGTACACACAAAGCTCATTTGGATTCATTAGATTAGGGCATTGATTTTGTATAAATAACCCTTTATAGAGCAGCCCTGACCAACAGTAGAGGGCAGCATGAGTTATGTTGCAGGAGTTAGGGCTAATGTAATGAAATATACACAGTATTTGAAGAAGTCCACAAATGTTGCGACAGTGTAGTTGGAAATAAGTTGTAACAAAGGCAACACTACCTCATGGAAGTTTTTTTTTTATTAAAGCAAAGGCTTAGGGATTTTCTGCTGAAATGCGTCTCACCCTATGGTATGAAAGTACATGCTATAGCTCCACTGTGATGGCACATGTCGATTCAAAGCTGAACCATGTGTCCATAAGGGGAGAGGCTGCAAAGTGTAATGTCATAGATTCCCACGTCTGTTTAAAATTCCAGTTACTCTCCAAATCCTGTCAGTGACATTCTGCTCACAGCAGTCCTGTCTAATTAGACTGAGACACAAAAAAAACCCAAAATCTCCTGTGTTTTTGTCTTTTTTTCGACCACTTTGTGCACGTCCTCCACCTTACAGTGCCTGAGGTTTTCTCTCCCCTTGCACCCCAGCCTGCTGGATCACAGAAAGATACTGCAAACTGTTTGCTATGTCATGATGTTTAAACACTTGCAGTGAGGAATTGACAGAATGACTTTTTTTTTGTTCTCAGAAATGATAAGAACTGCATCGCTTGTTCCTTACACGAGTGCAGAGATTTGGGTTAGAACTGCTTTATTTTCCTGCAGTTTTTCCTGCTGTATCCAATTTTCTATGCATTAGAAGACAACAAGATAAATTCAGAGCTATCTGAGGGTTTTGCACTAAATTATTAATACAATGTTCAGTGTGTGAGAATGAAACGTGTACTATAAAAACTAAAGATTTGTGTAAGGTTTATCCAGTAAAATTGTTGCCATTTATGTCTCTTTTTCCCAATCTAAAGTTATGTGTTTGCCTGCATGTTTGTCTTCTGCTTTTGAGGAGGATCAATATTTAGTGAGGCGTCATTTCAGCTCCATGTTTGTTTATTTCCTCCATCGATTTCAAGGATTTGTGATGAGCTTCCCCTGGTGTTATTATCCATAAAGGCTCGTGTGCATAGATGCACAGATGTGGATATATGTTTTTCCGCACACACTGTCAGGCGCTCACACCATTTTTACCACCCCAGCTAGCACAGCTGTGCCAGCAAACCGCTTCCTAACACAACTCTCCAAAATACCAGCTGCCCCAACGCTTGGTCCAGCTTCCCCAGTGAGCCATGTTCATTTATAAAAGAGTCTGTGTGACAGAATGCTGAGCTTTCCGCAAAAACACACACAGATTTTCACATGTATTGTCCCATATGGGCATCTGTTGCACTGGTAACTTCCCAGCATCGTGACTGTGTGTCAGCTGTGCTGATTCTATCTATACGACTGCCACCTGGATGTGCACTACAATCCCGATTGGACTCTGTTGATAGGAAAATCCAGTCTTCAGATCGCTTCACATCATCAAATTTATCTGCCAACTTTAGAAAATAAAAATACAAAGGCTCTGCTAATGAGTAAAATGACAATAGAGAGGGATTTGTCAGAACCTGCACCTGGAGTATTTTTGTTTCTTTTCTGTCATGATTTATTAGTCATCTTAGATTTCTTTCCCTTAAGGATTGAATATATTTAGAAAGTACTGCAGATGGATACATGTTTTGTTTCAGTGTTAGTCATGTTTCAAGCTTGCCTTGTTTGCAGTGAATTGGGGGATCTGTCTAATGATCTGCATCAGATAAGGATGATAACTCATTAAACACTACAGCAGTTTTTTTGCCGTCTTTGAATTGACCTTATGCAATCTTACAAAAAACCTGTCTTTAAACTCCGGTTTTCTACATTGTAATTTTGATTTAAACTGTTGTCCTTTACTGTCATTCTTTCTGTTCTCCAGCTTGACCTCCCCGTCTCTCCTCCTGCTCACATTAATTGAAATTGTCTCACTTCATTAAAGCTGTTTTCCGAAAGCAGAAAATATCGCTTTCATTTTCTCACCATGTTTAATTATTAACTCCAGCTTCATTATCACTTATAAATAGGTTTGTGATATCCATCCACTTTTAATCATTTCTATCATTCAGTTGATATCCGAACTTCAAACTTTCAGTGATTAACAGGGTCTTCAGACTGGAAATCACCGTTGGTCCAGGCCAAGTCCGCTTCATTTGGTCCAGATCAAGCCCTGAACCATGCGCTTGACTGTTTTCAGACTGCCATGAAGCGGACTTACCTGTTTCAAACCAGTTTGTAAGTAAAACCATGTGACTAAAGATCTCTTCAGTCATTGGCCAGGACATATGGGGGTGAGGCAACGCAATGAAAGAGAGTAATGGAAGTCCTACGCTTTGCAATCCTTGGCGTGATAGTTCACTTATTCAAACTTTAGATTTTACTCTGAACACAGAGTAAAATCAGGCTGAGAATCTCAGAGTGAACCATAGATCAGTCCAATTGGAAACGAACCGTGACCACCTCAAAAGATGGGTCTGAGAGCAATTCCTGGTCCTGGACCAGGATCCAAATGTGTGCAGACTAAATGCACCAAAAAATTGCCTCGGGCTTGTGATCTCATGAGTTATAGCAGCACTTTCTGGCAGACAAACACCTTGTAACAAATGACCATACTTAAGGTTTTGTTTATTTATTTATTTATTTAGTCATTTACATTGTTCTATTAAAGCTTTTTTCTCTTTGTCAGCCCCATCCATAACTTCTAACCTGAGATAAATGAACTGCTTGATGGAAAAGGCTCCATCAAACTTGCTACTGCTTGGAATGATTGATGTTCTTTAAGACACAAATCAGAAAAACCAAACGTAGAGAAAAATAAGATACATAATGTTTGGTTCTGTTGGGAAGCTGGAGTAACTTCCTCCTTCCTCCTGTCACTGAGCTCCAGTGAGTGGAATGACTTCTCTCCATGATGCAATTTACCATCAACAGACAGGGAACTAGGCATTAGTGGTATGACCATTGAGCTCGCTGACAGGCATTGAGGTGGCTCATGTAGCTGAAGTTGTGGCCTAACTGAGTGCTCAGCAGCTGTCAGGAAACAGTGCTCTTATCATGATAAGTGTCCTCAGGATGTTGTAGACCATTACAGACTGATAACAGTAGTTTGGAGCTCATCAAAGAAGTGAAATCAGTTCAGCAAAAAACAAAACAAAAAAACAAATCAGGCTGAATTAATAAGTGGGGAGTTGAAGTTTACAGAACCAGGACAAAGTCAACAAAGCCATGAAATGTTTCAGGTGAGAAGTATTCTATGACTCACTAAAATAAGAGGTACTCATAGCATGCAATGGTGGTACCTTGCTGAAAAAAATAGAAAATAATAAAGTACAATAAAATACAAAGGGTGGAAAGGGTTGAATACATAGGTAAATAAGTGTAGATATGTACAACTTTTGACTTAAAAAGTAAACAGCGTTTGCATAGCCTACCTGTGTCTTGCAAGACTTATAAGTTAAATTTAGAAATATAATCTCTTTTAAACGGAAATATTTCCTTTAACTTCTCAGGGTTTTTAGGGGAAAAAAATATTCATAACTTTATTTTATTTTGACATAAAGAACCTTTACTACTTCTGTTCCAAATAATTGAAATTATTCTGAAAAAAAATTACCAGCTTTTATATTTACATTTTTTGCTTTTGCAATAAAAACATTTGTTTGTACTTGTTCATAGGAGGAATATGGTTAAGTAATAGATAACAAGTTACTTGTATTGTAGCTCATTTAAACTTATTGCTTAAGTCCAAGCTAAAAAAAAAGAGGGGGCTGATATCCAAACTGATGCTGAAGTAACCAGTAATTAACTTTCTGATGTTTTATACATTTGCTGAAATTTTGATGATTATCTTTACTTGTTTTTTTTTTTTTTTTAAGTGAACAAAGCAAAGCAGTAATGATTAAACTACAAGTTAGTTATTAGCTGGTTTGTAATAACAACGTTACACAAATCGTCTTCTCTGGCAGCCTGATGTCATTAAGTAAAGTTTGTGCTTCTTTAAAGAGTAAATTCTAATTATTGACTCTTCCAAACACAGGAAGTGAGTTGCCTGGTGGAGCAAAGTCAAGTGAAATTGCCAGACAATAATTATTGGATTAACAATGGATTCCAGTGTCTCATCCAAAGGCAATCATTAAATAGGTTAATTGAAGCCACTCTGGAATGCAAATGCCTAATAGTGCTCCAGGATGCCATTCTGTGAAAACGTTATTATTCAACTGCATAATGCAAAATGACGGTTTATTAAAAAAAGAAAAAAAAACTAATATTGCTTCATCACTGCTAAAATTGATGCACAGGCAGCAAATAGGAACTTGCTTCGCAGAGGGAGGAAGCTTTTATATTACTGAATAAAAAATATGGTGGAAGGATAATTTCTTTGGGGGGACTTCCATAATATCCTGAGTCTGCTCCAGGAACAGTCAGCTTCATCAAGCAGGCCAGAACAAACAGGACCAGCACCAGTCTGCATGCTCCTGCTGTGTGGAATGTGTGTGTGTGCTGAAGACTTGATAGTGGAACTTTTGTGAGGGGTGAAAAGTGATGAATGGGAGTTGACACTCATTAGTTTTTGGTTGTTTTTTTTCAGCTATAACATAGACAGGTCAAATCTGTAACATATTTTTGACAGGAAATAACATTTTTGTTTTCACAAGGAAACCGACTTTGAGAGGGAATAGACGGTGCTCAGTCATAGTGTTTTCACAGACAGTTGACAGGCAGTCTGAAAAAAAAAGCCCCTGAGTGTTTGAATGTGTGTGTGTGTGTGTTGGGTTTTTTGAATAAAAAAGCATCAAAGGTGCTCTGTTTAGACTCTCTCTACCCCCTACCCCCCCCACACACACACACGCACGCACGCACGCAGACATGTACACACACACATACACAAAGAGTAAATAAATAAATAAATGAAAGGAGCAGTCTTCACCAGCATGCTTCATCAATCTTTACATTCCCTGTTGTTTCTAAGACATTCAACTCACATCCATGCGTCGTCTGTGGCCAAAATATTGGCACTGGCTGTGCAGAGCCGGTATATTTTGATGTTGTGCAGAAAGACAAACAGGCTGAGCTCCTCTGGAGGCCATCAACCAGACCAGAGTGAAGCAACCAAGCTCAGCCAGCTACTGCAGCTTGTCTGAGCTTGTTTGGATCAGCCCAGAATCTGGCTGTGTTACATCTGGCGCTGACCCAGCTCCAGAGCCACCTTGCATTCAGAGGCAAATTTCCTAAAAGATTGATGAGGAGACTGTATGTGCAGCAGAAAGACATACACTGACTAGATCTGTCTCATTTTGGGCGAACATATCCAGTACTGATAATGCACAGTTTTGTTTTTTTCTTCCTGGCCCGCTACTTAAATGCCATCTTGTTAGTGTGAGCCTTCTATCGACTGCACTAACCTCTGTCCACAGTTTCTCTGGAAACTTCTTTAGGGATTTGAACGGGATTGAACTTTGATTAACCCTGTTCACCCACACAAGGTTATTGCAGAGGCTGCGTGAGATGCCAGTTTGTTTCAGTGAATGAATGTAACAAATATAATATTTTCCCTTCTTGAAAAATAAAAAAAAAAAGTTCTAAAAGGGCTTTTTGTGCACATATATTATTGTACATCTTGAGAATATGTAATAAATTCAAAAGAAAAAATATTTAAATACCAAAAATCTTATCAAGATAAAAATATCCATTTGTTATGAACATGCCAAAATATATATTGAAAATATTATTGCACACCCAATATTTGATGTAATGTTTTGAATATTTCATTGATTTTTATTTTTGGTAGGGTAATTTTGCTTTACAATATGTTTAATAATGTCAATCAATCACAAAAATAACAAAATTAAGCTACACTATCTTTTATAACAAACACACATACACACTACAAAGACCTCCCATAATTTTCCACAAAGCAATAGTCGATGTACATCCGTTTTTATAGGATGCGATTGAGTTGAGAACCAGCCATCCATGCTGACCATTCCTGTTCCTACAACCATATATAATTAAAATCTGTCAAAACTGGTGGAAGGAAATGTAACAAAAACACAAAAAAACCCACTCAGCAGTGATTGTAACGATCTTTTTTATACGTGGGCTGGCAGAGCAGGAACAAAATCGGTCCTCAAATCACAGGTTGACTGCTTTACTTCTGCACCACAGCCTCCCCCTATTATTACTTTTTTTTTCCTTTTTCAGAGCAGCAAGGTAAGCAAATAATAGCTGTTATACATCTACATAAAAGCTTCTTTGTGCACTTGTCAACCTAAAATTTATCTTTGATTTATTGTGAAAAATATAAAGCCCAACTAAAGCAACTACTAAAAAATAAAACCCAAAAGGTTATAGATGAATTTGAACTGCATATTTGCAGATGTTAGTCTAGTAGATCCCTTATATGGTATAAAATGCACAATATTATTGTATTTCTCTCAATAGATTACAAAAAAAGTCATCTTCTTTTCTCATTGCACTTGCTTTAACATCCACCGTGCCCTCAGTCTTTACACAGCCTTTAAAAGAGCCCTGGGTTTTAATTGAATCCCTTTATTGTGTTCAGGGAATCTGCAATTTAAACAGATATTGATAAGAGCAAATTATCAAACACTTCAGCAGGTAATAGCAGGAGGTAATGAGAATCTTTTGATTGTCTCTGAGCTGATCCTGGTTTTGTGTGTCGGTCAGCTTTGAGGTCTCTTTTAATTCAAGGTGTAATCCTCCTTATTCATAGTAAATTATACCCAGAGGACATCCAAGAGGTAGCAGATAATTCACCTAAATGAAATCTAAGAATGACTTTGCCCTGATTCAAATGAAACCAGTTAGAAGTATTGCTCTGGTAGTTTTGTGACCTTTTCCTTGTACTTTCCATGGAATCTTGGACATTAGAATAAATACATGGAACATTCATTCATGTGTGTGAATCAATGAATGAATGACATGGAACAATACAATATACTACAATGAAAAGAAAACATTAAGATTTATAAGGAAAACCTTATAAATCTTACTGAAACACATGGGTGTCAGCGACTTCCCTAGAGAGTCCAGGAGAGGCTACTATGGATGGACAAACAGGGCGTGCATGGGTGGCTTTAGTAAGGTGGTGTTTACCAGACTGGGCTTTGAGACCAGGGATTAGTTCTTTCCCACTTAAGCAACGGGAGTGTGCTCCAGCTTTGCTGCTGGAGTATCCTGCACTCCTCTCAGAGAGATAAGGCAAGCAGAAGCTGCTCCTCAAGAAGCTCACCGTGTATGCAAACACCCTGGGATGCACTCCTCGAGCCCACACACATAAAGATGGAAAATGCAAGAGTGAACACACACCATCGGCCTTTAGACACCACCAGGACGTAGGGGAAGTCTTGTCGTTGGGTATCTCTGTTTAATAATTGCAGTGCAAACAGAAACCTCATAAGCATAAATTCCCTGCCTTACATGTGGTGGGATTAGAAACAATGAGGGGAGTCACAAATGGAGTATGGATAAAGGGATAAGTAAGATGAAAAACAAAAAAAGAGTAGAGGCACTAGTCATGCCGAAGAGGCAGGAACCAGTTCCCACAGTAATAACAGAGGAGCTTGTAGGAGGAATGATGCAAGGGATTGGATCTTTCAAACGGCAATCGCTTAGCTACCCAAAGGGGACAACTCCCTCTTTCCTGCTCCCGCTCTCCCTCTTCAATCCCCTGTCAGGACAAGGAGGAACAGCCAGTGGATTGAAATGTAAAAGAGGCAGAGGATCAGAGACAGGTGGAAAATGAAAGGAGCAAAGGGCAGAGTGGGGGAGAGATGAGGCAGAAATGGTGCCAGTACCTGTTCTAGAAGGAGCTACAGGCGGAGCGCTTGTGCGTTTGTGTGTTTTCTCACTGTTGTTTATGAGCATGCCTCCAGAGACAAAGTGTTGAAGAACACTGTTAGGGAGGATGTATGCTACACCCCCGTCAGGAATTGTCACTCATGAGAAAATCTGCAGGAAAAGAGGGAAGAAGTGGGATGAATGAAACGCAGAGTGATATCCATCAGTAATGTAAACAGCTGGAGGTGATGCCAGGACAAAGAAAAATTCGGTGCTGTCACTTCCATGACAGTCTGCTAAAGGAAACGTAGCCATGTTACTGTCAGTTTTGCTGCTGCTACACAAAAACTGTTATGAAATCAACAGCAAAATAAGATGAAGGACCGCAACTGTTGATGGTTTGGATTAAAGATGCTGTCGTTTTAAAGTTCCTCTCCGATTAACATTTAGTTTTTTTTAACATGTTCTTGTAGCATTTTTCTCATGATGGGGGACATATAAAAAGAAATTTACGTTGAAAACTGCATTTCTGAGTATTTCTTTATTCAAATCATTGTGAGTCAGGATCAGACTAAAAAGTTCAGTTGAAAAAAACTTGTAGATGTTACATAGAATCTAAAGTTGGCAGGCCAAACTCCCAGCTCTGCTCCATTCCAAGAGGGGGACCTGGCTGCAGAAAAGATGGCGCCCAGACATCATTAGCCAGCAGCAGAAATTTTGGAAGATTTCAGATTTGTAGCACCTATTATTACAACTTTTTAATCTGATTAAACGGCTTGGAGTGCAGGATGATTTTAAAATGGAGCAAAAAAAGTGGTAGGCCCAATTTTTTTATTCCTTTCAAAAAGGATAGGCCTATTACCAAAAGTGTTCAGATTTGTAAAGCTGTTAAACTTTCAACACCGGAGCTTTAGCTCCACTGTTTACATTCCTTCAACTACTGTAGCTTTTCAAGCCTTAATGCGATCAACATAAATCAGCTTTTTCTGGTGTAGAGGAAAGCAACTTTGTGCAGGTATGTAACACTTTATATTGGTAATGTATTGCATATTAATGAAACGCTGCTTTAAAGTATTGCTTAAAGCGGCAGATCAGCTGATTCATGTTGATCGTGTAAATAGTTAGGCATAAGGAGGATGTAAATGTCCAGTTTTGGACTTCCGGTTCCAGCTACTGATGTTTGGGAGCCAAATTGTTGTCTGCAGCCAGGTCCTCTTGCATTCCGACGCATCCACTTGTAGACTTCTAGATCCATGTACGTCTTCATTTTCCTTGCACAAGATGGCATTAGGCGTAACCCTTGTGCTATCCTAGGCACTTTAACATTGGGAGTTGGGTCATCTAGATCCCACTAGACAGTGCGCTGAACCTTTTTTCTTCAATGATTTGTGATCTTCACTGGTGTCCATGGATTACATGAAATCCTCTCCACCTTTATCCACCTTTGTCATGGTAGGGATAACACGTCAATGTAAGGGTGGGGTCATAGGATAGCACAAAGGTTAAAACTGTACGACTAGATAGCTCCAATATAGCTCCCCATTTTTATTGCTCCGGTGATATTAGATTGAGGTTGTGAGGGGCTGTAAGCTGCTGAGAGATAGTGTAAACAAAGGGATGATTGGATGTGAAAGCCAGCTAACTGCTGTTCTGCATCAACTATGTCCCAGAAAACAGCATCGTTTTTTTACTTAGGCTAAAAACGACATAATACTAATGAAAAGACCACTGGTTTTACAATAGTTTCAAAAACGATTGGAGTGGGGCTTCACGGGATGTTAAATGTTGCAGCGTAAGAAAAATTATGAATAAATTGCAAACATTTCCTAATTTCAGAACTGTCCACCAGCCCTCAATTTGGCCGGATTTAAGAGAAAAGTGCTGAAGTCCTGATAAATGGCAGTCATTACTGTATTTTCTTTCATCATTGTCTTCAGAGGCAAATAATGCATAAAGATGCTTTCAGTGCTTGATGCATGTTTCATCCGGAGGCATATATTTTTGGAAAAAAAATAAAATAAAATGAATTATTCATTGATCCAATTACCACCGTGACTCATTAGGCCACGTGTGGAGTGCACATGATAATATTCAAGAAAAGATTCACTATGAATCATGAATCGCCCACTGTGAACAGACATCAGTCTGAAATACTTTGTTCAATAAATAGAAAGTAATTGGGCCCAAAGAAATTAAGTTATTTGCAGACGGTTTTCGTTAATATAATACAGATAAAAAAAGATCTGCAGAAAGGATGCTATCAGAAGAGTTACCCCCTTCTTTGAAACAAACGGTCCGGAATTGTGTTTTTAGCTTAGGATGTGCAATATTGCATTCAGGCTTCTTCCATCACAGTGTATGGGAAGTACTATTTTAACCCTTTAAATCCTACTAATTGACAGAAAATTGTTTTTTTTTTAAATGTTTTTAAACCATTTGATGAACTTTAAAAATTAGGCTTTTGCTATATCATTTTTAAATGAGGTATAGATAGTATTAATTATGATACATTTGGGTGATTTGGTGCATTTTTGCTCAAAATGAAGGTCGTTTAAAATGCAAAAATATAGACACGCGTGCTCAGGAAAAAGGCACCTGATTTACTCACCGTCCAAAACATACGTCATATGTTAATCGGTAACTCTAAATTGCCCATAGATGTGAGTGTGAGAGTGAATGGGTGTGTGATTGTGGACATTCTACCCTGCGACAAAATGGTAACCTGTTCAGAGCATCCCCTGCCTCTGCCCACAAGAGGCCGGGATAGGCTCCGGCAGCCCCGTGACCCCGAAAGGGAAAAACAGAATAGAAAATGAATGAATGAAAAAGATCTTTGAAGAAAGTTTTGACCATGCTAATGAGATAGGGGTCTCAGAAGTGTGTATCAGCTAAGATACAAATAAAGGGTTAATTGCTAATTAAGTCATTACTTGTCCAGTTTGTTGTGATGTGTGACCAGTTTTGTCCAAGATGCCATCAGACTAATCTAAAGGGTGCAACAGATAAAATGAATCATAATTGGCATTGTCAAACCCAATTCCGCCTGAAGTGTTACTTGAAACGCTCCTGGAAGCGCAGGTGAACGTCTCCTTAGTCATTTGGATTATTGATTACCTGACAGACGTTCCACAGTTTGTTGGTCTGAAAAGACCGGGAAGGTGGTGAGCAGAACAGGAGCAGCACAGGAGGACTCTTCTCTCCACGTAACCTCCCTCAAAACGTCAGATTTCCAGCGTCCCCTCATCTGCAGAAACCCTTAGAAGCCAGTCTGTCAGGTGGCTGAGCACAGACATTTTTTAGCCAAGCTACAAATTGACTCAGGAGTGTATAGAAATGAAGTGAGAGACTAAAAGAAATGGAACAATTGATATAGGAGTATGTGCAGGAAACATCTCTATAACCGCCAGGCCCTGTTGTTGAAAGAAAAATGCTATAGGGGCTGAAACAATAATAGTGATGCAAAAGTGATGTCTTCACAGCAGATCCAAGGAACGTTTAAAACATGTGGTTTCATTAAAGGATTTGTAAGCCAGTATGTTGTAAGATCTTTATTTATTTATTTTTTAAACAAAGTAAAGCCACTTTGCCTGCCTGTGACAAGCCAACAGAACAAATGTAATGCTATATACACACCTGGTATGTGATGCTTTTAGCATATGGTTTTCACGCTAGTCTGTTGCTACCTGATACTTGTACTCACACTTGGAAGTGGCTTGGTGCGAAATGTCAGAGTGGTGCAAATCTCACCATTCTTGCTTCAGGTTTTTTCTTTCACAGCTCTATTCTGCTACAAAATATACATTTTTCCTTCATGATCAATTTTCAAATGGTTGGCACTTCCGTGAATTCCAAAGGACGCTACCCATACGTCAGTACCAAATCCGAGCCCTGATTGGTCAAACTTCGACCTGGTTTAACTTTCATTGTGCCTTCAATAGGCCAAGTGTTTTGTACACATGAACGCAAGAGTCTTGAACGTGAAAGCCCAAAACATGCATATGCAAACGTATGCATACTTTTTTTTTACAGTGGTCCCTTGAACGTGCATTTTCCAGCCCAGTGTAAACATAAAAGTTGCATAACATAAAAGTTGACCCTATCTAACCTATCCAATTTCTTTTACTGCTGACTTTTCAGTCTTATAATAGCAATTTACTTTCCTCTGTTTCACTTCTGATAGTCACCACTCTTACCATAACAGTGCTTCGTCATTAAAATGTTAACATGCTTTTAGTTTGAAACTCCCACTGGAATCTCTTTAAAATTAGTCTTTGAACTAATTTTGGCTGAAAGTACTAAGATTACTTTCTCAATCACTTCCATTTTTTTTTGTTAAAATACTTCTCACTGAAGTGAACTAAGCCAAGAATAAACTGAACTGCTGCCCAGAAGGTAGAAAAACCTTTGAGCAAATTTGAACAGGGTTCTTAATAAATTGTTCACGGCAATGTAAAGCCTCTTCAGTGCAGCATTTACAAGCTTTACTGGGTGCAGTTACCCATAATGGCATACTCAGGCATGCCTTTATTACCATAGCTACCATCTTACATATAACTGGAAAGCAGACAGAGGTTTTTCCCCCCGGCTCATCATTAGTAGCACATGTGGGGATTGGCTCATTTGATTTGATTCCTTCTCTCTCCACACATGCTTTACCCCATTTCTTTCCAACATTTCTTGAATTGGCCTTTTCTTGCCAGTCAGAAATGGTGAGAAATGTCATTGGAAATAGTAACAGAAGCCTTTTATGACACAGAGAGGAGGAAGGGTAAATGCTTTTGGAGTCGCCTCAGGGTGACAACATCAACCCATATAGTAGAACCTCATGTCCAGCAAAGATGGTAAAGAAATATGGAGGTTGTGCTGAAAAGGCAGTGTGTTTTTTTTTCTTTTTTTTTGTGTGCCATTTCTCACTTCTGCAGACTGATTCTGGGGGCACAGCTGGAAGAATAAAATCTAATGAGCAGGTGAAGAAATGTAAAAAAAAGAGAGTCTTAAATTGAAGTTTTAGGCATTATAAACCTGTAAAAGCAGCCTATCAGATTGCAGTCCGGTCTAAACATTTGGTGTCAGATGGTGGGCAAAACATCTTTTATACACAAGTGCTTCACAAGAAAAGCTTTGGAAGCATTAAAACAAGATTTTATGAATTTGATTGCTACTCACCAAGCCTTTTTCCATGCAACTTTTTAAAACCGGAGACGTCGCCACTGACACACATGTGCGTTGTCCTTACTCTTCGACCATTTACACGATTAACGTAAATCAACTGATTCTGATGCTATGTGCGTTCAAGCCACCACTACGGATGAAAACTCTATGTATTCAAGCATATATGAGCGTTTTGGGCTTCCACGTTCAAAACTCTTGCATTCACACACTGCCACACAAATTTATGGCCCAATCCAAATTGCTTCCCTAACTCTACGGCTTCTTCCTATCCCTACTTTTATTCCATCAAGTAGAGTGATATGGAAAAACTATTGTCTTCAAATTTGGACATTAGTCCTGCTTGACTAGATCATCAAATTTCACTGTTGCCAGCACATCATTTTTAAAACTATAAAATGTAGTGCAAAAACAAAAACCCAATACTTGCATTTAAATGTAAACCTCTTTGCTGAAGAGCACACCCACATGAAGAAATGCATATCACCTCTGCTCACAAGCGCGATACCACCATATTGGCAGAGAGATAGCCAGTCCTAAATCCCTACAGTTCCTCCTTAAAAAAATATGTTAGGGCATCTCTACAGCTTAAATACCCCGACAGTTGGAGCGATAGAGAGGAGCCGAAGGGGCAGGGAATTTATACCCCGACAGTTGGAGCGATAGAGAGGAGCCGAAGGGGCAGGGAATTTAGATTCAGCCTTTAAGTCTGGTTCTGGGATCTATGTACAAAACATGCAGCCATTAAATGTGCATTGAAAATTGAACCAGTTGAACTTAGAAAAATTTGGTAGTTAAATATGGAAGCAGTCCTTTAATTCAATGGAAGTTCTAACCGTTTAAATATTACTTATTAAAAAAATAATAATAATTGCGGTTTGTGCCTGGCCAGAATGACATGACACCAAGTCTTTCATACTGTATATCGGCAAAGGGTTAAAGCAAAAGCCTGGAGTTTGAATCGCTTTGACATTTTGCATCTAGCCTCTTCCAACTGTGAGTACATGCATTAGCATAGAGTAGTGACAGTCCAGTTTGAACACCAAATGCCAAAAGCGCGTTCAAAACCCCAGTTCAGCACCTTATTGAACGGGCATCACATGTTCAGTGTGAACGCAGCATGACACTTTACAGACATAAAGTGTTGCATGGCGGCACAAAGTCACTTTTCTCCACAACAAAATCAGCTGGTGTACATCCGAATTTTAAGCACTTCGCTTGTCTCCACTTTAAAATACACTTTAAAATAAATGAAATTTATTTCATTTATTTTTTTACAGTTAAAATAATAACATCATAAACAGAACTACAGTGATGACTAATGATGTTAAAAGTTTAAAAAATGGCTTTGGATGAAGCTGAACTACTCATCGAGTCCAATAACCTTTTTTTTAAATTATGTTAATATAATGATAATTATGTTAAATGGTTGAAGAGATAGAGTAGTCAAAGATATGTCAAAACTGGAGCTAAAGTTCCAGTGTTAAAGGGTTGCATAACAAAAAAGAATTGTTAGAATTAAAAGATGGTGGGTTTTCTTCCTCTCAGTTTTTTTTTTTATTTTATAGAGAAATATATTGTGTGTTCGTTGTTGCCAATAATTATTGATAGCAAGTCTTGAACTTTCAACCCCTTTCAGCGCTGTTGGTCAGCCGGCTCAGTCTCTGTTTGTTGGCTGGATGTCAGTTCAAAAGTCGTGCAGCAAGCACTGCACTTCTACTTGGCTTATGAAAAATCTTGGCATTTCGGTTTTGTGTTTTGTCATTTCATGCCTGCATGGTGTTTGTCAGTTTTGAACAACCTCTGCTGGAACGTCCCCAGCAAAGCAGATGCAAACAAGCTGGACAGAGAAACTAAACCAATTGACTAAACTGACCCGACATGTCACTTCTTCCATGTGCCTGATGCATTCCCCTTCCGTCAGGTCCAACCTAAGAGTGTGTTTGGATCTACCTGTAAAGCTGAAGTCTCCGATAAAATGCATTGGGCTTTGTTCTGTAGCTTCCATCTGTGTACTGTTTGCGCTTAAATGATTTATTGCGACCGTCAGCAAATAAAACTGTCACTATTTCAGCAGCTCCCGGTCTTGGTTTATATAATTGGACTTAATGCCTGGGAGCCATATTTCCCACTGCTTACTAGTGGAAACCCTATATGTTAAAAGTAATTTTATTGTAACGTTGCCATGAGCCTTCAATTCAGAGAAAGCTCATTTATCTCTATTAGTAATGCCATGTCATTCATCATCTTTGAGAGACTATCAGGTGCAGAAAAAACAAAACAAGCAAAGCTCCTCAGGTGTGTTTTCCAATTGAATCAATGCCCGCCTGTTGTTGTGTTTGAAAAGTCTTTGTGAGACATTGTTCTAAACAAAAAATATTGCAATTCCAAGTTATAATCAACAATTTTTTACACTTTTTTGTAAAAAACAAAAACAAAAAACCTGACAGAATAGTAAACGCTGTATACCCTAACAGAGATGAACAACATAAAGGTGAATTAACTCCAAACTTTCCAACAGCAACCGCTCATACTCCTAACTCGGCAAACCCTTTGGGAGACAATAAGCCTTTTCCCTGTCTGTATTCAGCACTCACTGAACTGAAGCTCATTTAAACATCTATTTGACAGTTTCGAGCTCTTACAACACGCCACCTGACTCACAAAACAATTAGGGACAGGAAAACGATTTGTGAACAAGAAAAACATATGTTTTGTACAAAAAGAATGTGGGAACAAGGTGATTTGTCCAACATTTATGTCATAAAGATGTTTCTACAGGTTAGGTAAAGCAAAGATCTGCTCCTTCTGAGCTTGTTTTGGTTTTTCTATTCTCAGTGAAAGTCTAAGACTACGTTCGTACCAACCCTCGGAAACAAACCTTCAAGAAGGAGCCCATGGTGTTCACACTAGACAAGCAGGGAGGGGCTTCTTCCTCGTTGTCTCTTTTTTTACTGTTTACTAGTGCATGTCCACCACTTAGTTAGAAAAGGCTTGGTGCAAATTGACGAAGTGGTCCAAATCTTGCAAATCTTTTTCCAGGTTTTTTCTTTCTCCGACATAAAAGACTTGGCGTCTTATAATTTCAGCTGGGCGCAAACCACAATTATTATTTTCTCCTCCTTGATCAATTTTCAAATGGTTTGCACTTCCATGAATTAAAAGGGATGCCATCCACATGTTGGTACCACTATCCGAGTCCCTGATTGGTCAAAGTTTGACCTGGTTTAACTTTAAACACAATTTGTACAGAGAGCCCAGAAACATTCCTAAAAGTATGTATAGCTATGCATCAATTCGAGCGTTTTGAATGCAAAAGCCCAAAACGGACATTTGCACATGTTTACATAGACTTTGCATATAAAGTGGTGACTTTAATGCGTGTTTTCGAGGGCAGTGTGAACATATCCTAGGAAGCTCTTATCACCTTTCTCTCTTTTATTCAGATTTACTTCACACGTTTTCCTCCATCAAAACTACTAATGAACATAATTCCCCCGTGAACTTTTCCTTCTCTTCTTCTATCTTTAGCTGGTCTAATAGATCAATGCATGGTCTCATGCCTAGTAGGACCTGCATGACTGCATTGTAATGGCAATACTTACGTATTAACTGTCTTGAGTGACACCTATTCTCTTTATGCATTTATTTAAACACAGTTTCTTAGTAGTATAGTTATATATAGTTATAGTATAGTATGTATAGTTTCATTCTTCTGGCAAAAATTCCTTAAGGATCTTTTCAATTGTGCAGACCTTTCAGGTTTAAATCTTTTTGGTACATGATTTCTATTAGTGTGTCTTAGCGCTCGGGACCACCTCGCTTATGGAGTGGTTCACAGAAAATCTGATAGAAGCGGTCCATGAAGGATGGTTAATCAAGCAGATTTTTAATTTTTACAAATCAAGAATGCAAATGTGCAAGTTTCCACACACATGCAGAACTTAGTGTTATTCACATCTGGGCTTTTGTTTCCCCCAAATGTCTCTCTTATAATCCTTTTTTGGTAGCACTACTGTTGTCTCTCCATACCCTAACACATTATCTCACATAGTGAAAAAAAAAAAAATCTCACTTCAAAGGCTGATAAGGGTCGGATTCTCTGTTACAGGTTCTTTGCTTTTTGTGTCCACCAGGAAGACAAGATCCCTTGATGTGACTGTGCAATCAGATTTAGGTGTCCGCATCATGAAGTAATATCCACCCACACACATTCAATGCTTACACAAAAGGCTGTTAGACTAGCCCTCAGCCGCAGGACATGCTGGGCAGCTTTAATGGAAAAACACAACAGATAAGAGAGAGTCCCTAGAAATTCTACCATGGACAAGACTGCAAATTGTTTTAAATTCATCGGAATTGGTGGCAATACAGCCTGTGAGACTCTTTGTGTGTTTGTGTAATCTTGTATACTTGTGACAGTATCCCTTGCCTGAGATTGGAGGACCCCCACAGTTACAACTTACACAGATTGAAGGTATTCTTGCAGCTAGGACGCTAAACGTTGCCAAACCAGCACATCTTCCAGACTGCCTCTTCTCCCAAATATGGGCCTACCTGTCCTTCCTTTGACCATTTAGAGTAAAGTCAGATAGAAGCACCTTTGCTTTTGTGTTCTGCACTATCAGCAGGATGTCTGCTTTTATGGATCACTGCAGCAGAATACACAAAAACACAAATAGCAAATGACAGCATGAAGAAGGTATTGTGTGCTTGGCTTTATTGGCAGTGCACAATTAAGATCTACATTGATAAAGACAATTAAAGCACTGGAGCACAAATAAAGCAACAGAAAATTTAAACTGAACAAGAGACTCGATTAACTTTATTAGCAAAAATTTCCCTGCGGAACGCTGATAAAATCACTTATTGATATGTACAACGTGTCAGCACAAAAAAGGAGAAAGACTTGCTTGACTACAAAACTCAACTTGTTTTGTGTGTGCTTGGCTTTTATTTTGTAAAGGCAAGAAAAAAAATCTAAAAGTTTTGGATTTTTTTTTTAGATGAGAGCAGTCTGCAAAATGGCGGAAAGTAAAGTGACTGACGAACATATAGTCTGTTTACTTTGATCAGAGAGCATCAGCAAAGAAAGGTTTTTCTAACATTTTATTGGCTGATTAAAACTATCTGGTTATTTCCACCCTAAATCATTTAGTGCATATAAATAACTCCATTCTCTTCAAGAAAAAAAAAAATCAGTTTGACTTGAGTTTTCATTTGTCTCTTTCGTATTTGCTACACCGATCTAATCCTATTACCCTTCCTTCCTCTTCCAATGCTGCTTTTATATAAGCATGTACAAAGGGCCAATCTGTTTCACGCTATAATGTGCTGACACAAAGAGTAAATGTCATGGAATACAAGTATCTCAGATGCCTCATTCTGTATTGATCTTAGTTTAGCAACAAATAGCCTCGTGTCAGTGAGGACGCTGGATAAGAAGCATGTAAAGTGGAAAATGTGCCTCTAAAGCCAAGTCTTTAAGGCATGGCAAAAAAAATCAAATAAAATCTGAAAATGTATGTTTTTTGTTATTTAAAAAAGAAGAAGAAAATGTATGTCTTTATTTGTCATAGGATATTACTATAACAAATGTATCAAATGTGTATCAACAAAGATGCCAAAAAAATTATGAATAGTGCTGTGAAACTTTCACCACATTTTTTCATTTATAAACCCACTTAGATGAATAGTGTGTTTTTAGTGTTTTAACATGGCATTTTTCTCATGATGCAGGACACAGTAAATTGGGCATTTCAACAAATTTCTTCTTTCAAGTCGAAGAGAAAAAGAAGCAAATAATAACAATCCAATTTGAAAACCTTAATTGACCTTATTTGTGGTTTACCGTCCATTCTGATGCATCCGCTTGCAGATGACTAAATCCATGTACCTCTTTGTTTTCCGAGCTGGTACCTGGCTCAAAACTGTTCAGAAAGATAGTTCCAATAATCCTCGCCATTTTTATTGCACTGGTAATGTTGGGTTGGGCTTTTAGAGGGGATGTAAGCTAGCAGTAGATCTCTCAGCAATAGGGAGGGAAAAGGGGGTGTGGTTGCTCCAACAGTCCTGGCCACATCTTAGAGGTGAAACTATGTCTGATTTCATGATTTTTGGTTCAAAATTTAAAAAACACTGGGAACAGTTTAAAACAGATCAAAAGATGATCAGAGTGGGACTTTGGGACACAGAATAAGAAAACCTGTAACAGAGGTTCTTTTATGCGAAAGTGCTATCTTAATTCAAAGAGTGTCGGCAGAGCAACAGCACATTTGAATGCTCTTCAAGTTTTCCTTTAAAAACACACAGCCTTTAAAAAGTTATCAAAGCCTTTCTTGCAAAACTATACCCCTTTCCTGGCAGCCTCCCTGCAACACCTGTCACCTTCACAGAGGCTGTTGTGACTTACAGCACTTTTGCGTCCTTTACATGTGAGCCACATTGAACTCCGAACACCTTTGTCACGGCGGAGTGGGGACTACAATAGCGACCGAGACAGTTTACAGACCACAGGTGGGCAAATTATAGATGACGGCCTTTCAGCAGGTTTATGTTATAAAAAGAAAACGTGAAACAATAAACTGACTTGCTTTGGCATGGTAATGAACAACTGTCTAAACCCACATAAGCTGAGGTTTTGGATGTGGCAAGCTCTTAGCTTTTAATGCAGTCGCCCCATTGACCAGGCAGAGGAAAGAAAGTGGGATTAGAAGGCTTTTCTTTTCCTGACCTGAGCTCTTGAGGAGGAGTAGAGGGAACTCTGCAAAATCTTCCTGTGGAGTTAAAGGAATAGCCCCTGTCAGATCCTTGCACGCTCAGCATCCACCTACTTTATTTATTTACCAACCTCAAAATCAGGGCTGCATTGAATTTGATCTGACTGACTAGGGACACAGATCTCCGAAGAATGAGATCTAGGTTAGACACAAAAGAACCAGATGCTGCTAGTCTCCACTCATACAACAGTTGGCTGGCCAATCTCCACTGATTTCCCAAAGATGAGAGTTACAGCAGTTGTTAATTACGGCTCGCTTTTTTGGAAGAAGAACTAAGAGAATATGTTCATAAAGAATGCAGAAGTAGAAAGTACTAAAGATGAGTTTTTTTCTTAATAAAAGAAAGTTTTGCTCTCAGTTTCCTGAAGTGCAGCTTTTTGTGCAATACTCGTTTCCATAAACTTCTAAGAAGAATTCAATGCAATCTACAGAACAGCCAGAAGCGAAGCATATTTAGGTATTCAGATGAAGTCTGACTCTTTTGCTGTCTCACTGCTTTAGATAACAAGTTATTTTTAAAGTCATTGTTTTTTTCTCATCATATATTAGTCAAGCTATCACAGAGAATATTGCATAACAGAAGAATAAATAGGACATTTTATAACATTTAAGAGGGAATCGGAGCCACTGGGATGGTAATTCTATAAATGGATATTTCATTTAGAAATAACCTTCATCTGCTGTGTCTGTAACCTATGTAAAGATGTGAGGCGCATAACAGTGATTCATGGCTAAATGATTAAGTTATTTTTGCTTTGAAAAAGCCATCACAAAAGAAGAAAAAAAAGAAAGAGGAATGACCTTGAAAGAAATTGTTAGACATGGTTGATTTTCTCTCCCATGCTGAAATGCTTTTGTCGCCAATCCTTGTAGCCGTTACAAGATTATGCTCAAAACATGTTCATTAAATATGTGCAGTCCTCGGTTTTTTGTGCGTTTATTTTTTAAGAAAGAATTTTGACATGGGATATTAGAGTAAATTTCACGTCCGCAAGTCAAAGAAATCATGTTTTAGCTTTTGATTGAAGAATTATTGCATTTGCACTTGAGCTCAGTCGTTCCTTCGTTTTGTTAATTGTAGCCGGTTTTGAAAGCAACTTTTTGGTTTTGTTTCATGACATGCAGTCTTCCTCTCCCCTCAGATTAAAAGTGATATGTGCCGTTGAGATGCAGAGCTGGTGTCTGTCTGGGGTCAGCGATGTTCTACAATGCTTAGCAGACTCTGCAGAGGGAGGGCTTCTGCATGTGAATGCTGCAGTCGCCATACCATATGTGCAATATTTCATAAGATGGGATTTTACCAAAAAGACTTCAGTTGCCCTTGAGATGCCCTGTCCATTGAAATGCTATCCAGACAGCATTCTTCACACACACACATGTTCCATATGTGTGTGTGGTGTATTGATTAAAAAAGTGCCTCTCAGAACACTCAAGGACTCTGCACACAAGGGATAAAAAGTACTTTAAAAATAAATAAATAAAAAAGTAAAAAATGAAATTGATGAAAGCGGTACATGGGATGTTCTAACAGTTACGTTTTAAGATTTGATTTAAAGACAGGAAGTGAGTTGATTTAATTTTTTTATATTTGATGGAAGTGAGTACCAAAGTTGAGGAACAAAGCGACATCTCTGCTCTCCAAGGCGTTAAGGTGGACGGAGGGCACAGCGAGGTGGCTGGAGGACGAGGTTCTGAGAGCACAAGTGGAAGTACTGATGTAAAGAAGGTCAGACAAATATGGAGAAGTAATGTAGGGCCTTGAAAGCGTATGGGAAGATTTTAAATTCTGAAAGGAACGTGGAGTCGGTAGAGTTTTTTAGGATGGGGTGATGTGGTGTGAAGATTTTTTTTTTTTTTGTGGATGGATGGCAGAGTTCTGAGTATATAGAGTGGTTTTTGTGGAAGACCATAAAAAAGAGAGTTACAGTAATCGATGTGGGAAGTGGCAAGGCTGTGGACGAGTACAGCAGCAAAATAGTGGGGCGGGAAAGGGGCAGAGGATGGCAGAGGATGTTTTGTAGTGGGAGATATGCTGACCATGTGAAGTTATTGATATGGAAGTGGAATGATAGTGCTCTCAAGGATGAAACCCAGACTCTTCACCTGAGGGGAGGGGAAGACTAAGGAATGTTCAAGTTTAGAGAGTGTGGATTTGGTATCAACAAGGGCGAGTTCAGCTTTATTGGTATTTTATTAGAGGAAATGCAAGAAAAACCAGGACTGGGTCTTGAGAGAACAGTTAATAGGGGAAGAGGATGGTAGATGTGTGTTTCATCATTTAGACACTGAAAATTGATGTTTAATTTATGAAAATTGTTGCCAAGTGGCAACATAAAGAAGAGGAGCCCCAGGATGCCTTGGGGAATACCTGAAGTGACAGGGTAGGACTGAGATCTGAAAGCTTTTAGGAGTAGAAACGGAAGAAAACCAGTCAAATATGAGTGAAACCATTGTAGTGGAAAGTGGGTGATGCCAACAAAGTCATTGCAGTAGAGGAGAGGAATGTGAGACGTGGTTTTAAAAGCACCACTGAGGTCAGAAAGGATGAGTGTGAAAACTAAAGTAGAAACTGCTCCTGTGCAAAGGTTTATGGTAATACTGAAGACAGTTTTTGTCCTGTGATGGGGACAAAACCAGACTGGACTTTTTCTAAAAGAGTATTTTTGATTACTAGGAAGGATGCCTAGGAGAAGACCACAGAGCAGGTTCCTGGATTGTGGTGGAGGAGGACATAAGTGAGATTTGTGTGCGTGCGGAGGATACCAAGGGTAGGATTAGATGGAGGCGGATGATTTGCTGTGGCGAGCCCTAAAGGGAGCATCCAAAAGACGAAGAAGAAGAAAGTATTTCTGTTTGAGTGGGAATGGAGTTAGGATAAAACCATTTTTTCAAGTATTTTGGAAAGAAAAGCAGGGTTGGATACGGAATAAAGGTTATTGAAATCAATGGGATCTAAAAAAGGTATTTTCAATATTGGAAAGACAGCTGCTGTTTTGAAGAGGGAGGAACGAGACGAGTGAAGAGTGAGGAGTGGATGATGGATAAAATCAAAGGGAGGAGAAGAGGGAGCCAGGATTTGACCAAAGCTTTGGGGAGGGGATTGAGCTGACATGTAGGAGTGTTCGATTCATGGATGGATGATGAAATTTCTGCTGAATTTGGAAGCTGGAAACCGGAAAATGTTTTAGAGGTTAGAGAAATTAGAAAGTAGGAGCACCCAGACTGGATGAGGATTTATCTTGATCGGTCAGGGGCTGTGTACTGACTATTTATTTTGTATGTCTGTGCATGATTTTCTGTCGCTCTGGCTTTGGTGAAAACAAAACAGTCCAGCTGTGCTGCAGGTGTTACCATGGGTCATTCATTGATCTGTGATATGACGAGATCTGGCCGGCACAGGCTGTCTAGACAAGGCAGAGTGCTGAGGAATACAGAAATAGCCGGAAGAGAATTCACTTTAGCAAGCGTACAAGTCGGGGAACAGGTCGGCACAGCAAGTGTGCTGCTGAGGAATGGACTGTGAGCAAAGCATGCAATTATTAAACCTTTTTTGTCTTTTGCACATTATAGTGATCTGTCAAGACCTTACCTGTTAGAAAACCATTGAGGTTTTGCAAAAAAGTATAATAATCCATCACAAAAAGTCTTACAAGTCAGACTAAACAAAGGAGTTTAACCAGTCTGTTATTATGGCTCTTTATATATCTGGTTCTCTTGTGCTCCTTGATAATGCAGGTGTGCAGTTTTTGCCCTTTTTTATACACCTGCTTCTGTTTCCACAAACCATCTGGCAAATCAGTTGAATGCCACCATGCACCTTTCACACACAAGTACTGCAACCCTTAGGTTGTTAAACGTCCAAGCATGATCTTCAATCAAATGCAGCACTTTTAACTTTCAAGACCAGGTTCCCCAACTTCATGGAGTGAAAAAAGGCTCAAATGAGATACACGTGTGCATCTGTTTAGGGGAAAAGGTCCACACTACATGTGCTGTCAAATTCTTGCCATGAAGGCTTTCATTATAGTGAGGGTTCAGAAGTCACACAGAGCACAATTAACTAGAAGGAAAAAAATAGAAGGTAGAAGAGACACTACAGATTAAAAAGATATTTTATTGCTGTTTTCTGCAAAAGAAAGAGAAAATTCTGAAATTTGACAAAACAGGAGTGGGACAGGAACTTGGTCAGTACATTGCACTGCAAAAAACAGGCCCCCTAGAAATACAGTAAGTCAAAAACAATTATTTCTCATTTAAAGTATTTAAAAGCTAAATATAATCTGTAAGTGAGTTTAGAACATTTGTTTCTCCAATAATTATTTTTTTCATTTAAAAGAATCTATTTACTAAGATTTTTGCAATACTGTCTTAATAAGATTATTTCACTAGCAAGATAGAAAATAAGTCATTTTCTTTCTTGAAGCAAGATTCTTTTACTTTCCTAAGATTCTGTTTTTGTAGTGTGGACTTTAATGTGACAGAAAAACGTTTAATCAAACAGGTAAACTACTGCAAACAGGAACTTATAGGACAATGAGCTTAATTACACGGGAGTTGGAGACACAGGAACCAGAGATACAAAAAGAGTGAGTGATGGCTGCACAACACAGGACCATTAATCAGTTTCATAAACTCTGCTTCGCATTTAATGTTTAAACTGTTTACTTTTAAAAATCAGCGCTACATATAATGTTATCATAGCAAGAAAACATTAGGTTTATTTGACCAAAATAAAAGGAACTTTGCGTTTGAGTGTTAGATTTGGGTTAAACGCTTGAGAACATCTTTATCTTTTGTCATTTCTCCCGGTGTTCACTGTGTTGCCAGGTTACATACCAGCTTATAGAACTACATGCTTCTTATCCTCAGTGTCAATGTCATTCGCCACGAAGAAGTGCTCAATTCTTTAGACTATTCAACCAAACTCACTGTGGAAGCTGTGAATAGACAGTAAACCGCTTTGGCTCGAACTTCACTGTTCTAGATAAAAATAGATTTTACATTGAATAAATGCATTAAAATATACAGTACAAATGGATCTCTACGGAAAGAATTCTTAAATTGAATTTGTTGTGTTAAAAAGCTATGAAAACATAAACTGTTTTTTTGGGACAGTGCCTGAAGCTTAGCTTGTCGTTCCTAAACCTTTGCAGTAATAATAAAAAATGATAATATAATGAGAGAGGCTACACTCGACCTATCTTATAATCTCTTTTTAAATTTTTGTTTTACCTAATGGATTATTTCTTTATTCCCTCATTTTGCACACTATTGTTACTGCAATGTCTTTTATATTGTTCTTTGCATGAGAGTTGAATAAACTGGATTACCTCTCTCTCTCTCTCTCTCTCTCTCTCTCTCTCTCTCTCTCTCAGTCTGTCTGTCTCTATCTCTCTATCTATTGCTCTCACACTCTAAAATAAAATAATAAATTGATGATACCAAGCAATATATTTATTGATATCATGCTATTCAGAAAGGTATTTTAAGTTGCTTTATATAAAAGGAATTAAGTGCAGTCAAATATATAATTTTCAAAATCACTAATTCATTTATAAATTAACATAAATCCCAAGACAGGACAAATTGTAATAAATTAAAACAGTAATAACTGTCTGATAAAGGGCAAAAGACTCCAAACGCCAAGTGAAAATAAAGTTCAGTGTTGATGGTGCTGGGTACTTGTTTAATGAATTGCGACCTTTCAAGCTCCTGACAGTTGCTGGTATGAAATCCTCCTTCTTGAAATACTTGGCGTGTCCTGTTATTAGATAGAAATAATGATGTATTTTGACTGTGTGATTTTAAATTGCAAAAAGGTAAAAGCCTGAGCGATCTGATCTGAAAAGGACCTGGCCTCAGCTCCACAGGTGGCCACATCCTCCACAGTAGTGTATCAGTTTCAAAGTCTAATATGTTTTTTTCTAGTGATGACTGAAATGCTAATAGTTAAATATCTGCCTGGACCCCCTCCATCCCCACCTCCAGCTGCATCTCCAAACTGCAGCTGTGTCTGGCTTATTCCGGCCCTGCGTGTGAGTGCATTAATCACCATTAGAGCATGCGAAGCACACGCTTGTTATGTGTCAATGACTTGACAGTTGCGATCATATCACATCTTCTTTCGCACAGACATAAATGCATGTACATTAACTTAGCATCATTCCTGCTGGAAGAATGGAAAGGCTATAATAACCTTTCCCTCCTTCAATCTCTCTGGCTCGCCATCCACTGGCAGCAAGCCGCCCATTGTGTTATGCAAATGCAATTTGACACAACCAGCTATGCATCTTCATTAGAAGGTAGAATAAGACAAAGAAGGCTTTTTTTTGGTAAATCTTTGGAGCTGTTTTGTTCTTTTAGAGGGATTGCTCTGAAATGGTGGTGCAATTATTTATCTGCAATCGGTACCCAACTGAGTTATTGATAGTTTTTGCCCCACTCTAAGCATCTTTCATTCATTTCCCTCTGAGACACATTCAAACCTCACAACGAGAACATGATAGGCAATCAGTTTCTTATTTCATTTTCCTTCTCATTCTCGTAATAAAGCAAAGCAGGCTGGCAGCAATGCAAAAGATGTTATTTGTACTTTTTATTTTTTATTAATGCAATAACTAGTTTAGCTAAAGGTTTTCTTGTTGATTTTACCATGCCTTACCAAACCAAAGCACTCAGGATAAAAAGTAAAAAAAAAAAAAAAATTGGGGTCAGCTCTATATTTTATTTATTTGCAACCAGAAAAATGATTCATGGTCTGACAGGATGTGACATCCATCACTGCATATTTTAAAAGTTGTGGTGCATTAAAAAAAAAAAAAAAAACAGACTTTGCCATATATTAAAATAGTCTAGTAAGTGCGTAAAAAAATCATCTTGTTGGCTCTGTTATCCCAAGAAACCAGATAGCGATGGGAGCGGGTGCAGACATTTTAAAATGTCAAAGTATTTTTGTTTCCATCCTCCCAAGTTCTTTTTCATTGGAGACCAGAGAAACTCCATTATCCTCCTGATCCATTGTGTGGATCATGTGGATGTGTAACCCATCACAGAAATTATTACCAGGGATTCGTGCTTTGAGAAGTGATGATGTATCGTGTCAGCACATTCCCTTCATAAAGCATATCTCTGAATTTTATTCATCTAAGTTTCTCACTATCTTGCTCAAAATATTTAAAAGTGGAGACTCTGCAGAAATTGAACCTCACCAAATAGTGTTTGTTACAGCAGACATTTTAAACTATAATCCACAAGGTCATTTGTGAGAGTTTTGTGTGGTCTTAAATGTGTGATATTTACCCACCGTGCATCAGATTTATCTCATATGTCGTCATCATCCCTGCATTGTTGGCGTACCTATCCATTTACTAGGAGCTGAACCTGTGCATATGCTACTTCTCCATATTAAACAGCTGTCCTCTAATTACCCAAGCAACTCCCTGTGCCACCCAAGTCCAATTTCAACACACTACTCCTCCCCAGGCTTCATTTAACTGTGACTGATAGAGCCAACGCAGAAAACAAACAGCAGGCCTGGCCTCCAATAGGATTAGGGGATGTAGTATCAGCACAATGTTCCTCGCTTTTTGCTTCAACAATAGACCAGTCCATCCTATTTGCATTCATTCATGGTTGATTCTATTGGAATCACAGGAAAAAAAAACAGATTTGTTTAAATGTGGGCCAGAATTAAAGCTTAAAGATGGTCTCTTTGCGGGTCTGACAGAAAATGAGGAGTGAGAAAAGGCCTGTCTTGCATCTTTATTATTCACTTCCACCAGCTATGCTGTGTCAGAGAAGAAGTGCATGCTGTCACATTATGGGATGCAGGTTAGAATTCATTAGGCTGCTAAGTGCTCTTCTTTTTGTACAGCCCACTGCTGCTCAGTCTTGAAATATTAGGATTGCATCTCCTGCAGAGTACCACATAGGGCCATGATGGGCTCTGGCTTTTCTTTTCTTTTTTTCTTACTTTTTTTAAAGAAATGTAACAAATACGCTCATTTTCAAACTGAATTATTTTGGTCTGCTCAGATTCAGGACAATTAGAATAGAGAAATGCTCAGAAATGTAATTGCAACCTTAGTTTTCTTGATATATGTTCTCTATCATCAAAAAAAAAAAAAAAAAAAAGCCAAAATGACATGTTAAACACACTAAAAAACAAATATTCATTGGAATGGGTCCCTAAGTAGTCTCTGAACTTACTTGCCAATCACATCAGCTGTTTGCAATGACACAGGAATGACACCGACAACCCCATCTGCATTGTTTTCATTCAAAATTTAAGATGAGAGTTAAGTTAGCTTAAAAACTTTTGGTTTAAAATAAAAAAAACAGCTATGACAGATCATTCTGATAACTAAAAACTTTTAGCTCAATGAAGCTTCGCCTGTTTTTAAAATCAGAGCAAATCAAATCAAACTTTATTTACAAAAAAGCACTTCTCATGCTTTGTGCAACTAGAAGCGCTTTAACTTAACAAAAAACATACACAATCTGACAATAAAAACCCAACCCACCCCTCACGCATCACACTCCTCTCCGTTAACAAATTACGTCTTTCACATTGCTTTGACTTTGTCTTTGCTTTCTTTGTCTTTTTACACATTTTTTATTTTATCTCTACATGTTTGAACTTTTTGTTTTAAAACTGTTTTATTTCAATTTTTCCGATTTTTTTTTTTTTTTCTCAACAGAAATGAAAACATTTACAACTCGAAATAACGTTTTTGGACAGTTTCAGGTTCATTGTAAAATTATTCAGTAATAAAATGAAAAATATATTTAAAGGAAAAAAGAAGCAGGGGTTATGGTTAAAAGATGGACATCGGGCAGGGACATAAAAACTGCTTTAAAGATAATTTAATGAAGCAAATTGTAAAATAGAAGAAAAAAGTTTACAAAAAAGGTCAACTAAACAAAAGACCCCACTACCTAAAATGTTTCTCGCTCATGTGTGTTGGGATCGGCTCACTGCTGTGCCACTGCAAAGTTGCCGGCTTTACGGTCTCAGCTGGTTTAATCTGTTGCACGTGAAAGTGTGCATGAAACATTTTTTTCATCTGCCTCTACATTACCTTAGCGTCAAACTTGTATGAAAGGAGGCACACTCAAAACAGAAGATCATGCAGAGGGGAAGGTTTTTATTATTATTGTTTGCATTCATGCAGAACAGCTAAGCCACAACCTCAAAGAACACATTATTAAAGGCAGTGCTTCAAAAGTGCAGTTGCATGTTTTTCAGAGCAAGTCAACCTCGTGCTGGGGACATGTTTACAGCCAAGTACAAAAAAACTGTTTTGCTGCCATTAGCTTCAGTAATTTGGCACTTTATGATAGCTGTGCCAGAAGTGAAATTCTGCATAATCATTTAAATTAGATTAAAAGTTAACCCAGATTGCTCACACATTTAGGTCTTATTTGCACTGGTTTGGCCACTCATGGCTCCGTCATTGGCAATAAAAAATACTTAATGGCCCAGATGTGGCCCAGATGTCACCAGGAACTTTTTCCTTGCAGAAAATCTTGTATGTCTGGATTTTAAAACCAAAATAACACTCAGGTTTGAGTCAGAAAAGGCTTAGTTATAGTAGCCATGCTTTTCACCTGACTCACATTCTTGATTTTGTACTATTTTCAGGATCTTTTCTGCTGTTTAGCAACAGGTTTGAGCACTACAAATTGTATTAAAGGTTTGTATTATTCATAAAGTTTGTGCCTCACAGGTTTGGACATATTTGTGTGGCTTTCCTTTCAAGGTAAACAATTCAAAGGATTTTGCAGCACGAGTAAGTAAGCTATGCATTTAAAGCAGTCAGTTATTCAAGGTCAACATGATTGCGAAAGGTGGGGATGCTTAAAGTGTGTTATCAAATAGTTTCTAAAAGGGTTTAATTTGTAAGAATGGTAAAGCAAGGGGCTGAACGGTGGCGCAGAGGTTAGCGCTCTTGCCTCACCTTTGTGTGTGGAGTTTGCATGTTCTCCCCGTGCATGCAAGGGTTTTCTCCGGGGTCTCCAGCTTTCTCCCACCCTCCAAAAACATGCTTCATAGGGTAATTAGTTACTCTAAATTGTCCCTAGGTGTGAATGTGAGTGTGGTGCATGGGTGTGTGATTGTGGCCCTCATGTCCAAGATGTCCCCTGCCTCTTGCCTCTGCCATTGGTCTCTTTACGTTCTTAAGATTCCCATTATGCAGTGTTTGGTGAGTGGGTTTTATGTATTTGTTTTTCTACATGTCAAATATCCATAGTAAGCACGATTAAAGGTCAAGCTAAGCAAGCTAGTAAATATACTTGGATGGATGTTTATCAGGGTAGAAGACAGTGGTTACAGACGGTGCACAGACACACTCTTTCAACTCTTTCACACTTTCAACTGCATCTCTCCTCCACCACTGTGTCCCTGCATGAGGATTGATATTGAATTTTCATTTGTCTATTAATGAAATCAACTCTTTCTGAATTTATGGAAAAATAAAAATAAAAATTAATATGTTTGTGTCACCAAACAGGTGACCTAAACCTAAACCTAAAACCCTAAATATGCTGTAATATAAAAAACCCTGTTGCTCTCTGAGAAAATATCACAGATTGTTTTCTTCTTTGAAATTTAACTGCTCCCTTTAGGGACGGACACAGGAACTCATCTGTTGGTGACACAACCATCTACGTTTACCTGGACTTGGGATCAGAACTTAGAAGTGCTGCTTTGTGCCCCCTTGTGGTTGTTGGGGATGATTTATTGACTTAAAAAGCAATCCCGAGTTTATTTACATGTACCTCACACTTTGGAAAGTTAGCCAAAAAAATGTAGTACTGTTTAATTGCTTTAGAGGGACAAATGTGTTGGTCCCTTCAAATTAATTTTTGAATGCAAAGATTTTAAGTCTTCAAACAACTACAACTTTTTTGTGTTTGTTCTTTAAACATGTTCTTCGTATTTTTGAATCGTATCGTATTTTTGAGGCTTTCCTTATACAAAGAATTGGCGATCAGGAGCCTCTAGGTGTGACATAGAAACTACTAGGGCAAGCCACGAGCGCCCTACTCTGCTCCATTCTGAGGCATCCGCTTGTAGATGAATAGATCCATGTACGTCTTCATTTTTCCTCGTCTAAACTGGAATCTGGCTCAAAACTGTACGGCTGGATAGCTCCATAATTGCTCACCATTTTTGTTGGACCGATAATGTCGCCATGGTGTTGTGAGGGGCTGTAAGGTAGCAGAAAATCGTGTAAACAGATGGATGATTGGAAGGGGGAAAGGCGTACTTCGAGCCAACAGTCCCACCCACAACTGTAAGGCAAATTTCTAATGAACTACTCTTGCTCTGCAGAAACTAGATCCTTGAAAACAACAGAGGTTGTTAGATTTTGGCTAAAAACAACATATTTATAATTAAAATATCACTGGGAACGCTTTAAAAATAGATCAAAAGATGATCAGAGTGCAACTTTAAACAACATTTTAAAATCCATTTCAATACTTAGAGATGGAGTTCTCAAAAAAGTCATGCAGAAAAAAAAATCCAACACTGTGGTACAACTTTGTTATGTCTTCATTAACAACTTTGCTTGTTCTGCAATGGTTAAACAAGCAGTGTGGACTTAAAAAAAGGGTACCTTGACATATAAAATGAAATTCAATCTTGAAAGCTGCCCTGAGCTTATGTTCTTTTCATCAAACTACACGTGTTTTTGCAACAAAACGCAATAAAGTTATTCTGCTCCAGAACCGAGTCATTCTGTGACATTTTCCTGATTTTTAAAAACCCTGCAGCCTTAAATGCCACCAAGTCTATTCATAAATCAGCGCTATAGTTATCTTTAAGGTAAGATGCTGTTGGTACATGTGGTTCTAGCAGTTGTATGAAACTCTCGGCTTCTGATTAATGTGAGGCTGAGATTCAGCCCACATACTTAAGCATCACTTTGTCAAACATGTGCGGCGAGTGAAGGGACTGAATAACATGCATTAGCAGTGAGGCACCTAATTATTATTTGTCCCTGTCTCTGCATTTTAATTTCATTTACTCAATAGTTTGACAAGAAAAGTGATTAAATTTGACATTGCACGTGTGCCAAAGGTTATGAGGAAATTCACTCCAATTTGACTGAAGAAGGGGGGAAAAAAATCCAATAAAGCTTAGCAGTGCCCTAGAAAGAAAAGATGTTAAACCAAAGCTGGTTTTTCATTTAGACTTTACCTCTTTTTCTGCCATGTCCTTATTACCCTGAAGCTCCAAAAAAAAGGGCAATGACTTGGGTTGAACCAGCACCAAAGTGAGGACAGCCTGACTGGGACCCTCAGCAGAGGTTGAGTGTGCGCTCAAGGTAGAACCAAAACATCTGAAATGCAGAGAAATATTTATTGGTTAATAATTTATCTCCAGCGTTCCTCTTGTCTAAAATTCAACTGCTGCATTGCTACATACTGTATGTGTGTGCGTGGAGGCCCGGATTGGAGTGTGTGGCCTCTTGTCTGCATACAGCTGTGGATTCTTGCTAAAGGCCCATCCCCTGTGGGCAATGCGAGTTCTATTTCCAGATGGCTGCCAGTGAAGCTCAGTCTTAATCGTGACCAACACCTGTCCTCCAGGGGTAATGACAGCAGCCCACTTTGCTCTACCACCATTTGATGTCTCCTTCTGCCATCCTCCACACCTCTTTCCTTTTTCACCCTCTGTGATTTTTCTTCCTTCTTGGCGATGCAGGTAAAAAAACTTTGAATATTTAATTGTCTGGCACACACAGCTCCACCACCACACTGCAAAAACGGAATCTGCAAAAAGATCCTTGTTTTAGGAAAAGTTGTCTTGTAAAGAAAAAAAAAATCTTATCAAGGAGGCTGTAGTTAGTGAATACATTTTTTCTTTAAATAGGAATTCTTAGAAGATCATTTTTCTTACCCTACTGGCAGATTTTTTACTTATTAAGATTTATTTATTTATTACTATAAGAAATCTACCAATAGAAGCCTACTGCATTTAAAAAATAATCTAATTTTGTATTTAAAAAAAGGAGTTATCTTTGTTCTCCTTTAATGTGTAATTAAAAAAGGGTGAGCTTTGTTCTCATTTTCAGTTATTCAACAAAAAAAGGTAATTTTTGTTCAATTTCTTTTGTGTAGCAAAAACAATGGGGGATCTTTGTTAAGTTAACAAGTTTATTCATTTATATGGTGCCTTCAAATCAGTCAAACAAGTCACAGAACACTATTTTTGTTCCAACTTTTTGTTTTTCACAAAAGAAAAGGTGATTTTCAGTTTCATTTTTTGTGTAAATAAAAACAAAAGCAGAGGGTTTTTTTGTTTAAAAGTTTTTTCCAAAAGCAAAGAACTACAAACAAAGTTTTGTTGTTTGTTTTTTTTAAATGAAAAAAAAATGAGATCACACATTTTTTCTTTCCTTTTTTTCTTCAATTGAATGCAATACGTGAAGAACAGGGGAAGAATTTTTGACTCATTTTTAAGGAGAATCTTTGCATCTTTTTTTTAATGTGGGACAAAATATTGACTTAAATAGCACTGAACTGTATTTGTTTTTGTGTCTGTGCTGTTAAACTTCAATTATATGTGTGAAAAACTTCAGACTCCAGTTGTTTTTTACAGATTCTGTTCTTGCAAAGACCTCACCTTCTAAAAAGGCATCAGCAAAGAAAGTGACAAAGGTGTGAAATGTCCCGTGTCCTTCAAACAGAGCAAGTAACAATTGAAAAGTTTAAACATAACCGTGTAAATGGATGCAAAGTTAAGTAGCTGCAGTTCATGAAAAGCTGTGGTTATACCTTTCTTGTCATTAAAATGGTTTTGTAATTTCTCTTGGGCTTTTGTCTGAAAGTATTAGGAAAACTTTTGATTTATGAAGAAATTAAACAAGAAAAAGCTCCTTTTGGCAATGCATAATTCCCACTGAATCATTGGAAGCTTAGCAATGCCACTGAAGGCTAAATTGCAAAGCCTGAATTAAATTTGTAACTATTTCTTTGTAAACTTTGCCCTCAGCAACCAAGAAATTCAGAGATTTTCATGTAAAATGGTGAAAAAGCTCACGTTTGTTTTGAAACCTCAAAAACAGAAGGAAAAGGTTAAACGTTTGTCAGTTAATCTGCTGCATTTTAGACATTCTTATCTCTTTTTTTTAATATATATATATATATATATATATATATATATATATATATATATATATATATATATTAACAATAATATGCAAAACAGGATGTTCAAACAGAGGAAACAGTAACATAAAAGCACAGAAAACTGTAACAGGTAATTAAAAGTCTGTTTACTTTTTATTTGTTTCATTGCTTTTTTAAACCAAAGCAAATATAAAAAAGAATAATGTCGCTTTTAAGTGCATGTTTGAAACTTTTTATGACTAATCCATTAAAGCTTTTATTTTAATTACACATTTTAATTAATCTAACAGCTTGAGTAAAACACTAGATGTGGCAGTTGTCTGTATCTCTTCTCCGTACCTTCTTGCTTTCTAACTGTTTTGCAAATTGAAATATCCTCTTTCTTACAAGTTTTTTGTGGAAATGTAAGACACACAAACAAGATTCTGGCATTCGTCAAGCCAGCATGTCCAAAAACATTAAATTACTTCATCATAAATACAATTTAGTCGGCTGTTTCCTGTGACCGTCCACAATTTCCACAGTAATTTCTACCTATTTAGCAATCAGGTTTTCATTAGAATTACATGAGATCTTTTTTTTTTCTCATATGTGACCACACTGTAAGTAATTACCCCTGGAGGAATGAAATAACCAATTCCGACATGTCTTTAAGGCAAGGTGTACATCAGAGCCGTCAATACAATGACAACAATGATGAATTCCTCTTTGAAGCCCATTGAGATGACTATTGTTGTAAATATTGGACTATATGAATAAAATTGAATTGAATAGGATTTAAACGGGAAAGAAATTACTGGTAGTTTATTATTATTATTTTTCTTTTGTCTTACTAAAGAGTAAAGAGCCGGTTTGTGGTTAACAAGAGGAGTGGGTGGGGATTTCCATGGCCATTCCACATAACGGACGTTTCACGCATGTAACACTTTTATATCTCATATACGGCACACATATGTTAAAATTACATAATTCATGCACAAACCACCAATAAATTACATATAAACAGCACAATAATCACGCACCATTCATGCACGATTCGATTGTGTAGCTTTTAAGTTGATATACGTGTTCTTTACATGTTTTATTTGTACTTCTTCCATGGTTTTAACGTGGTTCATTAGTGATACATCTGTGAATATTTCACGTAAGAACCACAACTTTTCTGGCTTTTTTCCACTTAAATTCCCGGCCAATTTCATCCGTGCAATATGCACAAAATGTACATAGTGGCTTTGTGACACTGCCTTTAAATCTGCATCTGATCCAAACAATGAAACTGACCTTCACTTCAATGAGAAAGCAGCATTTAACAGCATTAAAAAGCCAGGAGTGAAATGCCATTTGAAGAGTAACCATTAGTAAGAGCCTCCGCGCCAGTCTAGCTGCTGTTTTCCAGCCACGGTTTAAATGTCATTTGCTGGTTGCATACACAGTCAGGAAAAACTGAAGAAAACTTAAGGCAGGCCAATAAGGGGCTGCTGTAATATAGTTTCTGACTCAAGGATCAATAGGCCCTGTCTGGGGAGGTAATACTGTCCTCCTCAAATGGCCTGTGCAGGACAGCCAGGCTGTAAGCAGAGCCCAGTACCAGTTTGTGTGGATTAAAATGGACAGTTTGGAAAGGAAGCACCTTAGCAGCCAAGGCCTGTGCTTAGTCACAGTTTAGGGCCGGGTCTGGCCTGTTCCTGCCTGTCCAAGATGGAGTTTCCTGTTCTCTAGGCAGCAGCTGCATTTGTGCTGTTCAGCAGAGATTGTCTGTTTTAATTACAAGTTGCGAACATGGTTGGGAGTTATGTTAAATACATGAAATAAAAAACGGTTGGCTTATATTGTCAATACGCTAACGCGTTTAACGGGTAGCATTGTAGAACTGTGTATTTTTTTTTACATGTTACAAGTTAGTGTAGTCACAGTAATGTTTGTTTTAGCGTTATCGGTCTGTTTTTTTATGTGTTACAAAAGAAGTCAAAAGTCTTGTAAACACGCTAACATGACTATCGTGTAGCAGACTTAGTGTGACTGACTGACTGACGGACCTACTGTATCTGACTCTTTTGTATTATACCATATTTTTCAGTATAAGTCGTTCCGGCATATACTGTAAGTTCGTAGCAGCCAAAAATACTTTACATTTCTTTAACAAAAAATACTAAACCAAGAACAGACATTTAGTCTTGACAGGGAAATCATAAAAATGGAGTGGAGAAAAATAATAGACTGAATTTATGCTCGCTTTCTTACAGTAGCACATGGATGCTTATTAGCCTAATGAAGCGTTGGAGGAATCTTGTACATGAGCACAACATATGAACAATTATTAGGATAACTATAACATGAAGAACATACTAACAAATCAACTTAACTAAATTATTTAAAGTCACTAAATCTATTAAATTATTAATCCTCTGTTTCAATTTGGAACAATTCCAGCGTATTACTTGACAGCGCTCCATCTTCTGTCTTTGTGTCAGTATAACTAGCACACAACTACAGTGCCTTCTAGTGGTTGTTGCTATTTATTTATTTATTTAAATCACGTATAAGTCGCACCTAAGTATGAGTCAAACCCCCTATGTTTGACTCCCTGTTTGACCCCCTATAATAAAATGCAACAAAAAAGTAACTTATTTTCTGAAAGAATGATGACAAAATTTTGAAAACAGACCATTCATTGACGGTGCACCTCATAATCCAGTTTGCCCTTTAGTGTGGAAGATATGGTATGCTGTTCTCTTTAGTCCTGTCGCTTTGTCTTGTCTGACTTTACCCTCTGTTTTGTTCTTACGTCGAAATAAATAGCACTAGCATGCAGCAACACACAACCGCATGCTCATACTGAGACCATAACTCTTAATGTCAACACTGCATTTATCTCCTGCTGTTGTTGCTCACTAATGCCCTGCTTCATAGCCGTCACTCCAGCTGGAACCCATCCATCCCAACTTTCTCTCACATCCATCTCAGTTTTGGATTGTAAGCCAGGAGGGACGAGCTGCCTGTCAACTGGGGACTTGCAACAGTGATACATCACCTCTTCCATGCACTCTCAATTTCCCCTCACTGTCTTATTACAGGGAACCCTTGTAAAGTTTCGGTTATGGCTTCATAACCCAGGCCCAGTCCCACTCTAACAGTCGTCAGTGCCCAGGACTGCAGCTCTTCCTTCAGACCAGCACAGACAGACAGACAAGGAGAAAGTTCATCTTGATAGATTGCTCTTGAGAGGCAGAGAAAGCATTGGGACTCTGACAGATATATCTACACACTAAAGATTGAAGGTGGGAGTGACAGCAACAACAAAAAAAGAAAAAATAGAAATGAGAGGTACAGCGAGGAGCAAAAGGGCCGCGGCGAGTGAGCATGAGAGACAGGATGGAGATGGATGGAGACAAGGCTAGTAAACACAAAGAGACGGATGAACATATGATGATAAATGATGGACAGCAAGATACAATGGAGTGTCTGCCCTTCCCTAACCTACCTGTGCCCTGTCTGAGAGGGTTAATGTTAGCTTCCCACCAGGACTTTAATAATACACAAGGCATGGAGTTAAAATGAATAAACATATAAAAGATTAATCGGCCTGTCATAGAAGCAGGCTCTAGTGTGTGTAGGCATCCTCTCACAGCGAACCACCATATTCCTAAATGTTTGCAAGATTACAATGTAAACATATATCAACGTTGCAGAAAATGTGTGGAAAAAAAGTTTCTTGTTTAGATCTTTGATAGACATATGACTCAAATATAGTCAGTTTTCAGAGTGCAGATAAATAACAAATGTAACATAACCCTGACTTAAGCTAAGGCTTTCAGTGGTGCACAGCCTGTCAAAAACAATTCAGCCCAACAAAGGGAAATCTCAATCAAAGCAGGCTTTTTTGAAGTAAATACAAGGCCATCAATTCATCACAGTCAAACCTTTAAATTCATTCAGAGTAAAAGTTAGAATAAAAAACTCACAGCCGAGGTGCAATCACAAGAAACATGTTGTACTTGAGATTTGCTCCAGTCTTCCTTCAGTTCAATTAGTGCAGCTAAATCTGTCTCTTTACCAATCCCAGTGGGCCCGTCAATCTCCCAGTCAGGTCCTGTCACTGCCCTGCTTTCAGCCTGGCAGCTCGGTCCACGTACACACATCAGACAAATGAGCTGCACACACAAACACTAAAGTACAGCTGCAGCTAGCCTCACAAACCCCTCCTTACTTTCAAGAACTGCAACTCCAACAAACTTTCTATGTTCTTGGATGACAAAGGTAAAGAAGAAATTAACTGATAATGGTTTTACATCCAAAAACATGTAAATTGTAATAATCTTAAAAATGCCTAACTAAATACCAATATTGCTATAACTACATTGTTTGCCAATAAAGGCAAGAGTTGTTGCCTTTGCTCTTTCATTTTTTGTTAAAGAGTATCAACTAAATGCTAAAAACGGTTAACAATTCGCCCAACAGTAGATGAGACAGGGATATAGCAGGTTAAGAAAATTGATGGATGGCTAAAAGTAGTTGAATAAAAGTAACTCCATCTTGTTAGCCTCATCTTAAAGCTTTATTAGAATACCCATTTGAGCAGTGCAATCCAATGTAGCCCCAAATCAATAAAGCAATAGTTTAAACTATTTATAGAATCCCAGTTTTACATAAATGTGCCTAAAATTAAAAATCTAATGATTCCTGTTAATTAAATAAGGATCAAATAAGAACTTCAGAATAAAAGACCTCTGTGGGAATGGGTTTCTACCATAACTAATTTAAAGGGGAGGACCACACAAATAAATAAGAAAAATAAAACTGAAAAGCTGTAGACAGTAACTATTACATGGAAGAAAGTAGCTAAAAGTTTACAGGAAAGTAAAGAGAGATGCTTAATGCATGAGTTTTGGCATGTACATGCTTTTTGGGATGTTTTAATCCAGGGTTTAGCAGTGTTGTGTTGAGTAATAAATGCAGGAAATTATGACAGGTGCAGAATTTTTGGGGAAAAAAAAACAACACCTCACCAGGTGGACAGAGGTAGATTATAGTCTACGGTTGTGACGAGGAACCACGGAAGAACCCAGGTGCAGGAAAGACACACAAACTAAATAACTCGAAAGGGCTTTTAATGCCAAGAGCAAAACTAGAGAAGCCAGTAAACCACAACGCTGCGACAATGACAGAGAGTTCAGAGCAACTTAAGAAGGGCACAAATCAGGAGCACATGAGAACCAGCTGTGGACACCTGAGAGCAGGGAGGGGAGGAGGGACCTCCAGGAGGAGTGCAGCTGAGCAGCAGGAGGCTTTCCTTGACAGAACCCCCGTCCCTAAGTCCGGCTACCAGACGGACCCCGACGAGGCTGATCTGGATGGAGGCGATGGAAGCGAGCGATCATGGTGGGGTCACAGATGTGGCGTGCAGGTACCCACTGGCGATCTGCCGGACCGTAGCCCTTCCAGTCGATCAAATACTGGATGCCACGTCCTACCCTCCTGGAGGCAAGGATCTCCCGGACAGTGTAGACCGGCCCACCGCCTACCATCCGTGGAGCAGGAGGGGGAGTGGGATCCGGCTGCAGGGGAGAGTTCCGAACAGGTTTTAGCTTGCTAACGTGGAATACCGGATGTACCTTCATGGAGCGAGGCAGGTCCAGTCTCACGGCCACAGGGTTGATGATACGAGAGATGGTAAAAGGACCGATGAATCTGGGCTGCATCTTCCTGGAACCACCCTTCAGCGGGATATCCGACGTGGACAGCCACACCTTGTCTCCCACCCTGTAGTCCGGAGCAAAAGACCGTCGCCGGTTAGCCACCATAGCGAGACGTTCCTGGTTCCGTAGGAGCTCCAGCCGGAACCTGCTCCAAGTGCGACGACATCGTCTCACAAACGCCGCTGGCCCTGAGGAGGTCGCCGATTGCTCCTGGTGTGGGAACAAGGGAGGCTGAAAGCCATAGGCAGCCTGAAAGGGAGAGTACCCAGTAGAGTTGACCAGGGAGTTATGGGCGTACTCAATCCATGGGAGCTGCAAAGACCAGGTCTTGGGGTTCTTTCCACACATGGCTCGCAGGGATGTCTCCAGATCCTGATTATACCTCTCTACCTGGCCGTTAGTCTGAGGATGGAAACCAGAACTCAGACTGACCTTGATCCCGAGGAGGTTGCAAAACTCCTTCCAGAAGGCTGCAATGAATTGTGGGCCCCGGTCCGACGTGATGCTCAGAGGAAGGCCATGAAGGCGAAACAAGTGCTGTGAAACCAGGGTGGCTAGTTCTTTAGCTGAAGGAAGTCTCTGCAGGGGTATGGCATGGGCTAACTTAGAAAAACGGTCAATGATAGTGAGGATAACCGCTTTACCTCGAGAAACTGGTAATCCGGTGATGAAGTCCATTGCAACATGGGACCAAGGTCTAGACGGCACAGGTAGAGGGCGGAGCAGCCCGGCAGGGGGAGTCCTGGGGGTTTTGACACTAGCACAAACACGACAGGCTGACACAAAAGCGCGTATGTCAGAAGACATCGAAGGCCACCAGAACCGCTGGGAAATGAGGAAACCAGTCCTTGTAACCCCTGGATGACAGGCTAGTCTGGACGAGTGCCCCCCACTTCAACACCATGGTTCGGAGAGACGATGGCACAAAGAGTCGGCCCTCCGGGCAGCCGGCGGGGACAGTGGCAGGATCTGGAATGGAAGCCTGTACCTGTCGCTCCAGAGACCAGCGGGTGGCTCCGAGCACCATGCGGGAGGGGAGCACAGGCGTGTCTTCAGCAGGTCTCTCCTCCTCCTCCAGTTGGTACTGACGGGAGAGTGCGTCCGGTTTGGTATTCTTACTTCCCGGTCGATAGGAGAGGGTGAAGTCGAACCTGTCGAAGAACAGAGTCCACCTAGCCTGGCGGGGAGTAAGGCGCTTGGCAGACCGGATGTACTCAAGGTTCTTGTGGTCAGTCCAAACTAGAAATGGCTGCTCAGCTCCCTCCAGCCAGTGGCGCCACTCCTCCAGGGCCACTTTCACAGCTAGAAGTTCTCTGTTCCCTATATCGTAATTTCTCTCCGCAGGAGTGAGCTTGCGGGAGAAATACGCGCAGGGATGTACTTTGTTATCGGACGCTCTCTGTGACAACACAGCCCCCACACCAGACTCTGAAGCATCCACCTCCACAATAAATTGCTTGGAGGGATCAGGCTGAGTCAGTATAGGGGCCGTAGAGAAGCGTCTCTTCAGTTCACTAAAAGCCCTCTCAGCTTCTTTGTTCCAAACAAAACGCACCTTATCAGACGTAATCCTATGAAGGGGTGCAGCAACGCCACTGAAACCTCTGATAAAACGCCTGTAAAAATTGGCGAACCCCAAGAAGCGCTGAAGTTGCTTCTTACCAGAGGGAACCGGCCACTCCAGGACGGCCTGAACCTTAGAGTCGTCCATCTGGACCTGCCCAGGAGAGACCACATACCCCAAGAACCGAGTCCGCGTAGTGTGGAATTCGCATTTTTCGGCCTTGCAGTAGAGGTGGTTCTCTAGGAGGCGCTGGAGGACGGCTCTGACGTGCTGCACATGAGAATCTAGGTCAGGTGAAAAAACCAAAATATCATCCAGATAAACGAACACAAATTTGTTCAGCATGTCCTTCAGAACATCATTGATCAATGATTGAAATACTGCAGGAGCATTTGTTAGTCCAAAAGGCATAACCAAATATTCAAAGTGTCCACTTGGAGTGTTAAACGCCGTCTTCCACTCATCACCCTCTCTCACCCGGACCAGGTGATATGCGTTCCTGAGGTCCAACCTAGAAAACATACGTGCCCCACTCAACAAGTCAAATGCAGTGTGCAGCAGGGGTAAGGGATAGGTGTTACGTACGGTGATCTTATTCAAACCCCTGTAGTCAATACAGGGTCGCAGGCCCCCGTCTCGCTTCCCCACAAAGAAAAAACCCGCCCCAGCAGGCGAGGAAGAAGGTCGAATGAGCCCCGCCTGTAAACTCTCCCGCAGGTATGAGTCCATAGCCTCTCGTTCAGGCGGTGATAGGGGGTATATATGCCCCTTAGGGGGTTGGGTCCCCGGCAGGAGATCGATGGCACAGTCATAAGGGCGATGGGGGGGTAGAGATTTGGCCCGTACCTTACAAAACACAGAACTTAAATCGTGATAAACAGACGGAACCTTACAGAGATCTGGAGGGTCTGGAGACTGTTGAATTTCAACAGCATTACGAACTGAGGCAGAGGAGAGGCAATTAAGCAAACAAAAGGGACTCCAAGACAAAAACCGCCCCGAAGCCCAGTCGATGTGAGGTTTGTGTCTGCTCAACCAGGGAAACCCTAAAATAACAGGAGGTTTAAGGGCCTCAACAACATAAAATGACATGGTCTCGGAGTGGTTTCCAGAGATAGACACAGAAATATTAACTGTACGCACAGATACCTTGTGTAAGAGGGAACCATTAATGGCATGAATGTCTAATGCTGGAGACAGAGGTTCGGTGGGGATTTTCAGTCTATCCACCACCTCCTGGGAGATCAGATCCCCATCAGACCCCGAGTCAATAAGAGTGTCAAATTCCGCCTGGGCTCCAGCAAATGCCACCAAGACCTTGGTAGAAGGACGAGAAGGAGAGGAAAAAGAATAGTTGCGGCTCACCAGTTTCCTCACTGCTGGGGAACCCTGGCGTTTCCCGGACAATTGCGCACAACGTGTCCCGAACGTCCACAGTAAAGGCAAAGTCCCTCCCGCATGCGGCGCTGCCGTTCAGCCGGAGAGAGACGGCCAGCTCCTAGCTGCATGGGCTCCGGGGAGTGATTGGGAAGAGGCGGAGAAACCTCCACGGGGCGCGGTGGGCGGTAACCTGGAAGGCTGCGTTGCTCGTTACCCCGTTCCCTCATTCTCCGGTCGATACGAACCGCCAGGTCGATCAGTTCCTCGAGGTCGTCCGGAAGTTCCCTCGCCGCCAGCTCGTCTTTGAGAGCGTCGGACAGGCCCCGCAGGAAGACATCGAGCAGTGCTTCATCTGGCCAGCGGGTGCTGGCAGCCAAGGTCCGGAACTCCACCGCGTAGTCCGAGACACAGCGGGATCCCTGCTGTAGACGAAGGAGCTCTGAAGCGGCAGCACGATGAGGCGTGGTGGGATCAAATACCGTGAGAAGCCGGGTGGAGAAGACTCGAAAAGAGCGGCACAGCTCCGATCCGCGTTCCCATTCCGCCAGTCCCCATCGTTTGGCTCTTCCAGTTAGGTAGCTCAGAGCAAACGCCACCTTGCTCTGCTCAGAGGGGAAATCATCAGGATTAAAGTCAAACTGCAGCCGGCATGAAGTGAGAAACGCCCGGCAGTCTGCAGCAGTCCCATCAAAAGGTTCAGGGTGACCCAGTCTGGTCTGCCGAGGAGAAGGCGAGGAAGCATGCTCCAGGTTGGAGAGGCGTTCGTGAAGCTGCTGCATACCCGACATGAAGCCCCGCATCTCCTGAGCCAGGTCTGCTTGCTCCGTGCTGGTGATGGAGCCACCAACGGCGGAGGGTCCAGGTAAGTCTCGTCGAGACGAATCTCCTGCTGGGTTGGACATGGTCGCAGCGTAATGTGACGAGGAACCACGGAAGAACCCAGGTGCAGGAAAGACACACAAACTAAATAACTCGAAAGGGCTTTTAATGCCAAGAGCAAAACTAGAGAAGCCAGTAAACCACAACGCTGCGACAATGACAGAGAGTTCAGAGCAACTTAAGAAGGGCACAAATCAGGAGCACATGAGAACCAGCTGTGGACACCTGAGAGCAGGGAGGGGAGGAGGGACCTCCAGGAGGAGTGCAGCTGAGCAGCAGGAGGCTTTCCTTGACAACGGTGGATTAAAATTCCAATCCAACTCTGGAATCAAATGCTATACCCCAACAGTCCAAGCAGAAACTGGTTAAAATGAACAGAAATCTAAAAGAGGGTAACAATTGTCAGACATGATTCAGTTTCAAGGTTCATAAAAAAAAAATCAATGGTGCAGTACTGCAGACTGGATTTAAAATGGCTCAAAGTCTTGCAAAAAACGAGAAAGGGACCTGGCTGCAGACAAGATGGTGCCTGATATCATCGGCTGCAAGTGGAAATCGTACAATTTACTCTAGCCCTAATCCAAAAAGTGTTCCGAATCGTACAAAAACTAGTAATATTAAAGCTTAAAATGGGGGAAAAAATGTAACTGTTGGTCGTTAGTTAAAAGACAGCTTTTTCAAGTGATATGGGGGAACGTCCTGTTCCGGTCGAGGTCTTCTGGTTCTGGACCTTGATGTCTGCAGCCAGGTCCTCTTGAGATCTGGCACTTTCAAAGGTGACTTCAGCAGGCTCTGACCACTTAGGGTGTTAAGACTTTTCTCTGTCTTATTTTTTTCTCTTGGAAGTGAGGGAGACACACTGGAAAATAATCTCAAATCTACATTTTTTATCAATGTGTTGCTCAACTAAACCGAAACTGGGGAAAAAAAAAAAACAGAGAACATACTTTGAAGATACTATGGACTTCAGTGGATGACAAAAGTAAGTGACCCCTCATCTATTTTGGGAGGCAGTTTAATAATGCATCTGTGATTTCTTACTGGCTTCACTTTAATTCAAGCCCACCTGCCTCCAGTGCCATACTCATTCTGTTTGGGAGGATTGTGTTATAGTGCTAAACATTCCCAGTGACACTTTTCCAGAAAATGCCAAATCCATCAAAGATAAAAACAGCTAATAAATACTTTTGCTGAGAAAGTCTTCTTGCATAAAGAAAGGTTGAATTCTCAGAAAAGTAAACAGGCATTAATTCTTTTTAAATTGTTTTTTAAAATCTTCCAGACAAGAAAATTGTTGTCTACACCGGTGGTTGTCATTCTCAGGTTGTCACAATGCATATTTTTTATTATTTTTATTATTATTATTATTATTATTATAATGAAAAGGGCTAAAATTAAAGACAACATGGGAACTGTATAGACAATTTCCTTCTGCTGTTCACCCAAAAAATAACAAATGGACAAAAATGTGAGTTCGGCCTTTGTTGTCATTTTAAGGTGGAATTTTTTTTTAAAGCAAAGTTGAAACATTTTATGATACAAAAGCAAATCATGAAACAAATTTTTTGTTTGCTTGTTTTTTTTTTTTTTTTTTTTTTTTGCAGATAATATTTGGATCTTTTTTTGTTACCAGCAGCAAATAGAATGGACTTTTATGTCTAGAACAGAAAAACAAAAAAAAATGTTCTGTTTTCTTTCTTTCTTTTTTTTTCACCCTCCAAACTGAGCAAACATAGACACTATTTGGTTGTTGTCCTTCTCTATTCTGCAACCCCTCATTTTCTACCCGCTATTGCTTTTTCTCTCTCAGAGCTGGCTGCTATTTCGTTGTGGTGCCGTATTATTTTCTCTTTATTGTGCCACCATGTAACAAACAAAAAGATCAAATATCGATCAGCCGCAGTCGCACAAAAAAGCGCTTTCACTTAGCATCTCTCTAACAAAAGAGGTTGATTATAAGAGTGGACATGTGCGCAGTCACGTACGCACACACAAACCTGTAATTTCACTCGGTCGCATAAATAAAAAATCAAAAGCATTACAAGAAGGAGCTTGAGTGTGTTTGTCGGTCTAATCAGACGTTCTTAGAATTTTAATTCCACAGAATCTCATCATCTGTAAGGAGAATGGGATGTTCGCAACTAACTGTAGTAAATCTTTTGAAGAAGCAATTGAATTTATTTTAGCCTTAAATAATTCTTGCACAAATGTATGGACTTTTAAGACAATAAAGGAAATTACTCTTAAGTAAAGCTTGCAGCTAGTGATGAAATGTGTTGCTCTCCAGTAAAAGTCAGAGGTTGCGATCACTCACAAGGCAGATGTGTTATTGTTAAAAGGTAGCTCAGGCTTGCGGTTTCAATTAGATTCCTACCATTTCACTGGTGGAGCTAAGAGATGGCAATCTGTTCTCGAATTTCACACTTTATCCACTGAATGATGAGATGAGATGTTTGCAACCATGACATGGACAAAATGTCTCTGCAAATGTCATAGGAAAGCAGTGACATTAGACAAAGATGATGTTTGCATTTATATACCAATCTCAAAGCCATACAAACACACTGAACTGATTAACTTAGCCAGACAGAGGTCATATACAGGATACAACATGTGGGATATGACTATTTTCTTCAGAATAAATATACATTTTAAAACAAGAGGATAAAGTACCATTTGTTTTAGTAAATTTGTAACTGTTTCCATCATCTTACAGACTTTGCTGAACAAAAACCTGCACAGGACTTCTTTTAATCGCATCTGCAAACTGTTTTCTTCTTCTATTAAGTCTCTTAGGAGACCTGGATGTAAATATGATGCTAACAAGCTGCATGGCTCCACTGGCTAACAAGTCAGAATACATTAAGAAGTCACACAACACCATTGGAACATGTTTTTTTAAAAATCAGCTGTTGTTTTGAATCTATTTTTCTATGCATTCATTGGACCAATCAACAAAAACTCAGCATTTTGGTTGGGATTTTTAAAAAAAGAAATTGAACATTTCAGCAAAAGAGACAAAAAATTGAACGGCAGTGAACAAAATGAAAGTACTTTGTGTCATAATCTTATATAAATATATATATCAATATATATATTATATTTTATATAATCTTATATAAAAGAAAGCATTTAAATTTGGGAAACTTTTAGTTTTAATGACTTTATTTCTGCTTCTGTTTCTACATTTTTTTGGAAACTGTCAGTGCTAAACACTCTCAGCACAGAAACCTTAATAGATGCTGTCTGCATGTCATCCTTGTTTTTCAAGGTGACATAAATGCCTGCATTACTTCTTCTTACTCTTCCCGGCCGAAGTATAATTGGCCAGGGAAGCCCCATCGATCCATTGTGCATTGATGCCATTCAATGGTAGTTTTACCGTCTTTTTCCTCTTCTGTGCACCTCTTTCTGTTATTTTCTCAAGTTATCTCCACCTTGGATTATGCCTGAAGTCTCCTCAAGGAGTAAGCAAATTTTGCAAACTGTAATGAACTGCATTTCGCCAAGGCATTTACAAACATCAGCGTTAATGCAAACTATTAGACCCTAATAAATAGAGATAGAGGTGAGGGCATTGTTGTGGAGTGTCAGGTGAAATGAAAAGGATAAGCAGCATGCATTTCTGTGGATTTGGAAATCAGAATTTGCCTTGGATGGTCTTTTGGCTGGTGCATACACACAAACACAGACATATATTGTAAAATGGACACAACAAGTAATAATATTGCAAATCCGTGACAAAGGTGTCATTTTTTTAAGATGAGTTTAATAGGGTTGATTAATATCACATTAAAACACATGTTTTTTTGTTTTTTGATCTTATTTAATAAAAGTTTATGCCTGTGTCTTTTTGAAAATCCAGTCATTGTAAAATAGGGTAAACAGAAAGGAGAAAAAATAGAACACAAAGTATGGTGCCTTTGGATCTTGGGGATTACACGTATAATCTATGATTATCTCCTACTAAAATCAGTTAGAATCTAATTATGGGGTAAGAAAGCATTGCTTCGATGCAATCAGATTTTCCTAGAAGTCTTATCATAAATTTGTTACCTTAGCTAAGAAATAACAAAACAAAAGTGAAACTTTCCTTCCAAATATTTTTATCTGGTCCCTTAAAAATTGTACAAATAATAATAATAATCATTAATTTGTTATGTTATTCTTTTTCTGATGGTAAATATTTGCATTTGAGTCCAACTCTTTTAGTGATAGCTTCAACGAACAGAATAGAACTAAAATGAAAAAGTTGTCCTACTTAACCACTTTCAAGGTTTTTATGTTGAGTTAATATCTTAAAAGACAATGTTTAGTTCAAAAGATTCACAAAACAGAGTCTTCTGAAGAAAATTGATAAAACATACCATGCAAAAGATAGAACAACCACAGGCTACAGATGAGGTAGTTTGCTTGTTGATGTTTTTGAATTCTCATCCTCCACATAAATAATTTTTATGCACAGTCCCTGAATCATCCATCGTACAATACTTTAATCATCAAGCTCTTGATGGGACTAGGGCTGGAGAACAGTTAAGATGGACTGAACAAACTGAACATTAATGTTTGGTACGTTGACATACTCGTGTGATATGGAGACAAATGTGTTAATGTTTTGTTTTGTCAAACTTTTGACACTAAGATTTTCTTTTAGCAGTTTATTTTATTGAAATTGGAAAAATGTTTTGATAAATAGTTTTTAAATATTTGAAATTAAAAGACAGCAATATTGATTTACTGTATTTCCTGCACTATAAATAGGACATAAAAGCCTTAATTCTTTTTCAAAAAGCAACGGCGTGCCTTGTAGTCCACAGTTCCTTATACGTTTTGGTTTCTGGTTGTGCTTACGGATGTCAAAGCACAACCCGCTCTGTCAAAGTGTCTGTTTTAGTTTCTGTTTACGAGTTGCAAACAAGGTTGGGAATTAGCGTAGTCACTGGAACGTTAGTAGAAGCGATCGGAGTTACAGGTATTGTGAAAACACTAACACTTCTAATGTGGCCAACACAGCATGTTGCAAGTTCTACCGTTACTGTTAACGTAGATTAAAAACAAATCTGACTGACAGACTTAGCTGCAACTCTTTTGTCTCGCTTAATGCACCTTATAGTTTAGTGTGGCTTATACCATGGTCCAGGTGGATACTCGATTCTGATTGGATGCTGGGTGTGCATTAAAACCTGATAACCGCACGGTGAAAAAAGAAGTTCCGGTCACCTAGCTTAAATGTTTTGTATCACTGCGCCGGCTTCTTTAAAGCAACCTTTTGCTTCATCATTTGGACAAAAACAAGCAATGAACTTTCTCTCTGAACTGATGCTTTATTCAACCCATCGGAAAGATCAGCATACATATATATATCGCCAAATCTTGACTGCAGCGGTGGTGCAGCTATTTGTTACGTGATGCAAATACTCCGCTTTTTGTGAGAAAAGCGATCCAAGTCGGAAAAAAAAACAAGAATTAAGGACTAAAAACTGGTTAATAATTTTTTTTTTTTAAGTGACCTTGGTATAAGCGGGTTAATGTCCTTCGAAGAGTGCATTATTACTTTTTAACTCACTTCCCAGAATTAACCGTTTGATGCAAAGCGGTGTGCGTTAAAAAGTAATAACGCAATCTTCGTCTGCCATCAACCCTTACTTATATATGACATAATTTAAAAAATAAACCATTCGTTGACAGTGCACCTTCTGATGCAGAAATAAACTGTTCTTCGTTTGGCACAAACTTAACTTCAATGCATTTGCAAATGCAATACAAATTTGTCCTGTTTTTCAATGAAAAAGTAGCGCTATAAATATCCCAGGGTTAAATTTGATATATATATGTTGGATTTGATAAAACCACTGGTGCAAACTTGTGCACATACCTTTATTTCCAAAGCTTTTTTTGAGAATTTGATTATTGTTTTTTTTAATGAAACCCATCTTTTTTTTTTTTTTAAGAAAATGTGTTGACAGTATAAAAATCAAAAACGTTAAATATTTGGAAAACAAAACATCAAAATATTACTGACTAAAACCATTTCACTTTTTATCTTTAACTTTTTGACATTATTGTTGTCTCACTTTCTTTTTTTACCCACTAGAAATCTCATCAATGTGGTGTAACTAGTGAGGACCGAGCAGTAAGAACAGTGCCATTAGGGAAACAATCTAGGCTCTCTGTAGTAGGAGTCTTGAACACTGAGAAATGGATGTGAGGTCAAATATTTTTCAAGGAAGCTTGTTTTGTGTTTCAAATGTGTTTTATTTTCATGGGCGATATTGAGGTTAAGTGGTAAGTGCAGTATATTTAGAGAGCGCATTTTTACCTTGATTAAGGCCCAAAGTGCTTTACAGTTAGTTCTATTAAGCCATGCACACGCACACATTTACACACTGATAGTGGTTCTGTTACCATACATGGTGCCTACCTGTAACCATCAGGAGGAAACAGTGACACAGGGACAGCTAAGGCAAACCTGTGACCTTCTGATCCATGGCTGACTGTTTTTTATCAGGAAGCAGAAATGCAATTTTCTTAATATCATCACCATCATCAGAAAAAAGTCAAAAGGCATGTTTAAAATACCAAAAAACCTATTTTCATCAGAGCGAGTCATTAACAAAGTTAGCTTTTGGTTGGTCATTAAACTGGTGGAAGAAAAAAGAGATAATTAGATACTTTCACAGGCTGAAATTCATTTTGCTTTTTGTAATTTATGAGCTGATTTTGAGTCATGGCTAGGCATTCTACAGCTGCAGTGGGTGGTGTTCAAATATCAGCATCTACATGACCTAATCTACTGAATTTCAGTTCAATGGCGCTTAATAGTCCCAAACACTTTCTTACATTTCTGTCAGTCTTCATTTTTTACCCACTCCTGGATATCAAGGTCACTGCAGTCAGCTCATTCAGTGTGATGGAGCTGGCAGAGCACAAATCTACTGAGCACAGCAGGACTATTTATTAGTCACATCGGCAGATAGCGACAAGCAGGACCTGCAGAGGCTTCCAATGAAGGTGGAAATTCAACCACGACAAAAAATCCTAAAATGAATACACTCCACTGTTTTTTCTGAAAGCTAAGGAGTTTGCACAACTTTAAAACAAAAAAAGGCTTTCACTGGATTAATGTTGTTTTGTCACACCTATGTTTAACTTTAACTTTAACTAACAAACAAAAGGAAGAATCAGCTAGAATAAATCAGCTGTATATAAAATTGCACAAATTCTAAAGTGGTTGACAGAAATGAAAGTTGGTGTTTTTAAATTCATTTCTAAATCCTGTTGTACCCAAGCTTTAATGGTAATCATGTTGTAACCCTTGTGCTATCCTATGACCCCACCCTTACATTGACGTGTTATCCTTACCATGATAAAGGTGGAGAGGATTTCATGTAATCCATGGAAACCAGTGAAGATCACAAATCATTGAAGAAAAAAGGTTCTGCGCACTGTCTTAACAGGTCTAGATACCCTCACTCCTAATGTCAAAGTGCATAGGATGGCACAAGTGTTAAACTGTAAAGTTGCTCATCTTCATCAGTCCTGTGGAGGTGCTCAAATAATTTTATATGCCTCAGTTTTAAGCAGTTTATCCCAAGGACATCTACACGCCTCAGGGAGTCTTGTAAGTAAAACATGTTCTAGAAGCTTTAGAGGTTGAAGCATCCTGAACTGTTCAGTTAAATCCTGAAATGTAGATTCAGAGTCAACCAGACTGCATGAGTTTGAGGCCTTCACAATATGAGATTTGAAATTAGTACTAGGGGTGGATGTGCTTCGCTGGTTTAGCGGCTGTCTTTTCATTCTTTACTGGTACGTAAAGGTTCAAATACTGGGTTAGGCTGACATTGTGCCCTTGGGCATGACATTCAACAAAAGAAATCACTGAAGGCAAACTTCATTTTTCATCTCTACCAGGCTGCAGTTTAAGCAAACTTATTGAGACCCCCACATCATTTTTGATTTTCATTATTTTATATACTACTTTTTATGCTACTTTTGATTGCCATTTGCCGCAAGGCTTCAGACAGCTAAACTTCAATTCATTGTTTATAATATATACTCTCAGTATTGTTCTTTTAATTTTATTATTATTTTCTTTTCATCAAATATTGTTGTGGTACTTTCAAATCTTGATATATACCTCTAAAACAAGAAAATACCTCATTTTGCTTTAGCAGTCTGAAGGGTTTCTTGCTTGAAATTTGCATCCTTGCTATTAAACTAAACACAAGAGAATAAGACTAGAATGAAAAAAGGTGGCTGTTTTAGGTAAACCAAGATTTTCTTCACAGTTAACAGAAGCATGATTGCAATCAGGAAAATTGTGGGAATGGGGATTCATTTAATAGATTTTTGAAGAAAAACAAATGTCTTTCATGGACAGTGTTCTTTGCTATAATGTATTTTTTAAAAACTAATAATATTAATAATAGTAATGATAACTTTGTAGAACACAATTCAGTGTGTTAACAGACCAAAACATTATGATATACAAAAGAGATGGACTTACTTGGATGTGCTTCTGTCAACACATTTTCTTAAAAAAAAAAAAGATGGGTTTCATTAAAAAACAATAATCAAATTCTCAAAAAAAGCTTTGGAAATAAAGGTATGTGCACAGGTTTGCACCAGTGGTTTTATCAAATCCAATATATATATCAATGCACTGTCATTTGTTTGCTATAACTGCTGCTTCTTACGGTATTTTAACTTAGAACCACTTTCTGTCCCAATGCAAGCACCCTTTTTCTATGAAATTAAAGACGACTTGATAAGATTTGATTTAGGATTTGACTAAATCTTCAGAAAAATACAAATTCAGCAACATCATCTTTAGCGGTCTAATTTCATGCACTATGATTAAAAAGCCAAACATGACAAATGAAGAAGAACGGGAAAAGATTGAGTAACTGTCGGTTGATTTTATCCATTAGATTCAAATAAGTCTGGGGTCACTTTGGCCGGTCAGCAAACCGTTGCCTGAAGCCCTAGAAGCTCAGAAAGCCCACTTCTGTTCATGATGCATTACTTTTTAATGAAGAGCAGAGAGTGCAGATTAAAACGAGTGAGAGTTTTTTTTTGAGGATATTTGATTAAGTTTGAGGAACATATGCCACGACCAGCAGGACTTTAATTTTGTACAATCCTCATGGCGATTTTAGTATTTCCAGAGATATCGCACATGACTTGTCGGGTTTTGAAGAAGAAAAAAAAAAGCTTTGACACTGATGCATCAAAACATCTTTAATATTTCCTTTTGATGGTGCGGTGCAGGCAAAGCATAGAAAAAAAACATAGAGTCTTAGATTGTACATTTAGCTTAGGTTGATTGTTTCCATCATCCTCAGCTTTGAAATGTAAGACCCAAGGGAAGTTTCAAAAACAAGTAAAATAATAACTCAAAGACGCACTCCAATCATCTTTTGATCTATTGTAAAAGTCTTCTCAGTGTTTTTATTTTATTTTATATTGAAAACGCCCTTTTTAGCCAAAATCCAAAAACCTGCAGTTAAATCTAGGATAGAGTTTGTACATAGTGGCAGACATACACCATAGAGTTATGGGTAGAACTGTTGGAGTAAGCCTGCTTCCATTTCTCATTATCCATCTATATCCCTTGTGCTATCCTAGGCCCTTTACCATTGGGAGTTGGGTCATCTAGACCCACTAGACAGTGCGCTGAACTTTTTTCTTCAATTTGATTTGTGATCTTCACTGGTGTTCATGGATTACATGAAATCGTTCCACCTTTACCCACCTTTGTCATGGTAGGAGCACACGTCAATGTAAGGGTGTGGTCATCTAAGATAGCACAAGGGTTAAATACACCCTCCTGCTTTAGCTTACAGCACCTCACAACCCCAACATAACCTTACCAAAAATGGCGAGCAATATTGGAGCGATCCAGCTGTACAGTTTTGAGCCAGATGCCAGCTCGGACGAGGAAAACGGAGACGAGCATGGATCCATTTTTTCTGCAAGTGGATGCATCAGAATAGAGAGAAGCAGGAAGATTCTGGCCAGCCGATAGCTACTGTCACAGCTACAAGCTTTTTCACAGCATTTTTTTCATCTGCTCCTGATTCACAACGATTTAAAAAAAAATACTCAGAAATGCAATTTTAATTTTCTGTATAGATGTCTTTAATCTTGAGAAAATCCCACAAGAACATGTTAAACACCCAATTTTTATTGGATTAAGCCTTTAATTACTCTGTGATAAATAGCGTTGTATGTACATGAGTATGATACTGAAATCCTGTCGTGCATAACAGCAACTTTGTGGGGCCACACATGCCCGTGCATCCGTGTGCTTGTGTATCCCTTCTCTGCTTGTGAGTATGTGTTGTGCTCCAGGAGGCCAAGTCTCAGCTGTCAGGAAGTGCAGCCTGCAGTCAGTCAAGGAGAACAGGTCCGTGTAAGCTGCCAGTCAGTCCCAGCACTACAACTGCTGTCCCCCCCAGTAATGATGCAGGGAGAGTACATCTAGCACTACAGGAGCTCATTAAGGGAAAGTAATTGGAGTTTGCTAAAAACAACATCCCTCAGACTTTGGAGACAGGTTTGTGTCCATATTTAGAGAAAGACAGACCTCTGATCTGACAGACAGACAGACAGACAGGTATGTGTCTCCTTTTTCTCTTGAGTTTTTACTGTCATTCAGCCTCCAAACCCTCTATCAACAGACACAAAAACGCACCAAAAAAATGGCCTGTCATTCACCTCATCAATGCCTCTGCCGATTCCCTGCTTTCATCCGACGTTGACGATCGCTCTAATTACACCTTCTCTCGTAGATAAGTGAGAGTTTGGAATAGTTTAATGGTGCAATCTGATATTAAATACAACACACATAAACAGAAGCACAGGTGGAGAAACATATAATTATTGGTAATGATTGTGCTGGATTCTTGCACAAAAAAGGAAGCTAAACCTCATGAGCTGAAATGGAACTGTACGTTGCCAAAGTAGGGATCACATAAGATTATTTCTTTACACTGTAGCAATGCCAGTAACTTCATGTTATCTAAATGCCTTGGAGTTCTTTTTTTTTTTTAACTATGTGGACTATTATAAAATATTTAGGTGCAATGGGACAAATGTGACTGTGCAGAACGCGAAAGGAGTGCAATTTAAATGAAGTAAATTTGAGTTCCATGAAGATGCTATGAAACTGGCATGAGCTGCTCTAATCCGTCTTAATGTCGAGTGGAGGAGAGCGTGTCATGCGGTGATTGTGCTGGTAGGCTTGCGTGTTTCACGTGTTCCTCCATGAGCAGGATGGGTTTAGATACCACGGATGGCTGACTCAACAGTAAGACACAAGCTTAACCTTTACCTTGAGTCATCAAATTGGGATTAGACAGATGCGGCTTATATTTTACATGGTTTACCGTTTTCACAGGTACTAAAAATATGTCTAAATGGATTAACTTTGGGTCTTTTTCTCCCATAGTCAAAAATCATGCCTGTTCAAAGGTGGCGTACTGCTGTTTGTCTCTGATGGGTTGGTATATAAATGTATACTCTGGCTCAAATATTGGGGGATAAAATAATAAACAGGGTATGGACAGTAAAGAAATATTTTCAGATTTATCTGAATAAAATTTGCTTTGGAGATCACACAATAATTTTTGTACTAGAACATCATTTCTAGATATTATTTCATGGGGTGTTATATTTAGAGAACAAACCAAAGCAAACAAAGATAACAAACTAAAGTTCAAGTACAATCATAACTGTATTTTCCACTCTATAGGGCGCACAGGATTATAAAGTGCACTGTTAAGGAATTGTCCATTTTAAAATCATGTAATATATAAGGTGTACCAGAATGATAAGGCACATTAAGCAAGACAAAATAGTCAGGGATAATTCTTTCAGAGTTTACTAACTGCATTCTTGGTCATTCTAGTTTGTAACATGCTACACATTAGCCACACTGAAGCATTAGCCATATTAGCGAATTCACAATACTCGTTTCTCCCAAACGTATAATTATTATTATTATTTATGTTTTTATTTATTTATTACTTGTCCTGTCCAACAGCTAAGCAGACAGACAGGAGCTGAAGGCCCCTTGTGTTGGACATATTTTACTGTTACAACAGGGGATTCTGGATCTTCTAAAACACAAGGTGTGTATATAAGCCCCCTTTTGTAATTTAGGGTAAAATGTTTTTATACTGACTACAGTTGTACATTTGTTTTTGTTTTTTTGAATGGATGAAGAGGAAAGAAGGGAGGGATATTGGATATTGGAATATATTTATGGAATACATGCCTTAACATCAGGATTTTTCTTGTATAAATGGTGAATCTTAAGGCAAATGTTCAGATAATTTATGGTTACAGACGGAAAAATCAGTGGGATGCTGTTATAAAACACATAATGAACACATTTTTTTTTTAAAAGTTTGTTTTAAGATGGATTCAGAAAAATATTCCCAAAATGGGTTTGAATGTTTTTACAGTTTCATCATTATATCAGTTAAAACTTAAAGAAAGGAATGTAATTACTTTTTCAATGATGTTCGGATTTTTTTTAACAGAAAATCTGGAATTTTTCCAGATTTGACAAATGCACTGAGACACAAACAAAAGAAATAGTTAACAGATTTATTTTTTTAATGCTGTCAAGTAAAAAAAGCAACCAAAAATAACTATTGCATCATTAACATTTACAGTGTTTTTTTTTATGATGCATGGTCCATAAAACCGGCCTGTTTAGTCCTGCAGCTATATTTACAAGAAAGAACAGAACTTGTTTACTGAGACGGTGTTGCATCTTCGTGTTACATCATCTGTGCAGAGGGTTGCAGCACTGACGCGGGTGATCCCCATGTCAGCACAGATAAATAAATGTGAATGCTGCTCTTACAGAATTCTGCTGGGAGGAATTAAAAACAGACCAGCTGTTTACACTTTAGTTGCAGTGACATGGCGCATTGTAACTGTAATTGAGGTTTATGTACAAGCATTGAGTTCAACTTGCAGCTAATGTGTGCTGTCGCTTTTCATGAGCCCTGCTTTTCTTTAATGCCAATTAGGATTTTTTTTTAAGTTGTATTAATTTTTTTTTTTCTGTTTAAAAAAAGTGAAAATAACAAAACCCATACTTTTACTGTAAAAGACTTATTCAGAATAGACATTGATTACTTTTTTGTGTATTCGGTGATGCACTTAAGGCTGATTAAACTCAATGTTTTTTTTTCTGGGAAAGGCTGTGAAATACATTCAAGGAAAAAAAAGTATTTTTTTGTCGCCTACCTTTTATACTTAAACGTGTTATTTCTGATCAAAAAGTTTTACAATGACAAGAATAACTATTAAAAACATAAAATACTTCCAGCTGCCTGTATACAAGCTGCATTTCTGAAATCTGTTTTGCTTTTTGGGGTTTGATGATGGAATGTTTCAGTTGATGTTGGTGGCTAACCTTCTAAAAATCCCATCCTATTGCAACCTTACTTTCAGCTGCAGTAAAAATAAATTGGTACAGCTTATTTTCTATTGCACAATCATACATTTTGTTCAATTTTTTTAAAAGTATTGTTTTATTTTTGTCCAGTTTTTCTTAATATTGTTTTTCTTTTTTTATGTGTATGTTCATCTTTAGTCATTCAATACTTTAACAGCTTAAAAGCCTGATTTTTTTTCCATTAAAAGTAGTATATGTTTATAATTATTGCATAAACGGCTATCACTGTTTAATCGTTTAAAGCAATCAGATTTTTTTTTATCTTGCAATTTCTCCATGTTAGTTTTCTGTGTAATAGCATGAATGTCCCTAAAATCTAAATGTGTTGTGGCTGGTTTGCTAGAGCTGTCATTTCTAGTAGCTAATTGCTGTGATTTCTAAAGCTCAGTTTGGTTTGTTAAATCTAATAACTCCAGCTCCGGTGCCAGAGTCTCAGCACCTGTGAAGCAGAGCCACTGCAGTCGGTAGACATGGAAGTTTTTAACAAAATGAACATCTTTTACTTTTGAATTTTATGTTTACGCAGACATTATAGACAAGGGATTTTTGGGCTTGTTATTGTGAGAAGGAAGAACAGATGGTTAGACAGCCACAGCTGGAAAGCACATGGAAGAAACAACAGCACGAGGTAGCAGTAAGCAGCTGTTCAGCGTGACAGGTTAGGAAAGACAACTCTTTTCAATTTAGCATTTCAAGTTTGAGTAAAATTAGAAGGAAAAAAATTTCAGGACTTGACTTAATGAAATGTAAACTTTGTCAACATTCCACTTTTCCTCAATCTGTATGGTGAAGAATAATACAGTGTATTTAAAACACTAAAGAAAAGCCAGATCTATAGATTTGATCTTGGTGAATTACCAGTTTAAAAAGGGATCAAGATATTTTCTAAAAACACTTGGAATAAAACACTTAACACGATGGTTTGATCAAAATGTATATGTAGTGTTGCTGACCTGAAAAACACATAGCTATCTTTACAGCTAAAAATGCCCCCCTACCAAAGAATTCCCCTGTATAAAAGACATGAAGTGTCAGTCAGTGCAGAGGAAAAGCTGGCCTTTTGTTTTGTTACACTTTTCTGATTTTGTGTTCCAATCTTCTGGGACATTTGGACCCAAAAACCTGTTTACTTTTTAAACCCCAAACCTGGTTTCATTTGTGATCAAGCTCATTTTTGGTCCTTGAAAGTCAACTTTGATTAAAAAAAAAGAGGAAAACGGGAGAAAACAGGAAGATGTTTTAGTTTGTCTTGATTGTTCAGTGAGAGATTTGGTTAGGTACATTGTTAGGACAAGTCTTCAGGGAGGTTAGAGAAATGTTAGATATGTAATTATTCTTAATTATCTGTGACACAACGCTCATGTGGTTTGTGGGATATTTTTGACTAATTATATAGAACACACTCCACATTTTTATAACACAAAAGAATACTGATCCACATTCACATTGTGTCAAATTAACAAAAGAAAACATGTTTTAATAGTCATAGAAAATGTTAAGTGCTACTCCAAATTACTAGTTTCAAATTAGCTTATTGTTACTGATCACTCACTTTTGGCCATTTATTCTACTCAAAGCTCTTTTTTTATATAATTATAAAACAAATGCATCTGTTTGTTAATGCATTATGTGCACATAAAAACAAATTGCTAATAGTGTTTTGTTGGTTTTGCATACCTGGTATCCCTTGTCGGTCATCAAGAAATGTTCATTTAATGCTTCACTTACACTTTATGGAGAGTACACGACGAAAGCCATCAGGCAAGAGAATAGAAGGCAGCTGCCTTTTACAGTGAAATCACAGATAAAATATCTTGTTGGAACAACTTTTTGGCTTTAAAAGTTTAGCAAATACTTTGAATAAAAAAATAAATTTGTGTCAAAAAAAAGGATAATAAATCATTTGTCGTGCTGCTGTTTTAATTTGCAATAACAGACAAATTTTCTTTTTTTTCTTTTTTGTTCCAGGCCTGCAAACCATTCCATAAAAGGTTTTATTTGACTATAAATAAGACTGCAAATAGGACCCCTTTGCCTTTGCTGCATGTGTCTAACATGAATATGCTCATCAGTTTCATGCACATGATTGCTGGGGTCTGTTGAGCCACTTGACTGTAAAACTAAAATGGCCCCTAAAAGCCATAAAGGCTTCAGTCTCCGTCATTTGACACATCAGTAGAATTCTTCCCACTCCAGACTGCAGTCCCAACTCAGTTATTTCTGCAAGAGAAGTGCTCTTCCAATTTCTGTTTTGTCATTTCAAACTGGAGCAATCCTCTGAATGAATTCCCAGAGTGCCCCGGCACGTGTCAGAAACAGAGAGGCAGAGAAAAGGAGAGGGAACAGATATGAGAAAAAAAAATCATATGCAGTTAACAGGAAATAATTCTTCTTGACGAAAAAGCGTCTGCTCAACGAGTTTTTCATCATCACTATTTCTCAAGCTGTCCTGCTGTCATTAGTCTCTTGGCAAAGAAAAAAAAGGCTTATTTTCTCTGTTCTCCAAGTACAGGACACAGTGCATTATATCTGCTGATTTACACTTTCATACACGTTGGCTATCATTAGTGGAGGAGCAGCCTGGGGATAATAATGCCGGGGTGGGAAATGCAATGAAAGTCATGCCATTTGCTGCTTACTTGCTCATTCCCACAGTGGATCTCTGCAGCAGTTACCATGAACAAAATTATGTTGCATACTTCCCATATTTTCTTTTTTTTCTTCTTTTTGTCATGCAAAACCTTAATTTACCCCATAACATTGGTATTATTTGCAGCTTATGTGCTCACAATAGAAGTAACACATGTTAAAAGAAATATTTTCCATTTTATTCCAAAGACAGGGGATTTTTTTTAACTCCCAATTAAGTCTTATTATGTCTTATATATATATAGATGTAGCATTTTGCACAAAAATAGAGTATTACATTAAAATTATTATTGTTAATTTGACTAAAACATATTAAGCATCATTACTTTTGACAGGTAGTTTAAATGACCTGTAACATTTTCTCTTATCCTGTTGTTTTTCCACCAATTCCTTCAGTTAGCCATTTAGAATTTAACAGATTATTACAATTTTGAATTATTTTGTTAAGCTTCTATAAGGACCAAACGGTAAAAAAACTAGAGTTTGTTTGCAGAAAGTGGTAACGTGACTTCAGATGTATGTGTGATTCAGACAACTTCATACAAGGAGAAGAAGCTCATGAGGTTCCTAAAAATCTTTAAAAAGAAATACTAAAAGAATGAGGAAATTCCAGGAAGTTTCATCCTGCTTTTTTTCTGCTTTGATTTTGAAATGCAATATTTATATTGTTAGAATTGCGGGGTTTAGAGGTCCATAGCAAAGAAAAGCTCTCTAATTAGTCTGCAGTTTGTCAGACATTTTCATTAGGATGATGTGTTTTGTAACAAAGGAAGATTTAAGACCTTACACAGAGCCCTCACACACGAGAATATCTATATTTAGTTAGTCTGTTGTGTTCTTTAGATCCATGTGCGTCTTTGTTTTCCTCCTCCAAGCTGGCATTTGGCTTAAAGCATTACGGCTGGCTCACCAATTTTTTTTGAGCGCACCTTACTAATGGACTAGAGTGTGACATGAGGACATTGTACAACAGATTCATCTGTACATCATTAGTGTGTGTAACTTACATTAGCCTACCATATACTTTACAAAACACTTACCGCACACACAACAATGGTACATTCCATTTCCATGATGTTCCTTAAGGTGGTGGTGTGTGCCACAAGAAAACTACAAGACACACCTGGCTCATAAAGAGGCGTGTCCGCATCTTAAATGGAGTGCAGGTGTGTCTTACAGTTAGTTCCCATGAGCCGCATACAACCAGCTCAAGGGACATCATGAAAACGGAATGTGCCGCTGATGTTATGTTGGGGTTGTGAGGAGCTGTAGGATAGAGTGTAAACTGATGGATGATGGGAAATGGGGTATATTCCATGCCGACAGTCCTGCCCACAACTGAGAGGCTAATTTCGAATGAACTCCTGCCGCTCTGCAGAAACTATGTCCAAGAAAACAACACAGAATCTTTGATTTTGCCTAAAACAACGTAATCATAATTAGAAGACCACTGGGAACGCATTTAGAATAGATTAAAAGATTATCTATGTAAGTGTATTTTTATTATACATTTATGTTTATGCTCAAAGGAACCTTTTCTGAGATATATGATATGTTATCAGCCTGTCTGCTCCTGTTAGTCCTGAGTGTATCAGCAAGAGGCTTCAACACAACCCAATATCAAGTGACTAAGCATGCACCGCTGTCTGCTGGCTTTATAAATCAAATGCTCCTGAAATTGGTTTGTGAGAATTCTGACATTTAGAGTTTTATGAAGTAACTTAATATGTGACCTTGATCCAAAATCAAATTTATCAAAAGCTGCATACAGCGTAGACATGCCTAGTCCATATTCACAGCTTTTATGGAATGTAAAACAAACAGATTATTCTTGGGATGTCTATTTAAGACACAGAAAAGCAGCCTCGATTGAAACTATAGCAAGCATACATTTTAGTATTTAATTTTCTTTGAACTGAATGATGTTTTTACATTTGATTTTTGTCTCTACTTTTACAATGATGCTGACCTACGTTTCAATCATTGCTTAAACATAAAAAGATATCTGAAATGAGGAAAACTGTGAACCCAAAAAGGGTCTCAATAGCTGACAAAGCCTATAATTTTGAGAAGAATTAGCCATTTTTCACACAATTTGAAAAGATCGTGGAGCTTTCACTTTGTTTCCATCAAAGCTGCATTAACATTTCATCATACTGCAGATAAAAACAGGGACAGCTTTGAAAACCTCTGCTCTGCCTGAAGAGGCTTTGTCTTCCGACATTCGTGACTGTGCAGGTAAAATAGTTGCCCTCTAAAGCTGTTTCTGCAAAACAGTGACGAGACATGGCTACAGCTGGAAAATGGAATGCATAAAGAGGTTTGGAAGTGATTTTTTTTTTTTTGTCTTGTTCAGATTTATGTGTTGTGTGTCACAGCTGGCTTCTGTCACTGACGGTTACACCTCAATCATGTTAGCGATTACTCTCCTCAGTATAAATTATGCACTCATCGGTTTTCTTTGTTCTCTGCCAAATCCTCAGTCATGTTCACTTGGTTTTCCCACGCTCAGTTTCAAAATGTATGTTTGGACTTTCTTTGTTCTTGGATTTCTCGCTCGGCAGCGTGTTGGGATTGTTGAGTAAATCCTCTTTTTTTGTTGCCTTCTTATACCTGACTTCCTTTGGCCCATTACTCTACTTTCAGGTCATGTCCTAACACTTTTTTTTTTAAAGATTTGCTTTAACAACAGACCACAAAAACCCCACAAGTGAGACACTAATTTAGTCCAGGTTCTCACAAACAGCTATCCACATGCACTTCTTAAAAAGAGGTGATTAATGAACTGGTTACTGTCTGTGTTAAGTGGAGAAAATGGAGAGGAAGAAAATGGAAGATCGTATTACGTCTATTCCGGGAAAATTCATTACATTCACTGCAGCGGTGAAGGAAACGGAGCTCTATGATAGATTTCAAGGAATGGAGAATTAACACTATTACAGCAGAATTACTGGATTAAATGCTGAAAATGATAGCTTCTTGATATTTGTAGATCCAATTCCATCACAGATTAACTGCTAAAGACGTACACACTCCCATCAAAAGGTTTTCATTCTAGCACAAAAACTTTTGGATCAAAGCGCATAGAATGTCATACGTGTTAACCTGATTTTAGGAGACACAGGAAAAGGCCAGGAAATATTTTTTTATATTATTCTATTACATAGTATTATTGTATTTTTGCCCAAGATGTTAAAAGAATTGAGCACAACAAATATTTGAGTTTTCTTTTACAGATGAGGCTTAACTGAAACCCTATGGCACATTCTGCAAAGAAAAGTACACTAATCAAACCTTTTTGAAGGTGCTTAGATCAGGTGCTCGCACTGTATGTATAAAATTGTGTTTAATGCAAAAAACCTCATTTAATTCCATTAAATATTTTGGTTTTTTCCCTTTGTTTTGCCAAAACATTTTTATTTTCTTTTACATGAAAAATGTATATACAACCATAAACATGTATGGTCAGATCATCAGCATGTGACTCATGAAAAAAAAGTCTAAAAAGGGAAGGGCACATTGACTAGAGTTTGCTCTGGCCAGCTCAACAACCAGCAAAAGATTTAGTCCAAACACACTGTATTTTCCGCGCTGTAGGATTATAAGGCGCATCATCAATCAATCCAACTTATTTCATCAGGTGTACATAGTAGGCGCATTATGCGAAACAAAAGTGTCAGAGATGAGTCCATCAGTCAGACTGTATTAACTATGCGAAGGAGGGTCTAATGGTCTAGGGTTTAGTTAAAGTTTAGTATTCTCCTATTGAATTCTATGCATTTATGATCCTTGTGATTGTATGTTTACTTTACAATTACCGGCACGAAGCCCATTGAGATGACTGTTGTTGTGAATTTGGGCTATACAAATAAAATTGAATTGAATTGAATTGAACTGAACTGTGTTCACAGTAACTCTAGTACTCAATTGTAAAACGCTACACGTCAGCTACTTTAGGGATAAGGTCATTGTCCCACTTATACCACGGTCACTTACAAAAGAAATAATTACTCAGTCCATTTTTAGTACTTTATTCTTGTTATTTTTTTGGCTTAGATTGCTGTTTTCACAAAAAGCAGACTATTTGTTGACAACGCAGCACGTAGCTGGCACCGACCTCGACTGCAGTGGCAAAGGAAAGTGATATATTGCTGATTGTCATGATCAGAGGCTAAATAAAGCATCAGTCCAGAGAAAAAGGTCTCCCTCTTACCGCTTGTTTTTATCCAGATGATGAAGCCAAAGCTTGTTTTAAAGAAGCCAGCGCAGTGATGTGGAACATTTAAGCTATCTGACCGGAACTTCGTTTTTAGGCGTGCATCATCACTGTGTAATCAGACAAAAAGCCTTATTTTTCTAGAATAAAGATAAGAAAATAGGTGCTGAACTGCTAACCTCATCTGGTTTTCCAGTAATATTTATGTTTTTCTCACAGGGTGGGGAACTTTTGAAATAATTTTCAGATTTGAGGAGCCAACGGCTTTTGCCAAGGTCAAAAAATAACATCTCTCAATTACACCTCAGATTCTACAAGAATCCTTTAGCATTTTGAAATTTAATCACAGTGCAGATGAAAAAAAAATGCATAAATGGACAGAGCTTGTCCCTGCTAAAAAAATGTAAAAAAATCTGCATTCCATGTACAAAACTGTTTTGGCCTAATGTGCAGTGTCATTGTTTACAAAAGGGGAGTGCAGCATGCCAACAAACATGCATCATCCCACCGACAAAACATTAAAGAGAAGAATGTCAAGAAAAGTTCGCCTCACAGCGACTCATTCATCAATAATCCTATCTGTACTGTAAACCAAAGTTAGATTTGAGGTCATTGCACCAACAGATAATGTTTCTGCCAAAATTAGCGCATGCCACCAGACAGCCATCCCATAAAGGAAAGTAATCTCAGGACAGAATGCAAACAGTCTAATAGTGTAATTCAGGGAGGCTGGTGTTTTGCAAAGTGCATACTATCTTTTAGAGAATTTAAGTGTAAACGTAAAAGTTACAATACTTGGCTGACATGCTCCAGTTTTTAACAAAATCGGATGTTTTTTCCCCGAGTTTGTCTCTGGGGTAGTGTACCTGGCTGCATCTGTTCAACATTTTTGCCAAAATGATCATCAGTTCTGAAGTGTTCTTCTAATTTTCTCATTTTTAAATGCATCGAAGGGATTTGTTGTATTTCATAATTCAAAGTGTCTAAAAATGAGTGTCAAAGATAGAAACCCCGGTGATTATGGTAATAACTTTGAGGTTTTTTGAACTTCAAAGGCACAAATTGGTTAATTTGACAGATGTCATTTATCCTATATCACAACTTACATTACATTTAAACAGACATTTAAATGGCTTCCCTGACATGTATCTTAATGCCTTTTATCCACTTTGTTGCATTAGCTTAGATCCACCTGCTGTTAGTTTGCTGTCTTCACTCGCTTAAAATTTTCTGACATCGATCTCTTGTCTGTGCTGCTCACTGTGGTTTGCTCCTGACAGTTCGAATGAACTGACAAGAGGAGTTTTAACTTTCATCTCCTGCTGTAGCTTCAGACATGCTCTTCCCAGACAAACAGACTTGCAGGATGACGTCACACAGAAGAAGAATATTTGCATAATTAATTAGAAGATTTCCAGTGTGTTCAGTTTGGACTAAATACTGTGGGGGGGTTTTTTAGGACACATGTTGCTTTAAAGGTGTGACTGGCACAGTTACTGTAACAAATTTAATAGCAATGGAGCCTAAAGATTTTTTTCATTTTTGCCACAAAACTTTCCAAACTTAATTTTGCATTTCTTATATCTAAGCATGTTTTCGTCTTGCTTTTAGTATCTAAAATTGGAAAAACATTTTATGTTCAGCACTTTGACTTAACTTGTATTATTTTGACAAAATATATTTTTATGAAGAGCAAAATATTATAAGTTATTTAAGGTTTAAGTTGATTAATCATGGAATAATATTCCTGTCTGCTTTGATTATTAATTATGTTTTAAAAGTTACATTTTTAAAGTTTTAGCATTTAAAAATGTAGTTTTAGTATGTTAAAGAAATATTTTTTAAGTTCGGCCCTCGACTTAAAGTTTCCCTGTGCAATTGAGTTTGACACTCCCGAGTTAAAACATAAAGTAACATTTTATAACACAATGTTTATAAAAAATATTTCAGCAAAGCCTTTTTTAACACTATATTTCAATGTATTTTTAAACGATAGTAGTGGTAAATACATTTTGTTTATGGTTTTGTTTACTTTTAATGAAATCTTTCTATGTTTCTAGGCGAGCAGATGCTTTTCATTCAGCCTCACAATCACTTTGTGCAATGCTCAACACGTCCTCTGATCTGTAAGTCTAACCCACCTACTTACTCGCCCACTCATGCCATTTTCAAGGAAAAATCTCTATAAAGAATTGTGGGCATTTCCACCAGGGAAGCACATAAAGCCAAAATTCTGTCCAAGGCCTCAAAGTACTGACTGATTTTCTGCATAACTTTGTATCAAACCACGCTGCGACCCTGAGGGGTTTTGATGACTGCTCTCTGCATCTTTTATGTCACACTATCTAGCCTGATCTTTTTTTACTACTGTATTCACTGTCAGATAATGTCGATTCTGGTTTGACTTTCCTACACACTATTTTTTTAATCAATTTTAATCTATTTTTAATCTATTTTACTTTATAAAATATTACGCCATTTCCCACCAGAGACATTAAAGTATTAAGTATCTAAATTTGAATCGTTTATATTTAACTTTTTTATTAAGAGACTTTTTGAGGAAAAGGATAAAGTGACATGAATTAAAAGCTTACTGAAAATATAAACAACAGTAACTACATTATTATATCTAATGTATTCAGGGGCAGAACAACAGGAGTCAAGGAGGGCATCTGCCCCCATAATTTTTCAGTCACTACTGGTATAATTATCGACAAAGATTTAAAAAAGCATCAATACAAGCCTCTTTAAGCATTGCAAATATTTAAATAATAAATATTAAATAAGCATTAAATAAATGAAATGGTTACAAAAATGTATTTTTTATTTTTTCATTTCCAGTCTGCTGTTTTCTTTTGCCCCCTGCCAGCCTCCTATAAATGTTCTAGGTCCACCTATGAATGTATGTAAAGTTGTCCCGAAATGTTTAGGAAATTATTTGTTTCATTTTCTCAAGCATTTTATAACAATTTATAATTATTTTCAGTAGAGTTTGAGCACTACTGTCCAGAGGACGCCTGAAAAAACGTTTTCATAGCATTATTAATAAACCTGTGTAACCATAAAGCCTTAAAAATGTAAATTTTATTTTTAAAAAAAACAGTATGTTGTGTAAAAAGTAATCAAATCTCACTGTGATTTTTTTTTCAAATTATTTGTTTATTCTTAATTTTAATCTTGAAAACTTTAACTAGCCATCTTGAGTGAGTATTTTGCCAGCATTTTTTTTAGATTAATTCTGCTTTGCTTTAAACAGGAAATGCATGCATGCAGGTCTTCTCATTTGTTTATACTTTGGATTCAACAGAGAAAATCAAATCACTTCCACAAACTTTGGAGTGTTTGAGTTTGGGCTTTGGAAATGAGAGTTTCCCATGGTTGACTGGGGCCCCACCAACAGCGCTGCCTGTGGGTGCATGCGAATAGGTGAGGGAGAGAGGGCGATGCAGTGGGGAGGTAGCATCTGTGGTGGTGAAGGCAGAGAGGTGTGAAGATAATAGCCCCAGTGGGAAGATATGCAAGGCAGGAGTGCTTTATGAGGCTTGGTCAGTCTGCTGTGAAGAAGTCCTGCGTTGCAAAAAAAAAAAAAAAAGAAATTTAAGAGCAATTTTTAACTTATTCCGTTTTTACTTCAGGAGGATTAGCATCTCACTCTTACTCTTATTTTGTCCCTTTTTAGTGCAGCATAGCTCTCTTCATCATAACTGTCCTATTTTCTCTTTTTTTAAGGCAATTTATTTGTGGAGTAAGTGTTGCATCAGAATCACATTTCTGCATTTCTGATCTGTTTAATTTGTCACTAAATCCGTTAATCCTCTTTTGCGTACTTGAAAGCCTCGTAGATATTTATCTGCTCTATAAAACCTCAATAAAATTTGAATTAGGTGTGAAATTAATGGTCAAAACTGCTTAATTACTGAACAGTTCATACGTTTGCTTGGAGTATTTCACTGCAGACAGGAGTTGAGTTTACATTAAGGAGCAGCTTCAAAGCATCAAAGTTGTCTAAGGTTCCAGGAACTTTAAAGTGAGTTGCTGATTAAAGTAAAAAAATTCAGACCTCCTTTTACTAAAGTCTGTGTCACAGCGCATATATTCACAGATGAAAATTGGTCATGCGTGAATATATGTGGAAAAAGTACGAAAAGTTGTGGTCTTTACTTGAAATTTTCCCAGATGTATTCCAAAATGAACTACACTAAAACCACAGCAGAAATATGACTAAACCACGCAAAGAAACACATTAATCAACGTAAAACATGAACCGAGTGTCAATTACATAATTTGATGCTTAATAAATGTTATACATCAGTGGCACATGCCTGAAAAGTCAGTTAGCCGTACGTGGAACAGTCGTGGAAAGCCACAAATTTGTGTATGCATCTTGCAAGCATCAAGCACAATTGCATACGATTTACGTAATCATTTCATATAAACTATGTAAAATATGCATAAACTGTGTAATACTGAACCAACCAAAAATTACCAACAGTTCAAAACCGAATTCACGTACAGACTCATTTGCCAAAACGCTCAGCGGACATCTGCAGACAACGACAAATGACGAACCCAGGAAACACTTAGGAATTCACGCATGTGTCATGAAAGACCGAAAAGTTATGAGGAAAATGCGCAAAATGTACACTGTGTTTATGAATTCCGTCACAGTCAAATATTTAATTATTGGCACAGCTTTAGACACGGTGCAAACAAATCTGGAGAGCTAGCTGAGATTTGTATAACTAGTAGCTTTCCTTCCACACCACTTTGCTGCTGTAATCACTGCAGCTGAAACCCAAACTTAGTATTAAGTGCTACAAATGCTCTTGTCTGCCATTCTACATTCTACTCTTTAAAGTTACTTAATTTGGGGTTTTTACAACATTTAACTATATCAGTTGTAAGGAATGAATACTAATACATGAGTGTGTTGAGACTTTCTTTTTCTTTTAAACTAAATAATTAAATAAAGTCCTCTTTTGTTTAAACATGTCTTCATTCCGCTGGTGTCACAATCAGAATTTATAAGACAGAATAAATTGAGTCACATCACAAAAAAAGGAGACACTTGTTCCTCTCTCAAAGATGCAGATAAAAATGTGCTAAATTTGTCGTCTTTGTCTTTGGAGATGGACGTGAAGGGCTTGAATGGTAATCAGTCAGGTATTCTAGAAAAAAAAAACAGATTAACATTCAGCCTCTGTTTGGTCAGTCAATCAGTCTCAGTTCCAGCTCTCTTTTGGTGCACAGATAAGCTGCCACTTTGGGTTGTCTTATCTGTACTGAACAACACATTGCACTTGTATGAGTCTGGAGCTTGATGCAACGCTGTCTTCATGGCAGTACTATAGAATTCTATTACTTGCAGCCCAATTTATTCACTTGTCTATCTTAAGTAATTATTTGCCCGTTTGGCCTTATAAAACTTTCAATTCCACTCACAGGACTCAAAATTAAAAAATTTAAGCAATACACCATATTTTCCACACTACAAGGCGCAATTTGAAGCATAAAGTATTTTTTCAGTTAAACAGTGCGCTGTGTAATCTAGAGCACCTTTGTATATGGATTTATTCTTGTGCTTACTGATATCAATACAATTTTGAGACAATTGCAGTGCTCTGTCAAAATGTTATTGTGTTTTTTTACGAGTTGCAAACAAGCTTTGGTGTTATACAACATTCACGGCATGTGATGTATGCTTAAGAGCCCGTATTCTTAAACACACTGTTAGCATATGGTGTTTGAAGAGGTTTGGAGCAAAAGGTTGAAGTGGTGCAAATCCCGTAAATCTTGCTCCAGGCTTTTTCTTTCACAGCTCGCTTCCAACATATGAAAAACTTGGTGTCGTATAATTCCAGTCAGGCACAAATTATTCATTTCGCTTCAAAATTATTCATTCCTTCTTCGTGATCAATTTTCAAGTGGTTGGCACTTCCGTGAATTAAGAGAGACGTCATCCATACGTGTCTGTGAAATCCATGTCCCTGATTGGTAAAAGTTTGAAAGCGTGTTCAGTAGCCATGCATTTTGTTTGTAGAGCCCGAAAACAATCGTAGAAACTTGTGTGAACATGAGATAGGGCGATGTGAGTTTAGCTGTATTGTAAATATACAAATATATGCAAACATATGCATGTGTAGTGTTGGATTTTTTTTTTTTCGTCTTACTAACAAGGTTGGGAGTTAGCGTAGTCACAGTATTGTTTGTTTTAGCGGTATCCTTTTTGGGTTTTTTACGTGACACAAACAAGATTGGGTGTTGTATGTATTGTTAATACACTAACACCTGCTACAAACAAGTCCTAGGGTTGTTGTGAATGTAGTTAATGAAGTTTGACTGTTTAATGGACTTATCTCTAATACTTTTGTCTCGCTTAAAGCGTTTTATAGTTCAAAGCACCTTTTTATATGACATGAGTACAAAAATACATGATTCATTGACTTATATCCAGTACACCCTATAGTGTGGAAAAGACTGTGCACCTATTTTCTCTTCAGGAATCATAAGTCAAAGAGGGTTTGTTTTAATTCTGTCCCTGTGTTTCCTTTCCATTTCTCCACCTCTCCATCAGCCTTTGAAATACCCCACTCCCAGTGTCTTCTGTAAACAAAACCCTCACTGGTTTTCTCTCTCTGTCCTTGACTTTACTTCTCGTTATCCATCTTCAAGGAGAGATGAGGGGAAAGTGGCTGCAGGGAATCACGTTTCATCATCCGAACATATGAACTGAGACAGAGGCTGATATCTTCTTTTTGCCGCTGCTGCTTCTTCGAATATCATTGCTGTTTACCACGAGAAGTAACATTTTGCACACACACACAAAAAAAAGCTCCTTCTTTGGTCATATATGGAATGAGTTCAAGAGACCAAGTCATTACATGCAGCAAAAATTAGTCTCAGGCCATCACTGTGGAGGAGAAAAAAATAAACCACTTATCTGTGAAACGTCTGCAGCAAAGCACTTGGCTTTATGAGGGAAAAGAGGATTGGGAGCACTCAGTTGTGAGCAGTAGTTGTATGCAGACAAGTAGCTGTGAGGGAGGGAAAAACACTCACAGAGCTATGTGGTTTGCCTCCAGAGGCTTCAGGTTTACAATGGAGAGGAAAGCAAAAAAAAAAAAAAAAAAGAGAACTTCAAATGGCCAACTTGTCGCAAGAGGAGCCGCTTTACCAAAAAAATAAATAAATAAATAAATAAATAACCCACCAGAATGTCTTGTTTAAATCAGATTTTTTTTTATGATGCTCAAGTGCTATTTCTTTGGGGGTCTGTGTGATAAAATAAACATAGAACGTCTAGTACAAGCTTGTTTATTTGTTAGTTTGGGCACTTTGAACCCATTTTGGATTTGATGTTGTGGTTTTTATGAGGTATATTCCATCAGCGGTAAGAGCGTCTCCATCGTGAGGCATATCCTCAGGTGACAAAGCCAAAGCAATGAAGAAATGTGGGCTGTTTTGACTGCTTTCAGAGTTTGTGAGTTCTAGTTTTTTGGTGTAAAACTAAAGGGGCCATAATTAATTTCCAAGGTAACTATGTGCGTTTGTTTTCCGGTGACACAACTGTGTCTCATGGGCAGACACTGACGAGATTTGAGCATGTAAACAAAAAGTATCTTCACTCTTTCTTCTCCTTCCGTCCTCCCTTCACTGGACCTAAACTGAAAGAAATTCTTAAAAGCAACTTCTATTGAAGGGAGTGGGGGGGGGGGGGTGAAAAAGCCCTAGATCGAATCCAGCTGAGAGGAAAATGATTTTAAACTTAAATGATTTTTTTTTCTTCCTCTCATTGAATTAAAGCTAAAAAAAATGATCTAAAATGCTGAGTGTGTTTCCTAGGCAGAAGAGGTGAAGGCCTTTAAGGTAATAACTGCTGCACTTTAATGAATTAACTTTACAAGGATCTGTGTTGAAGCTCTAAGCTTCCTAAAAAACTTGACTTAATGAAGAGGGATTTCTCTCTGAAGATCAAGGTCTTCCATTTTTCCTCTCCCCCAGTTCCATTTCGACTTTTTTTGTGTTCTTTTTTCTTAGACTCTTTGAAGAAAGCATATGAACGTGCTGGTTTTATGGGATTTTAAATGCAGTGTCTGAGAAATAATGCGTTGGTGCTTTTAGTGTATGGCTGTCACGTTGATTAGTTATTATGATGCGTCATAAATATGTGTTAAAAACGTAATTAAATAAAAACCCTGCAGCAGTTTGTCGTGTTTAACTTCTTAAAGATTCTATGGTTGCTTTGAGAATTTACTGATTAAAAAAGGATTTTAAGATATTATTTTAAAAAGGTAAAGTGATAGAATAAAACTTTTGCTGAAGAGATGTGAATCCACATTGCAAAAAAAAAAAAATTAAAATAATCAAAAGTCTATTTTCACAAAATAATATAGCAATGGGTAGGATGATTTATCCTACCAATAATTCTTATAATGTCTCTGCCATTGACTGTATTAGTTTCAAGCTACATCTTCATGTTGGGCCCAGGTGCACAGAAAGCTCTTTACACCACGGTACAAGCATTTTGCTCTCACTCAGCAATGACTTTACGAAAGTGGGTCTTTTCCTGCCTTGGTGAACTTACTGTCTCTTGAACTAATGAACCACAATGCATTGCTGTACCCCCATTTGCTTTTCTGCTTGATTTCCCATTTTTCCTCGTTTCCTTCAAGCCATTAGTTGAGACCACAGAAACTCAGTGTGTGTTTCTTTATGTACAAAGATCACCAGACTCTCACCTGCTATGAATAATTGATCTGTTAAATCTAGGGCGCCTGAGGTTTATATGCAAGCAGGTAGCTGCTGCTGCTGCTGCAGAGAGGCACCTTACAGTTTGTTTCAAGAATTATATCTCTGAGGATTCAGGAGGTGGAGACCATTCAAATGGAAAAACAACTACCTGTTGGTGCAGGCGTGGCTCCATACTGACCTACTGGAAGGACCAACTTCTAAACAGAATGTCAAAGCATTTATGCCATAGTAATATGCAAACAAGATGCAATTTTCTGGTTGTAAACATGAACCAGTTTAGGATTCTGAGTCACAATAGTGCTGGTTAAAATGTGTGAATGGAGTCTATTGGTTACTGTTTTACTCCCTGAAGTCTAAAGAAAATACAAAAAGAAATCGTAAACACCTTTTTTTTTCATGTTTATTCATAGCTTAGCTACTGGAGGGATTAAACAAAAACAAGAAGTGCTTGATAAATACCATTAAATTATTCATGGTGGCACAGAAGTATTGTTAAATCATGCAGTGAAGTGTTCTCAGGTCATCCAAGTGATTATAGTGTTTCAGCTGACAGGTAGGTGAAACGAAGAGCACTGGGCTAAAATACAGAGGTGGAGACAAATTGCCGTGTGCACCAGCATGCTATTAGAGTGACGAGGATGTTCACCATAATAGCTTATTTGATTTATAATAATTTCTTGAATGTGTGTGGTTTTGTAAATCCCAATAGGAAAAAATAAATCACGTTTTACTTCAGGCTGCAGCCCAGCTCTTGTCATTCTGTTCTGCTTTTCTAAACTCTGTTAATTTATTGATTCCATGGGGAAATTACAACATTCTTGCTTTGTCTCTTGTGTGGAAACATCAAAGAGCAGGGTCAGTTAAAGAGCAGGAGCCCCGGAGCTGGGAATGATTCAATGCCTTGCTCAGATTGTTCATTGGACACATGTTGGTTGGCACAGGGATCAACGTCGGGCCTGCTACTGCTCAAAGAAACTACAATATCACCTTTCATTGGCGTTTTTCTCCATGGCTACTCAGCAAAATGCAGATATTCTTTGTCTCGTCTGTTATATGAGAAGGTCAAAATCTGGCACTCTCTGTTTTGGTCACTTGTTTTTTGTCTTTTGTCTGCTTGCTGTCACATAGCATCACTGTTGCCCGGCTGTTATGTTGGAGGAGACACGCAATGATTGGCTGTGCTGCTCTCTGTCAATGACAAACACGCATGACTGAACAAGACGCAGCCACAAAGTGACAACCATCCAGGCAACGGCTAATAAATGGTATAAAACGGTATTACTTAACGGTCTTTACCTGATGTATGATATTATCCAGCTTTAGACCTTTTTAGGTGCCTTCATGGGAGACTATTTGTGTGTTACAGCTCCTTACCAAGATTAGGTACGGTGCTCCAAAGGGTTTGGATGTGGATGATTTCTCATTGTGAGAAAGCTGAAAATTCTACCCTATCAGTGACGAGATCAATTTCTGAAAGTTATTGATTAATTCAAAAACTGGATCTTTAACTTTAAGCAAAACTGAAATAATTGTTTTTGGTTCTTTGATCTCTGACGTCTTTTTAAAACTAAGATAAATATCCTTGTTTTGACCTTCAGTACAACTAAAAGAAGCCTTAAAGCTCTTGTTAAACAGTACATATATAAATATATACAGTACAGACCAAAAGTTTGGACACATTCACATTCATTTGAATGAGAAGGTGTGTCCCAACTCTTGGTCTGTGCTGTATATGAATAATACGTGAATTATATATTAAACAGCCTTTTAGCATCAATGCAGAGCTACAATTAGGAGAAACCTGTGACAAAGCTACTACAAAAATGTGTACTTTGTTTTCTTGCTGTTGAGCTGCGTGGAAACGTGCATTCAAGCGGTCACTTGCAATCAAAAAATTTATGTAAAAGTGCGTAACATTCAAGCACAGGTAAGCAGTTTTCTATGATCGTTTTCAGGCTGTGTATACAAAAGACGTGGCCATTGAAACTTTTACCACTTAGAGACTCAGATTTGTCAGTGGTGAATGGATGGCGTCTCCTTTTAATACCAACCGTTTGAAAATTGATCAAGGAGAAATTAATAATTGGGGTTTGTGCTCGGCTGAAATTAAATGACATCAGAACAGAGCTGTGAAAGGAAGTCTGGAGAAAGATTCACAAAATTTGCAGCAGTTCTGCATTTTGCACCAAGCCTCTTCCAGCTGTTGGTGGCACTTATGCAATACTATACAATAGTAAAAGAAAAAGAAGAAGAAGCCCCTCCCTGCTTGTCCAGTGTGAACATCATGGGCTAAAGGCACATAATTTTCCCAGTGTGCACATAGAAATAAATATGTGCCATTAAGGCTATTAGAGTAACTTTTTGAAAATGCACTTGTGTTCATTTCAATCTCTTGGTTTCATTTAGAAAGACATGGTTTCCTGGCCTTCCTACAATGAAATGTAAACAACCAGAGTAAGATTTTAATTTAAATGTTTTGTCAGCTTTTTCCAGTTACAGGTTAGTTTAGAAAAAGCACATATTCCTACAATGTTTTGCTTGACTATCAGTCCTGCTCCCCTCAAACCACATCAGGATGCAGTCACGGAAAATGTTCTGCATAAATAAAGTGGTACCGTAATAAATTGAGGCGGGTTAAACTGCACCAATTTTTTAAACTACTTACAGGCAATATTATGGGAATTGCCTTCCTCCAAATTTAGAGCTGTAACTCTTTACCAAAGACATAAGGGAAAAACTGTATTCTGCAGCGACTGCCTCTGCATCCTCAAAGCTTTCTCAGCCAGTCACATTTCATCCAAAACAGAAGCTGGCAGCTGCTTCTTTGTTGGACAATAAACAGGTTTTAGCCTTTTTGAATTGCCTCCCTGGCCACAGATCAGCCAATTTCCAGACAGTTTACAGTTCTAGCCATCAACCTGGCAGATAATCTGCTGAGTAGTGAATGACATAAAGCCTTCAAGCAGCCAGCAGCAGCAAGTATTTGCTGTGGCAGTGACCTACATTACACGTTCCAATCCCAGTTCTGGAACAAAGTGCACATGAAACTGAATTTAAATGCAGAAGCTTCCAATGTAAGCACTTACACATTTGATTCATTTTTACGTAAAATATCATCATAGAAGCTGGGGTTTATTTATTTATTGGTTTATTTTATGTGATGATAAATATTTACCATTAAAGAACAAGCAAAAACATAAATAAAAAAAAAGCTTTTTCTTTTTAAAAATGAATCTGTTCATGATGATAACAAATCCTGTCTTGTCCCTTTCCAAATGAAAGGGACACAGCGAGTTTAGGAAATAAAAGGAAGATGTTTCTTTAGGTAAACAGCTATAATTCTGAAACTGCATTTACCTCACCCTGAGCAACGCCATCCAGTCTTAGGGTCTATGTACAAATCGGGCGCTCTTTGATCACACGCTGGAAGTTAAACCAGTTAAACTTTTTGACTCCTAAATCGCGATAATACTCAGATTTCTCAGGGACTCACATTTGGCACTACTAGGTACATCCTTTTAAAAACATGGAAGTGCTAACCAAACGAGATCACGGAGGAGAAATTAATAATTGCGGTTGTTTCCCAGGAGGAAAACGCCTCTTCCAACTGTAGGTGGCAGACATACGCTAGTATCCGGTAGCGACAATCCAGTGTGAACATCATAGGCTAAATGTGCATTCTTGAACCGATGTCACATGTAGCGCAGCATTATACACGCAACCCACACATGCACAAACACAAAAGAGCCCAAAAAACATAACTTTATCTTTTTACACATATTTATTTGGCATTATTATCACAAGAGATTGTTTGCTAAATATTTAGCGTACAAGTATATCAGTTGGTCTCACATCTTAAAAATGACCATTTATGCCGTCAAAGGCTGTAAGAACATCTCTGTATTTAAGAATTTAGAAGCTCTTAAACACCTCTGAGACCATAGACCATAGATGTGAAAGATAATTCAAGAACTGCATTGTAAATGCTTTTTATTACTTTAGAAAGACTGCAATATATTAAAGGGATATGAATAGACTTTGGATGATTTATATAGTTTTGGCACACCCATTACTTTAGTTTGGCCACTGCAGTGCAATGTCGCCACAGGGAGTGCAATATATTGGAATCATCTGGCTTTGTGCTGTCACAATAAATAACTATAGTTGGTGGCTTTTTCTGCTGCTTCCTACTGTGATGATTTGCTAAATGATAGTGCATGCGTTGGTTGTGTGTCCAGGTGTAGATCAGGTGTGAGCATCCTTCGGGTGCAATTGTGTGTGTAGGCATGCATGTGTGTTGTGTTGGTTAGTGTGTGTGTGTGTGTGTGTGTGTGTCGTCTAACAATTATAGAAATAATTCTTTGAAGACCTAAGAGACTAAAAAGCCACAGGTGCAGATGCTCCACTGAATCCAAGCTGAATGAGCTCTACAATCTAATCATCCGCGCCCATGTTGTGTTCCGATTGAATTTGACCAGCATAACAAAAGATTTTATGACTTTGTTTGAAGAAGCTTGCGAGAAATAACAAAATAGATTTATTTGTATGCAAATCTTTGTGTTTTATTGAACTCTTGTAAAAAAAAAAATCCAAATTTACCGACCATTAGAAACCAGTGGAGGGGACTATAATGAAAATAGAAAGCTGCATGATACATGCATGATGAGTTGTCACATGGAAAAAGAGGCTCCCGAACAGCAATGCTTTCCTAGTAACTCCTGATAACCTTTGAACCCCACAGTTGTTGTTAATTGCTATATTGATTAGCTTTAGTAGCTTAAATTTATACATAAATGCCTCATACAGACTCTAGTAGTATGTGGTGTGATCTTACTTAAAGACTTTGATGAAAATTGTGTTTCTTGTGTTTTTAATGTGTTATGTAGTGTTTTTCTGATGATGGAGGACATTTATAAAGAGAATTAGGCATAAAATTGCATTTCAGAGTATTTTTAATCATATTGTGGTGAATCAGAAGCAGACAAACAAATGTCATTGGAAAAAGCCTGTAGATGTGTTACACGGCTAAGAACGATGGGTCAACTCACTCTTGGTGCGACATGTTTAATTTTTGAAGAATAGGAGCGCACTAGGTCAAGCACTCTGCAGACTCGCTCATTATGCACAGACTAAGCTTCTCCTGCTGACATCAGCTAGTGATGAATAGAGCGCTAAGCGCACCCTGCAAGTGAAACTGGGTATTGGCCAAAACCCCTTTTTCGACACGTAATCTATGGCCATTTGAAT